>VWYP01016645.1:534152-608274 GCA_013400435.1 Pycnonotus jocosus | reverse complement strand
GGGGAACCAGAGGGGGTGGGAAGGGATGATGTTCAAACAGCAGTGCTGGCAGAGTGTGAGGTCAGTCAGACGAGGTCATGTCATTCCAGCAGAAAACCCTGCTGGAATTATCCTACTGGGCAAGAATGATTGCACTCACAGAAAGACTGCAATGCACAGTCTTGGCCAAAAAAAGTAACTCAGGGCTCCAGCTATGGAAAAACAAATCCCAGGAAGCAAGGCCATTCCCAGCAAACTGGACACAGACAGACTGCAGCTGCTGAAACACATAACTGGAGTGACATAATATTAGAACATATTTTTATGCTTACTAAGACAACAACAAACTCAACCCTGAAGCTGTATTTTGGGCACACTAGCTCAAACTATCTTTAGACAGGGAAAGTGTGTGTGTGTACAGATGTTCCAGCAGGCACAGAGACCAGAGAGCTGGAAAAAGCAGTCACTCACTTCCGAACTTTATAAAAATTGTCTGTTGCAAATAAGGGTGGGGATAAATACACTAGGCAGTGCTGAAACAAAATAAAAACAAAAAGCAGGCAAGAAGCCAGTAGTTGGACAGGGATTGGTGAGATATAGTAGCTCCATGCCTTCTCCAGCTTTATTTTTCCCAACAGATGTTTCCAGGTGTTATCCCCTCCTGAGTCACCCTCCTATGTTTTACTCCTCCTGCCATCCAGCAGCCATCTACTCCTCTTTCATCCAGCTTTCTAACTATCTCACTTTCACAGCTGCTCTCTTGGAAGCACGATAGAAGCTATAAATTCATGTCTACACATCTGTAATAAAAATAGTTTTCATAAAAGCTATTCTTCTTCCCTATCAATGGTGACACAAATAATACAGAATCACTGGCAATTCAGGGATCTCACTGCAGCTTTAATCACTGATCAAGACAGAGAGCAATACTCTGTCTCACAAGGAAAACAGTAATAACAAAACTTTGTATATATATATTTATATATATATGTTTTTTATATATATATGTTTATATATATATGTATATACATATCTTGGAATTCTTTCTATTTGTGGACAACTGAAAGATACAAGAAATGGCCTCAAAGCTCTTTTTCCATGGAACAGCTATTAATTTTTAAGTAAAACATAATTATCACCTTGTTCCAGAAAACACATCTACATGCCTTCTCCTTTGTCCTCTTGGAAGTAAGAAGATCTTTAGGGCCACAACTAAAGCAAGCAATGTTTTCAAGGTCCCTAAAGTGACTCAGGTGAGCCAATGGTACAAAAGACTCTGCTCACCTCATAAGCTCCAAATCTTTCTTAATCTTCAGCCTGCGGCAAAGCAGAAATTCCAAAGCTTTGGGCATGATACAGAAGTGACCATTCCTTCAAGTAGTGGTTGTACAAGAAAACTGATTTACACGGAGGCACATTGGGTTCAATTTGCCTTTATGGCAAATATATGAGCCATGGGCAAGCATTGGGCTAATATTCGCAGGGTAAATTCCAGGCATGAAGCCCTAGGAGAAAAAGTACAGCTTTGGGTGATGGAGATTGGCCACCAGCCTGCTGTTGGTAGGGTAATAAAGGAATGAAATAAAGAAACACAAAATTTCACTGACAGGAGCATTTTTGCAAAGAGACTGATCTAAAAAATCAAGAAAGAGCTAAAGCAGTAAAGTTTCACAAACAGGGTCAGTGCTTATGGAAGAAGCTGGCAAGACATTTTTATAACAAGGGCAGGGGAGTAGGAGCAGAGTTCAGCACTGGACCTGAAAGAGACTGCTCCACCCTGGTGACTGGAGAGGCTGGGAGCTTTCCTAAGCTCCTCTGCTTTATGTGTGACCAGCACAACAGGGCTCTGCTTGCAATGGGTGTGCCATGCCACTGCTACTACAGCATGACAGCAGCTTCCCAACACATAAGGGGATGCCCATGATGCCAGTGCTGCAGTGGTATTCGCCTCAATTTTTTAAAGGTTTTCATAGTTAGCCAAGCCACTATTGTTTTTATTGAAATTCACAAATGCACACAGCACTTAAGAGGGAGAAGGGGGTGAAAATAGAAGATGAATTGAAAGTTCAGCTTCTTTCAACTTAATTTGTTAGTAGGTTCATCATTATTTTTTGACAGAATAATCTTTCCACGGTGAATTATTTTCACTGGAAACAAAGAGGAGACCAACAAATTGCTGGATAAAATTTGTGCTTTAAATAATAAAGCAATTAACGGCGTTTTAGCAAGAACACATTCTTCTCTCCAGAAATAAAATCCCTATTTCATCTCATCTAAATTGCTTGGTCAGCTTCAAATAAGCGCAATATAAATCTCCTTCCCATACTGCTGCTGTTATCTATGATAAAGGGAAGAGACAGAAGGTAATCCTGTGTTCTGTATTCACTGACACATCATTTTCATGCTACACTACACTGTAATTTATTTCTAATGGGATAAACCTCTTGTAGTCTTCCTGCATTGTTCAGCCACATACACATCCTCAACTGGTACCAAGATTGTAGGACGGGCAGGTGCAACACACTGGGACCCTGCTTGGTGGATTTAGGATGTCTGCTGCACATTTCAGCAAAGCTACAGCTGTGAAAATAAACAGAGAGACTGTATAATTAAGGTACTCTTTTATTCCTTCCCACCCACTGCCTCCTGCAAGCAAGGCAGTCAAAGAGTATGACACTTTTCAGTACTTCTTGTAATTTCCAACTAAACTTTTCACTTTTTATCTAATCGGTTTGAAATTATGCAAAAAGACATGTGGAGCTGTGAGAGATTAAAGGGCATGGAAACCAGTTGAAAGTGAGAAGTCCTTACAGTCTAAGCCACAGCAGAGGTATAGTTTCATACAAAGGAATGTAACTTTGAAACTCTTTCTCCTGTCCTCATCAAGAGGAATACAAGAAGTAAGTTAACCAATGTATGAAAATCAAGCTGGGGCCATGCAGAGCTACGTTTTTGTTTACAATATTTTCATAGCATTTTGCAGAAGAAGATAAAACCTATGGCTCAAGGTTTATAAAAACCTTCTTCAAATTAAAAGTTCGAACTGAAGACCCAGTTATTCCTGATGCAATCCTGAAATGGATAGGTGCGAACAGAAGGCTACCTATGATATTCCTGCAGAAATTAATGTATTTCAGAGAACATCCCCATTAATTTATACAACACTTTTCTCTGTCAAAATGTACAAGACCACCACAAGCTTCTGCCAGTTAATACTATTATCAAGCACCATGACTTAAAGAGACAAGAATCTCAGTGTTACTGTGCCTTTCACACCCAGCTCTCCAGCTCTGCTGATGGCTACACTCACATATAGAGGACACCTTACAAAGTAAAACATTGTCTCATTAGCTGTCTACTATCCGGCTAATTCTATGGCCCAATCACTCCAGCAATTTACAAAAGGATGGATTCTGTCTGATTTAGGTGCAAGGTAGAAACCTCCAACTGTGACAGTCAGCTCTCTAGATTCCCTTTACTGTCAATGCAAAGTGACAGTCCCTTCCAGGGCACATGTCACACCACTGCAGGTACCCATCTTTGCGGTGGTGAATGAACCCCTTGCTGCCTAGGGAAGGGACTAAGAGCTTCACTGTGGCCACCTGCACACGGTGCCCAAACTCCAGCTAAAAGGGGCCTGGCAGCAGGAGAGCTGGATCTGGTCTCCTGGGCAAAGGTCACTCACAGCAGTGTTTCAGTCCTCAGTGCAACCCAAGCCCCTGGGAAGGATGGTGACAGCAAAAACCAGTCTGTAGAGAATGAGCAAGAGAAATACAATGCCAGGCACCAGCAGCAGGGCTGCAGCTGCTTCATATTGCTTCTTGCTGCAGATTATGAATGTAAGCTCTGGTTTACCAACAATTCATGCTTCAAAAATTTGATAAAATACCCCAAAGGCTAATTCCTCCTGAACTCCATCCCTGCTGCCACAATCAATTTGTATTATGACTTTGTTCTGGGAATGTATCTGCAACCACTTATACGAGGGGCCCAAATGACCTGATCCAGCCCAGCCTAGGCAGGCAGTGAGTGCTGTTCACGTCCACACTGGATCAAGGGTGAGGGAAGGGGTCCCAACGAGGCTGGCTGCTACTTTAGCAGGGATGCCAGCTGAGATCCCCTGAGTGAAGCTCCCTGCAGAAACCACCCAGCAGCCTTGCCAGATGCTCCTGGGGCTTCACAGAGCACTGGCCAAGGAAGCCCTTGGGCAATCAGATCTGCTCTCACAGCAAGGCCCAAGCTCTGACAACAGGCCTCTGCTGCATCCCAACCTACCTACAGGGTTTGCTGCCAGTCTGTATTCTGAAGTCAAAATCTCAAATACAGCAGATCTTGTGTTCATTTAGGTTGTACTCATCTGAAACTCCCTCTTAAATGCAATCCAGATGAGCTCCTTGGTGTGGATAGCAGCTGCCCTTACTATCTGCAGCCTCACTTAGCAGACTGTTTTCAAAAGGGAGCAGAATCATTTTAGATAGACTGCCTTTCAGTGTGGTTGGAAAGGGGATCCTTGATCATGCTCCCAAGGTCATATCCTGCTTTCTGAGCATCTCTGGAGAGGGATGATCTCTGGCAGCATAATTCACACCACCAGCACAGGAAACCACTGTGGGCATCTTCACTGAGCTGCTTGTGCTGCCTACCAGTTCTCAAAGACAAAATGCATGGCTTTGCTCACCCCAGCAAATAGGTGACTTTGTACTTTGTCACCTGGCTACAGACACAAAAGGATGGTGGTATCATGTGAAGCGTGCAGGTGTGTCTGCAACTACTGCCATGGCTCACCCTGCTGCTGCAGAGGGGATCAGCTGCATGAAACAGGGCAGGCTGAAAGAAACCCTCAAAAGAGATGCTTGGTCTCAGATTTGTAGTGCCCAGGAGCCATAGCTATTCTACAAGCCTACATGGGAAAAATTAAAAGGGCTAAACCTGGCTAGACACCACCTGGTCATGGTAAATGGTAATAAATGCCTTTGAGACATGTGCAAGTAAAAAAACAAGCATATATCTGGGAGAAAGACATTGGGATTCTCACTCCAAACACAGCAGAAAAGCAGAAAGCTTTGGTTTGGGTGCTAGAATAGTCTCCCTAGAGACAGGGTGGGGATCTTCTTGCCCCAACCTTTCAAAGCTAGGCTGAATGAGAAATTATAAGAGTTTGGCTGGAAAAGCATGAGGAGATGATAGAATCAGTCTTTACTGCCTTAAATTTTTAACACTCTGAAAGATCAGCATCTTATCCAATAGGCAGGTGACACCACCACTAGAAATAATCATTTGATGGCTGTTCCCCAGAGTAGATGTCAAACGAGAAGCAGCAGAAGTGAGGCAGCACAACTGGCCTAGCAAGAGGGGTGCAAACTGCTTCAATCCTGACACACGGGGTGCTAAGATGCAGTGATAAAAGCAAGAGGAATGAATAGGGTCTGGTAATTTTTCTAAGAAAGCAGGGTTTGCATACAGGAACCAGAATTATGAAGAACAAATAACTGAAGAATCTATTTGTACTATTGGAAAAAAACCAGCATGGGATGTTATTTTTGTCCCTATGCTCTACAAACTGGACTAAAATTGCGTAACCTAAACATTTTTTTTTACTCTAGCAACTGCCATCATCTAAAACACCAGCTGAACTAAACTCACAAAATTGTATTAAATGTAACATACAAGCACTTAGTACATACAGTACAAAGTTAAGGGCTACTCTTCACCTCTGAAGACAATTTGTAGTTACATCATGTTAGGCCATTTATAAATAAAGCTATAAGCAACTTCTTTATTCTCAGTGCAGTGTGTGAAACACATGGGGTTTTTTTCCATCTCCACAGAAACTTACTTCACCTACTAGCCTCTCAGGACAGCTTGTGAAACTAGAAGAAGTAGTGTACTGTCCACTGCTTCTAATTAAAATCTTACAGTCTTGTGGTCAGAGAGCTCTGGAGAACTGGTGAGGTCGCGTGATTTCCTTGAGGTCAGACAGCAAAAGCACACTAGACCAGAGATGACAGGTTTCTTGGCTTGTCCATGCAATGCAGCCCTCTGCAGCCTGAGCCAGGAATGCTGTCACTGGGAAGCTCTGGTTCCTCTCAGTAACCTAACTTTAAATAGTTTCAATCTTTAAAGGAGAAGGTCCCACACAGAGCACAGCCTCCCTGTCACCACTCCCCCGAGGGTACCAAGAGTAACTTTTTCCCTCAAAGCCTTCTTGCACCTGCAGATGTTGCTCTGGGAGCCAATGTGGCTCCAAAGTCTGTGCCAATCTTTAGCCACTCTCTGCAGTTTTTCTGTATCGCTGAGTGCCAGTAAATGTTCACACTCCAGGCAATATCTGGTCTGACCATTTGCATGTTCCTCCAGCTGCTTGAGAGCCCATCTGCTCAGACAGGATTGCTGGCTCCACTCACTGCACACGACCCAATGTTTCCACTGCTTACCCTGGAGAACTTGGGGGACACACTGGTGAGAAAGTGACAGATCTTTGCATTTGTGACACATTCACTCCATCTGTTACCTAGTATTTTCCCCAGGTATTTAGCTCGGGAGGCATGAGATGTCTTTGCCTCTGGTGAGTTTCCAATACTCACATCCACATGTTGAGATGGAAATAACATCTGAGTGGAAGACTCCTAGTTTGGTCTTTACATTTGTATTTTCAATGACTAATTTTGTTTAAGTTGGTAAACGCAGCTGTTGCCTTGCCAGTTGGTGACATTTCCTTTTGGACTTCCCCCCTGGTTGGTGTGTCTCTGCCAAGACATGTAAATTGACTCATTCCTTGTATTCCTTTGCCTTTTTTTACAATGCTTCAGTAGGAATTTGCAAAAGGTCTCTCAGATTTGTTTCCTCAAATAATTATTAGCCCTGCAATGCCAGACAGTCTTTTCTTACATGTTTTTTGAACTGTCACTAAAACATCCCATACTCAGGATGCTGGATCTAATTGATGTAACAGCTCACTACACTACATCCAGCTGTACTTTTTCTTATGGTGACTTGGCCATGTCACTGTCCACTCAACAGCAACCTTAAAGCGGTGACAGAATGCACACTGGTTTTACACCAGCATTATCCATGATGAACCATTCACACAGCTCTCTACTTGCTTCAATGGCTCCAGCTTGTCACTGACTTCACAGCTGTTTTAAATACATACTTTAAAAGAATAGATTAGTCTCCTGAAAAAGGTAATAAACATATTCTCATCAAGAGCTCCAAACAAACAACCGCATTGAATTGCCAGGTGATCTGCCTCAAGCCAGGGAGTAAGAGGTTATCCAAAATATGGATAGCAGAGGCCATCCAAAAATCTGGCCATTGCTTTATCTCCTGAATTGAAATGTCTGAGCTGAAGCTGTAAGAGAAAAAAATTAGAATCTCTACTTTTCATTTTGGTTTGCGTTTTTTTCATTTTTGATGCTTGTACCAGTGAAAGGAACAGAATTTCTCTTCAACTTTTGCAATTGCTTGCATCACCTTTCTGAAATACTTTACCTGAAATGCAATTTCTTTGTATCAGTTGATTATGTTAATTTTTTCATATTCCTGTATTTCTTGAAGAACTCAGCAACTACTCACTCAACTATTTTTCAGGAATGGTCTCTACCTCCAGCTACCCCAAACTGCTGTTTTACATAGCTTTTCACATCTGCCTTTGTGCTATGAGACAACATCTCTACTTTGGAATTTTCAGTTCCTTTGGCAAAGTCACAGTGCTCCTGCAGCCATCATCATCCTTCTCCTGTCACTGAACAGCTATCACTTGCTAACCTCAGACAGGTCTATTGGCTTGTAGAACTTGGCCTGTTGAGCAAAGGGAGTAGCTTTTTCAGGAACTTCATCAGCTTCTTGGACAAGGCTATTTTCTTATTTCTCTTGGGGCCTCCATGCTTGTTCTGAAACTGATTTTCCTGCTGATTTTGCTGGATGTATTAAAATGCCCAGTGTTGGTTTTGGTATTTCCATCCTTGCAAAGCCCACTATCTGGGACGGCTCAGCTGAAAACCGGTTACATTTTTAGCACAATATAGCAAGTTCACTTAAGTAGTAAAACTAATTTACTAATTCTTCTTACTGATTCTCCTGCACTTTTTTCTCTCTTCTTTTTTTTTCTTTTTTGTATTGTCACAAAAAAAGGATCACTCCCATTGCATGCTAAGATGTACTGAAGATAAACACCGTTTTTGTCTCCAATATACTCGGACCACAACAATTCCACCAACTGCAGTGGGGACACCTTTACACTATGTCCAGGCATTACCAAGAGCCCAGAGAGCAGGCAGAATTCTGCCAGGCCCCACATTACTGTTTTGGAGACAGAAGATGACATTTGGCCATTGATTCCTCTGTTGTGTCACTGGCCCCAACCCCAAGAAAAGTCTCCCTTTTAGTAAGGAGATGTCAGCAAAGGAATTTGGTCCAAATTTGCTGACAGCTCTTATCTCATCGCAGTAGTTGCCTGTTGGTAATACTGTGTAATCGTCATTTCATGTACTGCGTTTGAAATCTAGTTCAGAGCTATCAACCACTAATTGGTTCCCAGTCTACAAGCTATTTTTCTGCCTTGGAAGTCATAATTAATGCTACTCCCTCCAAGTTACCATCATCGTGCTTCATGAATATATTATAGCTTTGTTTTCATTCTTAAGATTGCTCTTCATCAATTCCTGGTCACAGACAGTTTGCTTACTCAAAGGATTTTACTCTATTCCTCCATCTCCTTCACCTGCATCTCTTTTGTTGTTGAAGCCTTTATTTCACTGTTCCAGAAACCTACTTTCTGTGGTTAGTTTTTTTTTCCAAACCTAAAGAACTCTTCAGAGGCTTGTCTGGCTCACGGTTTTCACCAAAGCAGGTCGCATCATTTCATCCAAGACAGATTTTGCTATTTACCTGGCAAGTACTTTGCTGGAGCAGCTACTTTGCCATCTTACTCTAATTTGCCTCTTTTCCAAGGACAGATTCTTTGCCTGTAGCTGAACGCCAAATACAGAGTGTTGTATCACTGCTTTTCATCACAACCACGACGTTTGACCAAACTAATTTGGACTATTAGACTCTACAACCTTGCCCTCAGCAAGGTCAGTTGAAGCTTTGATTTGGCCTCTGGGTTCAAGTGGTAGCCATGCACTGCTAGCTGCTGAAGGAGCACAGCAGCAATTTTCCTGTCACCTACATTCTACTTGATAAGGATGCTACAAGATGAAAAGATTCCGGGTACTCAGATTTTACAGTAACAGCAGCCATTTCAATACCTGGCTTAAAAAAGAAACCACATCTTACATCTCAGAAATGGCTGTGCTGTGTCTTCAGAGCTGATGTGAACTGTTCAAACCTTCTTCTTTATGAAATTTTGCATTGCCTCCCTCCCTCATCCCCAGCACACTAATGTGTTAGTAGTCATCACCACCTGAATCTTATGCAGGTTCACATTAGGAACTGTTCCCTAAATATGGAGAAACACAGAAACTTAACACCTACCAGAGTTGGGAGAAAAAATTCATAAAATTTTTTTTTTGTTCCTGAACTAGCTCATATTCTTCTACACTTACAGTGCTATTTGGTTCAGCAGATGGAGATTTAAAAGAAAGGTCCCTTTTGCCAACAATTTTTACTACCTCACGTGAGATATGTTAGCTACACTTTGGCCCCATGTGACACAGTAATTTGGGACCTGACAATGGGTAGACTGTAAGGAAAGAGCAGACTTTGCACTTGAATGGTGAAGCCACAGACCTGAAATATTAACATTCCAAAGTCAGGTTTGAGGGAGAGCCAAAATGGGACAGCAGTGTTGAAAAGAACAGTTGCTCATCCTTGCAAAAAACCCAGTTTTTCAGGGAGACACACACCACAGAGAGGAAGGAAATTTAACCCAGGAAGCCATATCTGGGACTTGCTAAATCCCTTTTCCACAGCAAAACTGTAGTGGGTAACTATTGATCAAAGGAGAGATTAAGAGGCCAAATCAGGATGCTCTGAAAATCTACAGGATGGACAATGGATTCGGTCAGTGCATGGAGGTCATCTGCACTGAGGGTGTCATCTTTGGCACCAGCCAGATAGTGTGGGAAATAGTGTGGGGAGAGGGAAGAACAAAAAAAACCACAGTTCAGGATAAAAGAGAGTTTTCTGGTTAAAAAATGAGACCAAAAAAATGCTATTTTCGAGATACTGGGAAATGAGTGGCATGAGTCTTTTAGTCACAATGGAAGACAGAATCAGGGAAGACAAAGAAGATATGTTCAGAAGAACATAAAACCCAGAGATGTCTTAATGATATTTGCAGATAACAAGCTCTCAAGGAGTATAAATACAGTCTGAGCAAGGGTAACCAATATATAGCTTGCTTTAAAAAAGACACACCATCTGCATTTCACCTCTTCATGTTAACACACTGTAATAAACAAACAGTTATGGAAAACAAACAACAAGGGACCTAGGCTGTGTTAAAAACTTTCTTGTATAACCTCAAGCAACTATTTTGTACCTCAGCTCATACACGCATAAAAGCTGTATATACTGCAATTAGTATCTGTAAGGTGAGTTTAATTAAAATTTGGTGGTTGAAGTACTGTTTTAGTGTATAACTTTGAGAAAAGGTATGCAATTTTTGCCATTTACGGCTATCTGGTCCATCATTTCTCCCTAGAAAACACTTTTTTTTTTTTTTTTTTGGAAGTACAGAGAGCATAAAAAATGACCTGTGCTTCTGAAACAGAAAGAGGCTGGAATCCACTTGTTCAGATCCAGATTTTAAAGTTACATAAGTGATACCCCTAGACAGTCTGGTCCACCACATCATGGAGCTACCTCCCGCTGAGAAAAAGTGACCAGCAGGAGGATGCAGGACATGGCCGGTACCTGTCTGCACCAACTCCCTACACCGCGTGTCCAGGAAAGAACTTCCAGTGTAGCTTTTTACAAGCCAAAGGCAGGTGTCTGAAAAATCTGTAGCTAGCTGTTCTCAGAGGAAGCAAAGAGAAATTTGAAGGAAGACTGAAATGACTATTTCAGATTCCTAAGAGGACAGCTAGCTTCTGTTGCCCCAAGTAACAACAATATTGCTTCATTTGCTTTGATTGTGAATTTCAATTTTGTGATACCTGATTTTCTTTGCTTGGCCTCCTAATGGCTAGACAACAATTCTGTGCATGACTGTGCTGCAATTTTCTTTCTACATCCTGATAACTACTCCTCTTTGATGGAGCATGTTTTAATACTGTCTGTAGATAAGTTGAGCCGCCGTCAAACCCATAAAGATTGGGTTTGTTCTCAGCTTTTGATTTTATTAAGTGCAGGCATGGAAAGGCAAGAACCAAAGCAACAGGTCAAACAGGAATGAGCTCCAATCCCTGTTCCCAAAAGCAAGAACTTTGAGATATATGGGAACCCCAGGGAGTACACAGGGCCACCTTCACCTTAGTTAAACTCCTCCACTTCTGTAACTCTCGTCTTCCATTTCAGCACCTGTTATACAGACAGAAGAAGAAATACTTGGGAGGAGGATGCCAAGGGAAAGACTTCCTTGCAGAACATTTTTGTTTCGTTGTTCATTAGCAGGTAGGCGACAGTCGTACATATCAACGTGGGTGAGCACATGGGGCTTTCATGGAAGACAGAGCACCAGTGTTAATTCCCAGGAGACTCAGCTCACTTACGAGACACCCACGTTCACACCGCAATCACAGCTGCACCAGCTACAGTCGTCTTGGAGCCTCTGCTCTCAAGATGCTGGTTAAAGATATCCTAAATTGCAATCCCATCTCCCATTATCCCAAGTCCTCTGTCAGCAGACTCAAAATCAGGATCCTTTATAGTAATGGAGAGATTTACCAACACCTTTACCACTAATATAATGTGCCAAGGAAGCACTTTTCATCATCTGTTTTAAAATATATATTAGTGTGATCACTTATTCCTTATCAGCTTCATAAAACAACAGCTCTGAAGACCAGCAATACAGGAGCTTCTGATGTTTGCAACTTGCTTACAGGACCCAAATCTAAAAGACAGCATCACTGCATTTAGAAATGTCACATCAAGGTTTCCAGTAGCTTCAACATTTCCCATTCCATTAAATGAAAGAAGGGGTGGAGAAAGGAGGAAACTGTATTTCTGCTCCACTTACTTGACAAATGCAAGAAACTGCATATAGATCAACTGACACAACCTCTCTGAATCTTGCTGAAACACACAAACAAAGCAAGATCAACTCAGGCAACTAGAATTTGCTGCCGTGGTTTGGGTAAATGGCTTAAAACCCAGAGGGTTTTGGAGATCTTGGTTAAATGCTTCCAAATGAATAACTGCACACAAGTGTACAGTGACTAGCAGGTTTCAGAATTCGGCGCCTATCCATCTACACCACTTCAGTGGTAATCAACAGATTAACTTGGTATGACAATTTAGCTACAAGTCTCAGCCTGGAAGCATTGCCCTCCCTCTACACCTAAATCACAGTCAGAAATGCTCTGAAGGAGATTAGGGAGATGACTTTGCCAACCACAAAATGCTGACCTAAATGTTCCTCTGTTCCTCTGTAAGTAGGTGGAAGTCCTAAATTTGAGTGAAATGGCAATGTTCAGTCCTGCCCTTTTGTGTTTTTTCAAGATTTATATAAGCTTTTAAAGCCTCTCAGTTCTTTTAAAGCAGTTTTTACTATCCCTAGAAATATTTTCTGCTCTTAGCCTTTTTGCTATAAACATACTGACAAATTGCACACACACATATTCTGCTGAATCTAGAGAAATGACAGGGTTTGTGCTTCACCTGCTACATTTGAAAAAAGCAACAGCTGCAGGTGATGCTCTGGCTTGTGCCAGCATTCGGTACTGGTGTTCTAGTGTACAAGAGGGATGGCTGCTTCATCAAACAATGTGCTCTGTAAGCTTTTAAACTGTAAGCAAGGAGATCCCAAAATACAGGCTGCAGCATTTATTTTCATCCATATGACACTGTTAAATCAAAGGGATTTACATGGATTAGCAAAAGACAAAATTAGCCTATTTTAGTAATGGTAAAATGACATTAAGATTATAACCCATCTCACACACCCAAGACTAATTACTTCCCAACTCAATATACGAAAAAATTCTTCCTGCCTTACAGAGTCACGTCAAATAAAAATAAAATACTGTAGTTTTTTTTCTTTTTTTTTTTTGTTTTCTGTTTTAGACATGATGCATTTTAAAACTGAAAGAATTAATTGGTTCATTTTCTTTAAAGAGTGGAAAAGGAGCACAGGCTGCTACGCTGCCTGGTTAGAAACATCAGACTGTGGCTGCTGACAATTCACTGAACCCTGAACTGTGACATCACAGCTGGCCACAATGTAATTCTTTTTGGAAGATGGAGCTCTCTTATACACCAGTGAGGTTGCTGTTCCCCCACCACCACCCAGCTGCTCCTGAGATTCTCACACCTGAATAACCACGCCTGTATGGGAACATTCAGAGAAGATGTCACAGAGGTTTTGAAATGATAACCAGAAAACACTCTGTGGTATTAGTTCTGCTTAACTTTATAAGAGCTTGAATTTTAGTTTTTATTAGCTTCTGCAAGGCTGAATTTCCCAGAATGATGTAACTGTTGTCTCAAAATTTTCTGAAAATGTTTTCTTCTGTCCTCATACTATAGCTTCACATCTCCCCTCTGCTGAGCTATGTCTAGAATAGCTAATCTGAGATCAACTCACACACTGATTTCTAAGGGACACAAAAATGGGCTGAAGGACACCTAGGATGACTCAGAGAAGCTTGTTTTGCACACACAGGGAGACAACCACTTTGGCATTGGGTAAGGAATCCCCAAGCACTGCCCCAAAGGACATGTGGCAGCTGCCTGCCTGCACACGGCTCCCCGTGCACGGCCTCCGCCAGCCAACCGGGCCCAGCCCAGCCCACAGCTACAGAGCGTGCCTCCATCTGTAGCTGCTGACAAACAGAAGAGTTACTTGCTGTTAGTCCAGTGAAGAGTGCTAAAGGCAACAAGTTCTCAACAAAACCCATGAGAACACTTGTTCAAATATGCAGCCCCAAGGGCTGGTCAGGGGTTGTACCTGAGGATGTGATAAAACCCAGGGCAACTCAGGCTAAGGGGGTCCTGGTCCACACACAGCATCATGATCCCAAGATGGGCAACTCTGACAGCATCCTGAGCTGAACTCCTGGGAATTGTACACCTAGACATGGCATTTTCCTCCAGAAGGCAGTTTATTCTGGCTGCTTTGCTTGAAGCTGCTTGCACCCATCCCTCCATCAGCAAATGCAGGGGCTGGTTTACAGCCCCTGTCCTGGGAACTGCATCTCCACAGGGCTGCATGTGTGCACTACAGTTTAAGCACTTTGGGACTGCTCAGAGTGAAATGCATTAAATGCTAATGTATTACTAGACTCCTACAATATTTTTAAATAGCATCTCTGGTATATAGAACCATTTTACAAGCAAGACAGTGTTCCATGACACCAAAGATTTTTATTTTATCTTTTAAAGTTTAAATATCAATGAAAAGTGGGTGTTGATAGGATCTGCCAGCAGCACAAACAAAATGTATGAATCCAGACTAGAAATGAAACGATCTCTCCACAACAGGGAAAGTACGCAGAACAATGGAAAAATATTCCACAACACACAGCACCTTGAAAGTATTGAACAAGCAAGTAGAACAAAGATTTCAAAGCACATTTGGACATGTGCTTCTTCAAGCAACATGTCAAAACCACTACCTTCTCCTCCCCTTCTTCTTGACAGATGGTCTGACTGGGCCCGAAGCCACACCACCAAGCTGTGATCTTGGCAAAGCCCACAAGGTAAATAAGGCTGGGCACAAAGTACAACTGGATGGGAGGCATGTGAGTGCTGAAAGATGAGATCCTGGCGATTCAGACAGCAGCACAAGCTCATCTGAAACAATGCTCCGGCACAGTGCCAGGAGCACTCTAGAGGTAAACAGTACATAGCCAGGGCTGTATCCATCTCCAGTTGAGGAGATGTTTAAAAGGTTAAACACTTTTCTGTTTAAAAGGTTAAACACTTCAAGTTTCCTGGGCAGATCCCAACTATTTCCATTTTATTTCATGCTACTACAAAAAAACCCCAAAAAACAAAAAACAAACCCACCAAAAATCTCAAAACCTATTGATTTTTGTTTTCTCCTGTGCTGCTAGAGTGGTTGAAGATGCAAGAAAGTGCTACCATGCTCTTTTGCAAGACAGGATGTGCTTCATGGGTTCCAAACCACCTCTATATGTGCTTTGTAAGATCAGCAGATTCCCTCAGAGCTAAAACACACCGAGGAGATGCCAAGTCACATTGTTTGGGCACTATTTTTTTGTTTAGTGCTGTGTAATGGAACTATCTGTATGCGTACCAATCAATAATCAAAGCCAGCCATGGCCAGATGATGAATCCCTCTGCTTCTGCAGGTTTGAATGTCAAACTACCAGAGCCATTCGAATTGTGGTTCATTTTTAACTTCTGATCAAAGCTATCATAGCTGGGAAGACAATGCTTTCCATGCCCTGCCTTCCCCCCTCCTCACTGCTCTGAAATCATCTGTCTCAAAGCCCGAAGTCTAAATGGAGTGTAGGGCAAGTTCAAAACAGGGAGGGTTGCTGGGAGTCTAATGCCAATTCCACTCTGCAGTCACAGCTTGCTCCCACAGCTCTGTTAGCTGCCTGCAATCAAGGGTGGACGACTCAATGCTGCTTGCTGTCCAGGTTTAATAGGTTCGGCTAGTTCATGAGCAATGGCTAGATTGCATTCCAAGACTTCACATTATTCATAAAGCAATTAAGTGTACACTTCTTGGGCTCCTCCAAGAGTCCAAGAGAAGTGCCTTGTTCTACTGAAAGGATAACTGGAAGGCACAATTTTCATAACAGAATAGCACGACACAATGGGAAACTCTCAGAATATTCACCTTCTCCAAGTATAATGCTGAATGCATCCTTCCTTTTCCACAAACCTCTCAAGAGCTCACTTACCTGTACACCCCTGGATTATAGATTGTTCTTGCTAGATGAAACCAAAGACCTGTAAGCCACTGGGAAGCATCTCAGTGCATGCTCAGTGCTGACAAAGCAGGCTAAGGAGCCATTGAGTCAACAAAGCAGATCTTTATTCTCAAAGCCACTGCAAAGGCAGGGGTACTTTTTACATGTGTATTTTTTACATATTCCCAACAGAGAACTGCAAGGCACCTTGCAAGCAACAGAACACTTATACCTGTGGATGCCTGAGCATCCACAAAGCTCAGAAGTGACTTGAGCCCTCAGGCATTCCTCACAAAACCAGGAGCATGTCCTTAGACAACAAAGCTACCACTGAAGGCAGAACTGGGGGAAAGGCAAGCATTTCTATTTGACTCATACATGCTCCTTCACCTCCATATTCTTGCACTACTGCTTTAACACATGTACTGCTGCAGTGCCCCTTCTGCATGACTGTGTATTTTTAAACTCTCACTTCCAAGGCAAAGATCCTTTTGTTTGTTACAGTGAGGCAACTTCTCTGACAGTACAGAGGATCCTCAGCCTTAAATGGCTGAATCACACATGGGCTAAAGCTACATCTTCCATGAACTCTGAAAAGACAACTTCTATATCTGCAGGCTGTCTTCTTCATGCTCTTCAGCTGAACCTGAAGGAGAAAGGAGTCCTGCTGGCAAGGACCTGTCTAAAAAACATGCTACTTCTACTTTACAGCAAACGTTGAGAGCCATGACCACAGAGCTAATAAGTTGATTGCAGCGACACAGAGTGCATCCTGTTCCTCATGGTATGAGACTTAAAAAAGCCTGGATACTTACCGGTTTATAACATCTTTACTAAAAAAGAAAGAACACAAAAAAATCCCCAAACACTCAAGCTCCCTTCACAACCTGTTTCTGCAGAACCAGGAATCAGATTCCATTTCGCTGAGCATATCCACTATCTAAACTGGAGATAAGTTTCAGGAGGAAAAAAAGAAAAAAACCAACTCTGTACTCATTTACCAAAAGAACTCTTCACTAAACTTTAAAAAAAGACTTTTACAACAACACAAGACTGGTCTTTTTACTTTAAATGCAAAACCCTGGTATGGAAAGGAAGCACAGCTGAAGGGTTATATAAATTTTTTCTTCTATTATTCTCCATTTCCTTTGCACATGCCAGTCAAAACTATAAAATACTTGCGGGAGACATGCAGAAGGCATGGTTTCACATTCCAAAAGATCTATTTCCATGTGCTGCATACGAGCCAGTCGACCACCCAGGAAAGCCAGGCAAACACACTTTGGCCCACCAATGCTGCAATTGCTGACGAGCAGCCCTTCTCTATCAGGGCTTTGCCCTGTATTTCCTATGAGAAATAAGCACCAAGCCTGACAAGCAGCCAAGCCTGCTCCTGCATCACCTCTAAGTCTGTCCTGAAACAGTATTGACAAGTAGACCTGCACCTTCTCCTATGGAAAAGTGGTGCCAAGTGCTAAAATATTTTTAATAAACTGGCCACAAGAAAGAAAATAGAAAAGGAGTAGACAACCTTAATACAGAAGTCTGTCATACAATCACCTGTTTATTTGTCAAACCCTTCCATCCTATCCCTTTGCCCTCCATCACACCACTTTCACTTCAGTTTTGTTACAGAAAGGAGAGCAAAGTTGGGTCATTTGTAGTCTTGGGACTAGGAGCCCTGGACAATGTTACTTTCTTTTCATACATCAATCACAGAAAGGTTTGGTAACTGTTTCAGAGTCACTAAAATTAATCAGTCCCTGAGAGGCCAAGCTGGTTGAGAAACTGCTGGCTGGAGCAACATAAGTAGGCATGACTTGCCTTCAACAAAGCAGAAGGCATTTGGTTTTAGTTAAAGGAGTAAAGGGCAGTAAAACTCGGCCAAGTATTTATTTATTGGACTGGAGTGCCTGCAGCAAGACGGGAGGGTGAGACAGTGTAAAGTTTTTGTAATCCCAACCTTAGAAGAGAGGTAATTGAACTCTGGTTTCACTGTTGGAAAAAGACAGCACAGAAAATCTTTGGTATGTGCTGTAGAAATGATGACTTATAGAAGCAATGGGGTGTCTGTGTGTGTGTAAAACCAAAAAAAAAGATCTAAAAGCCCTAAAGCTTTCCTAAGACAATACCTTTTCTTTGACCTGTTGGCCATTACTTTCTGCCAGTTCAAGACAGTCAAGAGCATGAGGAAGCAATAAGGCATAGTGAGATTGTTGCCTCACAGAATGACGCTTTCAGTTCAGCAGTGGGGCATGCTGACTGGGCATCGCTGAAGTGTACCCTTGGATCTCTCCAGCATTAAATACACACATTTAATAAAAGTTACAAATATTAATGGAGCTTTACGTAGTCTTGACCCAAACCTCCACTTGCTGATGTGGCTACTTGATAATACTTCAGTACAGGCTAGTACGTGGACCTACCAGCTGTGACTTTTTTGACTCTCAGTCATGTCCCCCCACTTGGTATGAGGGTAAAATAACAGGGCTGGGCGATGAGAGACCCCCAACTCCGGATTCATTTCAACTCTGGTGAGTTGAAACACAACTGACTTTCTGTTCGTGGCAGAGCCAAAAAAAAAAAAAAAAAGGAGGTCCATCTGAAGATGCTGCAGAGGCTCACTGGATGCATCACAGAGAACAAGAAAAACCAATGAAGAGGAAAAATGGGATGACCTTGCAGTGTTTAGCTGGAACTGTCAGGAAAGAGTTAATGCTGAGGAATCTTGCAATTATGTTTATGTTCTTTCAGCAGAAGCAGGTGTTGGGAAGCCCAGGATGGGAGGGGCATACAGATAAAAAAAAGAAAGAGGAACCACTTTTTTTTCTTGTGTGCGTGATCTATTCAGATGAATCTTTTTTACCGACAGGCTCTCTTCCTGGAATCAGCACGGATGCCCAAGTGCCACTCTGTAGCTCTCTGATAAACACACAACATACCTCAAATGTCTAGGTTATGTTGCCTGTTTGTAGTGGAGGTTTTGATGGGAGTTCTGGGGTTATTGAGCAATTTTTAAGAGAGACATTATTAAAACATCCCAGCTTCTTAAAATTTAGATTGATTTGGCTGAAGTTTTGTTATTTTCATACTATTATAGCTGTGGGCTGTAATGCTTACCATCTGAAAAGTGAGACATAAAGGAAACATATGCACTGACATACATCTCATTTCCTCCCTTGGACACCTTGAATACAACTGTGCACATGACTTTAAAGTGACAAATTTTGTACAGAGGAATGCTCTAACCTGTAGATTTCCCTCCAACTGCTGCTGCTCCTTGTCCAGTGCCACAGCTACCTCTCTCCCTTTTTCTGCAGCTTTGTTACTGAACGTCAGTGTCACTGGCTGACATGATTAGTGTGGCTGACATTATGCCACTGCTCTAAAGGAAACAGGCAGAGAGCAAAGAAAAAAAAAAGCAAACAACAAAACAACACCCAACCCAAAACCTCTTAGGCAAAAGAAATCAGGCTCAAAGAGATAAAACCAATCCCACTCTTTCCAGTTAAAGAGAAGGTCCTTGCACTGCAATAGACACATGTGGCATTTCAATCAGCTCCTATGCTTGGAGAATGGGTACACTTCTGCCTGTCCCAATACATACCCTGGAGTGCTTCAGTTCCCAGACATTAAATGCAAAAGTGGCAGGGGCGGGGAGGGAGGGAAGAGGAAATAAAATGGTTAAAACCAACCAAACAAACCAACACAAACAAAATAAAAACAAACCACCAAAAAATGCAACCCTGCATCAGACAGGAGATAAAGCCTGACCTGTGATTCAGCAGATTCAAATTCTCAGAAGTACAACAGCCTGTGCACTACTGAAAGACAGCAGCAGTCCATTACACGTATGGATTTGCAGCACTTTGTCAGCACTAATGATGTTACCTCATTAAAAGAGATAAATGCCTAACTGTACTACCAAAAGCATCTGCTCCTTCCTTCTTGCCTCTTCTCCATCAGGGCGATCAGCAGAAGCACAGTGAAAACAAATCAAAATACAACACTAAACTCACTTAATGCCACTTGCTAAGGCTGCTTTGTGTTCTTTTAATGTTAACGTTTTTATGTCAATTTTTAAAACAGGGGTATGCAATGCTTCCTACAAGGTACCTCTCCTCTTGACACTAAATCAGCGTTACAAAGAAAACAAAGCCCTGTGAACCACCATGGCCCAGCAGCTTTCAAAGGGCTTCTCAGAAAATAAACTACTGTCTACCTTGAATAATTCATTCACTGTTGAATAAAATGATGCAACTTCAATCACAGCAGACGAATTAGGTAAGGGGGTGACAATGACTTCTGTCTGTTAACACCCCCGATTTGTTGCCACACTCAACATAACCATTTTCTTCCAACAGATTCCTCTCTACATGCAAAGGTAGCAGTTTACAATAATGAATGTTTTATGCATTATTCCTTTGTGTATAGGGTCTCCCAAGTACACATTATTAAAGTCTATTAAACTCTCTATTTAGCAGAATTACCGATGTGCCTTTGGGGAAATTATTACAATGAACCTGTACTGGTATTTAAACTCCAGTTGTTTAACAATCTTTTCTTAATCACCAATCCAGGTATCAACATTAAAGTGCAGTCAGACTTCTTCCAGTGCAGCATAACCTGCCTATGATCTGCTTATGGAAATTCATTTGGAAAAATGAGTATTTCAACTTGGCATGTTTTTCATAATTAGCCTCAGACAACTTTTGCTTTAAAATAGTAGGAACTCCCTTCTGATCCTCTTCACCAAGCAGAGCTCTCCACAGTTAAACCTGGTTACAGTATCAATTAACTATTTGCAGCCACACCCATTCTGTCAGTATACCAGTATCTGCAAGATACCAGCCCATTCAAGAAAATTTGGCCAGCAAGATCCCATTCTTTAAAAATGTCTTTTCTATGAGAAAAAACCCATATTGGGTGCAAGGGATAGAGCAGTTCAAAACCTGCTTAAACCCAGTGTATGCTAAGGTCCCTCCTCTGGTCCAGATACAACTCAGAGAGCTGAGTATGTAAAGCAACAACAGAGCAGTTACTAACGATTGTTTGTGCCCCTCAGACCATTTCCTCTTTTCATTCTGCACAACACAGCTATAGCTAGCTACTCTCCAAACGTGCCTGTTTTTGTGGCAAGGAGTCAAACTTGGTTCCAAATTTGTAATGCGTGTCTGTACCTGCCGTGACAAGAACAAATATTTTTCCAATGGGAAGAGTCTCACATACTCAGAGGAAGAGGAAGTAAACTTCACCATATTAGATATCACAGGATTGAGCTTCCTGGGTTGGGGTAGAAGAGACCTAGGTCTCAACCTTTCAGGTTTCCTCCATGACCTTTAATAAATCACCGTGTTCCTGCCTTC
Organism: Pycnonotus jocosus; assembly: GCA_013400435.1. Taxonomy (NCBI): domain Eukaryota; kingdom Metazoa; phylum Chordata; class Aves; order Passeriformes; family Pycnonotidae; genus Pycnonotus; species Pycnonotus jocosus. Next base: position 586,937 of record VWYP01016645.1, on the reverse strand, counting down.
ATTTCTCATCAGTATGAAGTGCTGAGGTTCTATCTATGGGGCAGCCAGGCTCTCCAGCAAAGACAAAAGACTGTCTTGTCCTTGCTACTACGTTACACTAACAGTTTTACAACTTCAACACCAGTTCAAATTTCAGTCATCTTCAATGAAAGAAACAGCATTAATTTATTGAAAAAACGATGACAACAATGTTAAAAAAACAGTGGTCACAGAAACAGAACATAAGTCATGGAGCCAAGTAATAGGGCTTGACATCTTATGAAAATGCAAAGTTTAGGCCATTATACATGCATGTTTTGATATGCCAGAATTCAAAGTTTATGTCCAAATACAGATAAAGGGAGGACTACAGTCATCACTAGAACCTTGTATGTATACTAAAGATTCTTCTGACAGGTATGAGTCAAATACTACCTGCTCTTTTTGTCTCTAAGGCAGGCCTGCACAATGAAGTTGTTTCCTCCAGGACCAAAAGACCCTCAGGGAACAATCCTTGGGGAAAAAAAGCACAGCAAACAGGTGGGCATATTTTAGCCATACACTAATTTCCCTATAAATCAATGGACAAAAGCTCTTCCTTTCTCCAGTTACAAACCCAGAGCCAAATCACCTTCTCTGTTTTACAATCTCATTGACATTGCTCAAGTTACACATGCACCAGAGCAGATTTTGTCCTTGGGGGTACCAGGAGACCAAATCTCCCATAAATAAGAAAGGAAACAATCTGTTCACCTTAACTGAAGTGGGATGAGGGATATCCTTTTCACCTAAAAAAGGAGACATATGTCTAAGAGACAAAGAGCAAATGCCACTAATTTTGCTTCTTCAGTTTGCCTCTCTATTAGGAGACACTCTTACGTACTTAAAAAGTTTTTCAGGCTTTTAAGGCTATTTTATGCAACTGCATATCAGAAGCCCTGAAGTATATCAGCCATTGGCTTAGAGAAGTTGCTGGTGTCTACTTCACTGTCTTCCATCCTGTCGGATAGGGTTGATCAAAGGTGCACTCTACTGCCCGAATTTGTCAGTCCCTTTTCCTATCATTTACTTCTTTACCTCAACACTGGTGTCACAACCATGAGGTGAGATGCATCTGCTGAGTTGTACAAAGTCCAACCACATCTTTAGCTTAGCTCGTTGTTGACTGGCTTCACCCCATCAAGCAGATTATGGTCAGCTTCATAAGCACCAGCACCGGCACAAGAGGGACGGGGGCAAGTCCTGGCCAAGGACAATGTAGGAAGATAAAAGACAATGAGCAGTCGTAACTGGGACTGGTGTAGGCTGCCACAAAACCTCTAGTCCCTTACATGTACATTGTACAAAAACACGACAGGTACACATTGTGGCATTTGACACAGGGACATTGCAATATGTGTCTAATGTTCCCCATCTTGTTATGGCATTGTATTGCTCACACCAGAGGACAGACCTCACAAAAGCACCTGGCAATACAATGTCACATTTATTCCACAGTAGTGGGTGTAGACCGTCATTTATTACTGTGGCACGTGGACAGCCACCTCAGCCAAGCTGTCACTTTGTCTCTCCTGCCACCTACTGTACTGAAAACCAAAATATGTGTCACCAACTCATGTGCATTTCCACTTGTGTTTGGAAACACCAACCTTCAGTTCTTCTAGAAGTGCCACTGTATGCATACGGGAACTCCCTGCTGTCACCACTCCTTCAGCAATGCTATCTAGTGTTTCCTGTTGAAGGCCAACTGCAGCATGTGGAGCTCTACTTAACTCACTAATGCTTCAGGGTTAAAATTAGCATTAAATACTGAAAATTCTCCAGACTTTAGGGCATGAACCCCTCTCTCCCTTTAGCCCATGGAGAATTAATCACAGATTTATTTTAAATGGTGAACAGGTTTTGATAACCCACAAACCTCCACCCCTTAATTTTCTGTTACATTCAATGACAACACTCACACAGGGCAAAACCCAGCAGAAAAGTAACTTCCCATTGAGTGTCTGATTGTCAGCCTGTGGGCAGGGGTGAAACTCCTGCTGCACTTGAGCTGCGCAGCCAGATGAGCGTCACCCAAGAACAGACCTGCCACATGCAAGAGTCTGTTTCAGACCGTGGTTTACCCTTGTCCTTTTAACCTCTCGCTCTCAAAACGACAGCTGAGCAGGTCTGGCTGTGCCACCCATACCCTCAGCAGCGCAGTGCTACCCACGACGTCCTCCCCATGCTGTCCCACTGCCTGCAACACCACCAGCTGCAAAAAGGGCTTGTGTCCATGCGGTGTAGCCAGGAGAAGAATTCTTTAATCATAACTATCTGGGTTCTGCCATCCTTCCCAACACCATTAACCATAGTGAACAGCATGGAGAAGGAGAGCAATGAGTCTGAGCTGGTCCAGACTAATCCAAGCCCACCACAGGGGCTCCAAACCCATTGGCAATCAACTCAAAACTAAAGAGACAGATATCCCATGTTAATTACTTACGCCATTCTGCCAGAATGCACAACAAGTTTATTTTTTCAGTATTTTATTATTAATTTTGAAAAAGTATTCAAATAAAAAACAACAAGCTGAGTTTTCTAACAGAAATCTCGTTACTTTCTAGTAAGAACCTACCTTGTGGGTTCTGGTTTATATTCCCACGTATGGTATTCTCTTTTACTTAATCAAGAGCTTGGGGCTCTATAACAGCAGCTATCGTTGATAAAAGGAGTATTCTGATGAGGGAGGAAGGCATCCAACACTTCCATGATCCAGTAAGCAATCAAATGTATTTATTTATGCTGTGACCACAGTAATCAAGAGGTATTAAAACGTGGAATGGAGCATCAGTTAAGTGCATTTTAAATCTGATTTTTTACTGGTCGGAGTAAGGAAATTGTTGACTAGCAGGACTCTTTAGGGTCTTCACAGGCTGCAATTAGGGAAGCAGATACAGGAGATAAATTGCTCCACTCCTTCAAAAGCAGGTCTTACTTTCGCAAGTAATAGTGGGCCTTTCATCTTAGCACTTAGAATTTGATCAAGTGAGAAAAAAACATTAATATAATTCCACTATTTCCCAGATAAACTTCTCTGAAAAATGAGGACATTTCTTCCCCTTAAACAAATCTGACAAGGCTAAACTAAAAATATTTTTGTAACACACACAGAGTTCAGTACGAACACAGGAAAACAATTGGCAAGAGCAACTGGAGTGTCTAATCCCAGCTATTTAGCCACCAAAATGCTTCAAGAGCTGTGATACATCCACTTAAAAGCCAAATATGGCTCACAAATAGCTATTAAACATGAATGAACTTATCAAGAAGCAACAGTATGTTCCCATTAATTGTACAAAGGCTGCAAAAAGGTTATAAAAAAGATATTTCTACAGCATCTGATCAGAAGCGGCTTTCGTTGACACCAATTTAAATTGTAAAAAAACTAAGGCAAAAAGCTAAAGGATCACATTAGCAGTTAGCAATGCTACAGGAGCTATCAGTGAAAAGCTAATGAAATTAACAGAGCCTTAAAACAACTTGCTATTTTTTAACACAGACTTGAAAACCTGCTACTGCAAAGGCACGGTCAGAGGGTGCTTGGACGTCCTTGCTAGCAACTTTCAGACAACTTTTAAGGCTTCCTAAGGATGCTCCAAGGGAATTCAAGAAGGGAATTTTATACACAAAGTGCCATCTAGATTGATGTATCACTTAGCCAACCTGCAAAGTTTAATCTCCAAAAGAACTTTTATCTCCACTGTGCTTGACCACATGGAAGGCGAAGAGATTTAAGCTTGTTTGGTCTATGGCCGATGGAGACTTTCTAGCAGAAACGGAAACTGGATGATAAGCACGTAATAAGCTACTCCTGGAGTTTCCCTTGCTTTGAGAAGAGTGAAGCCACTAGGAGATTTTCGCAGCAGATTCTACAAACAAGCTGTTAAGAAAAGCCACTATCCAGAAGGCTCGACAGGAGGAAAAAGGAAGCAGGGAAATCACTGTTAATAGGATTTGGCTGCATCCAGAAAACAGTTAGATTTCGAATACACTACAAACAGTCCTGCACTTCACTGCTACACCAATTCATTGCTGGATGAGAAAAATATACATAGATTTAAAGCTCCAGAATAAATCCTTTCTCTCCCCTGAAATGCCCTCTGGATGAACACATGACTAAGAGAAAACTGCCACCACTACACTGTAGCATATAATTTTCTGTTGGGGGAAGGCAGGCTAGAGATCTATTTATTTTGAGGTTATTTCTTAAGTCCCGTAAATGAACACTTGCCCCGTTAACCTTAGATATCACTGCAGAATCCTATAAGTTAGTCTAAGTTTTCTGAGGGAGAGAATCACTATCCTGTCCCGTCAAAAGGATAACACGACATCAAACATAGAGGGTTACCTCTCTCCTAGCGCATCTTTCTTAGGCACAACATAAGAAGGTTAAGCAACCTGAGCAGGAGGTTCTCAGTGTCTCCCTTCCCAAGACTTGGTGGGGACCTCCTACTCATCCTCCAACCTAGGATAGAGACAATCAGTAGTTTAAAGCTACTAATTGAAAGAAAAATTGCCATAGACAATGTCCTCTACCTTTGCAAACCGATGCCAAGCATAGGACATGATTCAACACGTATGAACTCCATACTCATCCCTCCTCAGATCCCAAAGGAGGCAGTACGTGCCAGGAGGGAAGAGGCCAGCGGCAGCAGAGAAATTTCTAGTCTAATCATGAGACAGACAGAAGAATGGAAACGATAGGAGAAGTGAGATAAAAGAATTAGGGGGCTGATAGCATCAACACATACTTTAAGAAGAAGTAGAGGAAGTTGAGTGGCTGTGAAAGAGGGGGAAGGAAGAGTAAAGCTGATTTTCCCGATAGACAGGTCATAAACAGTTCCCGAAACCTGCCTAGTCGGGCTGGTTGTCTGACGTAAAGATGCAAAAAGCAACACATGTGGCATCTTTGAAGCGGAAAAAGGAGACGTTGAAGACTGGGGCACACTGTAGGGGAATGAAAAACCTACAAGTCTTCTAAGTGCCATAGAGACAAAGCTAGAGCTTTCAACCAGTAATGAATGTGAATAGTTAAAAAAGGAGTTTTGCAGAATTGTCCACTAAGACAAAAATCTTAAAAACTGGCTCTTCACAAATGCTTGTTCTTTTGGAAATCCCACACCCACTGCTGGGAGATTAGCTTTACAAAGTGGGAATTTAACTGGAATTGCAGCTCTGGGTAACAACAGGAAATGTTGCTCACAGCAACAGAAAATGTAGAATGATTAGGTTTTTGGGGAAAAAAGGAAAGAAAGTTACAGTAACTATGCAAACAGAACAAATAAGAACGCTGTCCTTCTCCAGGACCTTTGCAAGGATCTCAGAGGAATCTACAGCCATTGCCCATTAAGGGCTGCTGTGCTATGGCCACAGCTTAATGCACTAAGTCCCAAGCCTGGCTGTACTCTTCATCTTTATAGTTTTGTCTCTCTGCTGATCCTCACACCAGACACATCAGCTGATGGTCAGAGACCCCATCGGGGGTTTGTGCCCTGCAGGACCCCAGCTGGGACTTGGGGTGTTGCCAAGCGCTCCATGTACATAAGTAACGAGGCGGCCTCATCAAGAGACAGACAAGACAAAAGGCTTCCACCAAGTGAGAAAACTCTAAGCCCACAGGGAAGGCTCTCCCCACACCAAACGTGCTGTGCTCAGCGGTGCAGCCCAGCAGAGCAAGTGGGCTGGGAAAGCCAGCCGTCTTTCAGACAAAAGTGTAAAAAAGCAGCAGGAGGAGAAAAAGGGAAAGACAAGGTCACGTCAGAGGGAGGCAAGCTCCAGACAAACCCTCCCCTCCCCAGAGGAGAGCACCTCAACAGACATTGCTGTGGAGTCAGCAATGAAGATACTACTCAGCAGGGCAACAGATCATGTTAAAATACAAACCCTTGTTTACATGCTCCCCCAAGTTCCTTAACTGTTGCTGAGAATTTTAGGAAATACTTTGCACTGGAACTTGTCTTATTGTGTGTTTCCCACCAATTGCCAGTTCCAGTTTCTGCTCCTATTCTTAATTTTTAATCACCGCTGGGACAAAACAGTAACATTCAGATACTGCCTTGCTAAGAAAACTGGAGTAACTGGGAGTTATATTAACAATACTTAAACATAGTCTATTTAAAGGTTTGAACACATCTTGTTAGAACACTGCATAAATTAACCCAACCTAATTCTCTAGGATGTAACAAGATCTGAAAAGCTCCAAGTTTCATGTTCTCTCTTACCACCCACTTAAAAAACCAAAACCCAACATGCTGGGGTTAGCTTAGGTTGCAAACGAAAACAAAATTCACATTCAACTGAATAAATGCAATTTACTACTTGATGCAATGAAGATGTCACAAGCAGCTCAAAACCAAAGCAAGAAGAGGTTCTCTACCGCCTCCTCCATGCACACCCCACCTTGTTTTTGCAGTTAGTGATGCACCCCCAGCCTATCTGCTCAGGATTCTTAACCACTCACTCCATCCCTTCCCACTGTCCAAAACCATCCCTGGATGGAGCAAAGCACGCCCTGCTGCTGCTGGGCTCCCAGTCTCCACCACACCGCTTGCACTGGCGGCCAGACAAAGCAAACTCCAGTTGCATCACGGAGCAAACTCATTTTCCAGCAACCTCCCAGCCCAGAGTTTACCGCTACTGTAATCCGGTGCCGTCAACAACGCCGCCTTTGTTGCACGCCCATGTGCGCCGCTCGCGTGCCGGTTGGGTTGTTATTTTGGGATTTTTATTATTAATATTGATTTATTATTATTTATTTTAAGGAGAATTTTTGTTCTAAATGAGTAATCTGTTTTCGAGAGATTTCTCCTCCGTGCTGGCTCCACCCTGTACTGTAAACGAGACATTACCTTATACAAGAATGAATCTGCTGCATTCCTCTGTCTAGCTGCCTCACAGCACATTTCCTACGCTCACAGCAGCCCCGGCAGTGCATGCTCTCCCACCCCTTCCCCCCCACCTTTTTCTCTTTTTTCTTTCCCCCCTTTTTTTTTTCCTTTTCACTGCCTCGCTGTGTTTTTGTGTAAATGATCTCACATGACTCAACAAATCCATCTGCCTGGAGCAGGCCAAGTTTGGAGCCTTCCCAGGAGGGAGGAGAAGAATTGCTTTGTGGAAAGGACCTGGAGCTTTGCCCTTTCTCTGGCTCAAATTACCCGCCTGTCAGGCCTGACGGATTTGGCTAAAAATAAAAGGAAGCGGGCCGTGAAAAGGAGATGAATGAGCTCAGCAGTTCCTTAGATAACATGGGGTCTGGTGTCGCCCAAAGATCCCAGAGCAGGAACTTCGGATGCCGGACATGTAAGTGTGGTGCTGCAGCCTCAGTGAACTCATCTGCTTGAGGACCAAAAAAAAAGGCACAAAAAAAAGATAAAACCAACCATACGCCACTGGAAATAAATGGATTAAAGATGCTCAGAGCAGGAAAACTGCCTGCTGTAGATTTGGGATTGTAAATGGGGAGATTTATGGGGTTTCCAGAGGGGGAATGGGGTGTGGGGGGTGTGGCAGGAGGCTGTACGTGATGTCAGCCTCCCGCCCTGACCGGGGAGCCTCTGCATCCTTCCTGCAGATGCCTGCCCAGCGCCCGCAGCGGGTATTAAGCACTTAGTTTGGCAATGTAATGACACACTGCAACAATCTGTAATGCAAGGCAGTCAGCAAAGCCCTGGCTCGAAAAGCTCTTTCTCCTAACCATTAACCATATGTTTGGCTCCGCCGCCGCCCAAGCGAGCGGGTGTTCCAGCGCACCATCTGGTTTCTATCCACACAAGCAACTGCAAAGCACAGAGTATTTCCCTCTGGAGCTGTGTCTTCCTCCCTGGCCCCCCATCCCCACTCGGCTCCCCACTCCTCTGCTCCCAGTCTTCCTCCTTTGCCCCTTTCCAGCAGCAATTTCACCTCCCTGTCCCACTAATGGCTCGAAGCAGTGGAGACCACAACCGCCCTACAAAAGGTGCACCAGAAGAGTGGGGTCCACTGCATTGTGCTGCCCTCTGTGAGCTCACACACCTACACACGTGTGTACACACACACATAGAGGGACTGCATCCCTCATCACCAGTGTCTGGGATGTCGCATTAAAAAATAAGTGTTGTGAGTTCTTTAGTGGTCCAGGAGCTGCTGCAGTGTCCATCACATCTCGCTCACACACACATGCGCACAGGGAGCGTTCAATTTGGATTACATCAACTCTGTGCCAACACGGCAAATGGGCTTCAAGAATGTACCTGACAAGAGGAGGACCAATACAAGTTTTATCTCCTGCTCTCAAGCAAGGCTTTCTATGCACATCAGGTGTTAGTCCCGCATCCCACCAAAATAAGAATGCTCTAGGGGGAAAAAAAGAAGCAAAAAAGGAAAAAGAGAAATGGAATGAGAGCATGCTGAAGAAAAAGGAACAAAAATATTTGTTTTTCCTGTGGTAACTAAACAAGCTCTTTCTGAAACGATAAAAAAAGCTTTCAAGTGTTAGATTTCAGAAGGCCTTGTACCATATGTTTGCTTTATGATTTTATGAATTCTAACTACTATTTATGTTTTTAAAGCACCTCCATCATTCCGTTTACTTCTGAAGTACCTATGGGACATCAGCAGTAATTTTCCCCTCAGGTTGGCCAATTTAAGATTAATCATGACCTATTGCAAGTACGTATTCAAGGATGCAAGCAATAGGGTATTCAGCAAATCCAACACTTGCTCCTTTAAAGTAAGTTTATACTCTGCAATGAGTCACACATACAGTGTTTATCCAAGTTACCAGTGCTACGAGGGGAAAAAAAAGCCCATTACATTTGCAAATACATACAAATCACAGCTGTAAGCACCCGACTGCATAACCAGGACTTGTTTCTATGACTGGATATTGATTTTTTTAATAACACGTCATTATACCAATGTTGATACGGCAACCAGCTTCCTGGAGTATGCAATTTAATACTAAAAAGAAGCTGGCTTCAGGAAATATCAAATCCACACCCATTCATACCCTTTTTAAGCGTCCTTCTTGCTCATGGCTTGAGCAATGCAAAGCCACAACTGTTTTTTTCTTCACCTTACACCTAACAGAGAACATGCACTTGCCAGTTAGAAATAGCTCAATTTAAGGCAATGAGCTTTGCTGATCTCAATAAAATACTGCAGAACCTCTTCAGCTGCTGCTAGAAACCAAGAATCTACATTGGAAAAGATGATGCATATTTTTCAAACTTCCTCCGTATGAGAAATCAGTGAACAAAAAAGCACACCGTAGGCCCTTATCCCAGAATCAAACAGGCGTGGGGAAAACCATATGCTTGTGAAAAGCCTGATGACTTCACTAGGATTGCCTAAGAAGATTGAGGATAGGATCTGCTCCCAATTACAAATGTGGAGTGCAATTAGCACTGTAAACTCCCCCTGCCTTCATTCTGCACTCCCCTTCAGTGAGGGAAATAATTAAAATGATTAAAACCATAAGAGATGCACTTTAGCTAGGAATTTACTTTTCCTACAAAACAGGATCCAAATATGTTCAAGTCCGTTACTTTAAGATAATATGTTGCAAACATTAGTAGTATTCTTAAACATCACACATTATGTTTCCTACAACCATGCAATGAGAAACTGTCTTCATTCACAAAAAAACAACCAGCAGTAGTTCTCTAAAGCAGTAAAGGTCTAGGTTTGCATTTTTCAGCAGATAATGATCTGCTCTAATCCAGAAATCCTTTTAAAGGGGGAATTCAAGGGAAATATTTGTAGATTTAGGTTTCTGCTATCTGTAGGGACTGCTAATCATTTGACCTTCTTCCATGAAACAGGCATGGAGCTTCCCCGCCTACAGCAACGCAGCTGTAAGAGGTGGAGGGAGAGAATCTCCTAGGGTTAAAACCAAACCCACTTAAAAACCCCAACAAAACAAAAAAACCACACAGCCTCAGATACAACAGCCTGACAAAGAAGGAAGCTACTGCAGCCCCAGCATTACTGCCCAGCACTGTGGGAACACCCACACCCGCTCATCTGGTCTGAATGAATTAATAGCCAGCTACTGGGTCTTGTTATACCTTGTCACCTTCCTCTACTCCTCAGCCCCTGACAAAGGGCTGCTGGCAGCCCGAAACCCAGCCAGTTTTTAAAGCATAATAAAACATAGTGTCACATTATTACCTGAATCCACTGAGTCCTCCTGCCAACAACGATGTTTATGCAATCACATTTTTCTGTTTTTAAAAACTTCTCTCTTGCCTCATTGCTCTGTGTGAAAAACAACACAAAAGAGAAAATTGATTAACTGCAAGCAATTATCTATTATTTGCATTACAGCAGTTTTGCAGTAGATATTCAGGTCTTTTGTTTTCTGCCTCATCTCATAAAAACATTAAACAAGAACAAATCTTTTCCCCCAAAATCACTCACTGCTTTTATTAATCAAATACAAGCAACGGATACCAGTTTGGAGAGGCAGATGAGATACCACGGCCCATTACTTGTAGAGCTACACAAGAGAACATAGCTCTCCTATACCCAAATCCTCTGCCCTCTTCCCAGGCCATCCAGCCTGGCAGCACTGGGACAAATGCCAAGCAGTCAATGCCACCAAAAGCAGAAATACAGAGTGAGAGAAACCTAATTAAATTTCTTTCAGTATCAACAGCAAATACATGCTACTAATAACCCCAGCAGTGATGTAAAAATAATACTTGCAAAATTGCACCAACAGTAGATTACTTAATCATAAAGTTTCCCCATACTCTGTACCTAAGACATTATTTAAGTAGTGACTCCACTTAAAATACTCAGAAGGGTCTCTTAGTGTCTGTGTTTTACTCCTCACTTCCCATATTAGTAGCTTTAAGCTTTAGTGTCAAATTCTCCCGCCAATACACTTCATAGAAGACATTTCTACATTTAAATAAGGAAGAAAAAAGCCTGTATGGCAGAAACCCAGCTGAAGACACGACCTCAACCCCCCACCCCCAATCTCTCTGAATGGCCAGAAAACACATGATAAGTAAAGGACACTGGATTTTCAGTACTAGAAATGCCATTAGTGTCAGTATTTCATTGCTTTCTCTGAAAGCAAACAAAACAAACCTCTTCACTTAAAGAGATGCAGCTCAACCATGTGTACATGATCCCTTGCCTACCTTCACATGGGCATACACAATTAAACCCAGACACACAGCACAGAGTGGGTGATATGGCTGCAATACCCTTCCTGCTTTTCAGAGCTCAGGCACTTGGCATACTCTGTCCATTGTTGACATGGATGACTGACATAGTTTTGCTTCAAGATTTTGATCACAAGGCAGTCTGAATGAGACATCCACAAAAAAGTGGCTGGAAAGACCAAATTCTGGCAATCTCTGGAACACTTTAAACCTGGGTTTAGCTTGATGCCGCACAAAGCAATGAACACAGTCTAGTAGTTCAGGGCAGAGCAGAAGAGAGGTGACCTTTGCCTTTGGCAACTGCTGCCAACCAGCATAGGGCCACCTCCCAAGCAAGGAGTGTCTCCTGATCCAGGTGACCTCCCTACTGCAGCCTGGAGTCATCTGTGCTCAGAACAGAGCAGCCAAGATCTGGGCCACGGGATGGCAGGGAAAAACATGTCAAAACAAGAAATTTCACTTAATGGGGACAGAAAATTGGAGGGTAGGATGGGGAGAGAGTGAGAAGTGGGGTTAGGCATGGAGGGCTGCTTGGTGCCTGTGCAGCTGCACTGCTGCCAAAGAATCATGTCCAAGACTCCATGATGCCAGTGGGAAATGCCATTTGTTTGCTTCCTGCAAAGTCTTTGGTGTACCCCAGGTAGGCTGAAGAGAGAACACTGATGAGTTCAAGCACTTATCCCTGAAAGGCGAGGGAAATGTGGCAGGTGAGCGCTGCCTGCTGCAGCTGCCTTCACTCTTGGCCCATGGGATGTACCTGAGCTGTGCATCAGGGCTTCAGGGTAAGAGTGCATGACAACCCTAACAGCTCTTGGCAGCAAGGGTGGCAGCCACCCTGACACTCCCTGCCACCCTCCCAGCGTCCAGGCAGATGAGCTATGCCTTGGAGAGCTGCTACGCAGCTCCAATGAAGCACTACACCAGTCATTTAAAGTCAGTATCCCTCAAGTGGCCATTAACAGTGAACTCCTAACCAACCTGAAAACCTGGATTCTCTCAACTAAAAGTAATGAACAGTCACTGCAGAGCGGAACTGTATTTCCAGTACATGAAACAGTATGGAGACATCCCAGCAGCAAGGCTGTAACATCCTCAGGATCCTTTGTCCTCTTGTTTTAAGTCACTTCCTGTAAAGAGAAGTGTGGCTTCCAAAGTCATTTGTCAAATCCTGAAGCCTGACACTGGTAAACAGACTGATATTGTGAGGAAATGACAAACTTCTTCAGTAGCATTTGAGTACTGTGCCATAAATAAAAATTTGGGCCAAATATGGGACAACAGGGAAAAAACAAGATGCTGAATAGGGAATTTGCCCAGGGCTTGCAGCTACAGCTGGCAGCAGGCAGACGACTTGCAGAAACAGAAGAGTGTGATGACATACTCAAAAATCGTCCATGCATTTACAAAAGCTGCACAATTCCATTTTATATCAGAGTGTCACTCTGAACTTAGAGAATCATAGAATGCTTTGGGTTGGAAGGGACATTAAAGATCAGCTGTAATGTTCCAATGCATTTGTGTATGAAAATAAAATTAACAGTAAATAGCTGAAACTGCCTTGGATATTACACTACCTTAGATATTCACAGCTTATAACAGAGCACACGTCTACAATCAACCAAATGCAAAACACAGGAAGACAGACCTTAAAGGTAAATAATTCAGGACATGAATTCTTTAAGGTAAATAATTCAGGGCTCTAATGAATTCACTGACTGTAAATAGGGAGTTCCACTGTGAGGAACCCTCCAAACTGCCCTACATCCAATCCTCAGGAGTGCAGAGCAGAAAGCTGTCAGCAGAAACATGTCTCAAACATTCCTGGCTCTACCAGCAAGACTGTAACACAAAAGAAGTCTTGGAAAGGAAGAGATAGTTTCACAGACTGGTTCCAGTGCTCCATACTGTGACCATGGGCTGCTGAAAAGCATGTGCACTTTCAGAAACATCACTTGGGCAAACAGTGAGGTGGTTATGAAGCAAGGAAGCTGACCCATGCTGCATCCAATAAAAGCATTGGGAAAATCCTTCAAGAGTTGCCAACACAGCAGTTTGGTCTAGCAGTGCTAAAACACACAAGACTATAGGTGAAACTGTAAACCCTTTGCTAAATATGACAGCCTGCATATAAAAGGAAACCAGACAACCCTCTGTGTCCTCCTCACTTCTCTATCCTCTTCGACTGAGTATCGCCAAGTGCTTTTATCCACACCTGGGAATTCCCGTGCATCCATCAAAAAGCATTTCAGCCAACCAAATCCCATTAACAAACCACAGGATAAATCCTCATAAATTCTTAACACTACTAGCAAGTATCAGTCTTCCCAGCCAACACCCTCTAGTACCAAGGACCAATGTTTTGCAAGCAGCAACTATTCCTGACCAAGCAAAGAAACTGTACAAAGTAGAGATGCAGCAAATTGTCAGTTATACAATGTCGTTGCTGTCAAAATATCCAAATAAACCTACCAGGATTTTTATGCTGTCTCATACTCTAAAAGTAGTATTTAAAACCACCCCAAAGTTGCCTCACACCCTCTTACAAGACCTACATGAAACCAGACTGTGGAATAAAATCCTGTCTTTTGCTGCCAGACAAGGGCACGTCAGCAGCAATAGCCAAGGCGCTGCAAGGTTGCTGACAAGCCTGGAAACACTGTATGGGAACATGCCCGCGGATCAGCAGTTGAAAACACAACTGCTGCTCTCGCTCTGTGCCCAGTGGAGATAGAGATCTCATCGCCAGCAGAGATCTGGGTCACCACAAGGAAGCTGGAGTTATCCCAGCACCATCATCTTTTAGGTAATGTTCCCGAAACGGGAAACAAGTATGTGGCAAGGTTTCATCTGGCAAGATGCTGGTTGTAAACAAAAACAGTAACTGGGGGTTTCCTTGCTCCTTAGTGATATCATCCAAATGGAAAAAAAACCCCAATGAATTTCACCTGATGTCTTGTATCCAAAGTGCTTTGCAGAATGAATTTGCTACAAATGCAAGATTCAGACTGCAGTTTCTCAAGAGCTGGCAAATGCACTCTGATTGCCGAAGTCTCCTTCCTCCTAAACACCAGGCTAAAAAGTATTCATTTGCCTATCTTGTACTTCAAAACTGAAAAGCCAAACCTGGGGAAAGAAAACACTAGAAAGACAACACAAGAAAGACAATATTTAAATTGAAGTATCAATTTAAAGACATATGATGTTTGTGAAAAACAAACATTCTGAGTCTCCACACAATCAAGTAGCTGACACTTATCCAGGCGCAGGACTGAAAAACAGAGCAGCTTTCCAATCTCTGCTAACCAAATCTTTTGCAACGTTCCCGTATGCCATTTCCTTGTTTACATCTCATAGTATGGGAGTTCAACTTTTGGAGAAACATGAATGGTAAACCTAGAAAGTGAAATGTGATATTATATACAGAATACGAGAGCACGCCGTTCACAAGATTTTGTAGGCGGACACATCCCAACCCTGTTCCTCAGTTCAACACCCACTCCTGAAATCCTGTACCAACCAGATTAGCTGATGTACACATGCCTGCACTCTTGGAGAAACAATAGTCTCTTTCAGTCCATACAATCTTCTGAAGAACCAGGCAAAAACGTCATGGGAGAAGTTAGGAAATATCTGCAGAAAACAGCACACAAGATGAAAGGCAGAACAGGCCTTTTAACTTGCACAAAGTACATAACATGGAGGATAAGCAAAGAACTTAGTTACCTAGCCCCTCTTCCAAAGGGCTGGTTTTTTTTCCCCAGGATGGAAAAGGGGATTTGTTGAAACAACTGGGATAGTGGAACAGCTTCCTTACACACAGACCATTGCAAGCAAAATTCAGCTCCAGGAGTTGTGGCAGACCTGGGAGAAAATACATGCTGCCCTTAAGTGCCAGGATCTCCAGCAGACGGCAGGGATCCTGGCTGGCATGATGAGCCCTCCTGTCCCCAGTGCACAGCACTCCTTCCTCCATTCCCCTCCCAAACACTGTTGCTACAGAAGGCACAGAACTATTTTTTAAATAAGCCAGCACAAAGTTTGAGCTGCCTCAGGGTTAAGCTAAACATTTTCTGTCTTTAACCACTACGGCAGAACCCACTACAGTGAAAAACACTTCACCATAAGGCTAGGGAATTGAGGACAGAAAAGAAGCTGCAACAGAGTCACCCTTGACCTCTCAAAAATTCGCCTCCAGAGCACGCAAAAATAAGAAACTGAATTTTTAATCAGCTGGGAAATGGGGAAGGGAGACACTCTTGGTAAAATTATTGTTGTGAATATCACATAAAAGGCCTTATGGAGTTTTACCATCCACCTTCTGTTCCAAACTGTAGGCCTCCAAATAATCTATCAGAAAAAATCCAACTACCCACACTTTCAGGAAAGCACTAAGCACTGAGAGACATTTAAAAGGCATGCAGTTCTACAAATCCTTGTTTCTCCTCTCACCAGGGGCTGTAACTCCTGCAGGAAACACATGCTCCTATAACAAAGCAGGTATTCTCTGCATGTACTCATGCTGCCTATTATTTTTTTAATCATCTGGTATGCATCTTCCTAGGCATGCTTATGTTAGAGGAAATACTAGCATTAGGTCTGCAAAAGAACACTGACTACCTGTTCTGCTTGAACACCGTGAAGGTTAATAGTGGGGTTGACGGCTTGAACTCTGCCTCTGCCTTCTGCTGAGCAGTCCATACAACCACTGGCATTTTACCACATGTGTGCTTCCCCCTCCTCAACTCATGCTCACTCTCTGCAGGGTTTTACTACACACTTCATCAGTACAGTATTTTTCAGACTGTAGGGGCAAGTCAATGCATATTTTGATGTGCCTGATTGCACAGAGACCATACAAAAACGTGAAAGTTGATCACAGAAGAATACAAGTTGCTTTTTCATTTCACAGCTCCAAGAGTCAGAAAGGGTGAGTAGAATCCTGATATATGCCAGATGTTTTAAAGTAAGGTGGAAGAGCTGGTGTCATGGAAGCTTCCTGACGGCTACCAACTGGCCTTGCTATAGTGAGCTGGCTTGCCCTGCCTGTGGAAGATTACAAGCCTAATGGAATGGAAGTATTCACAGCCCTCATGCACATGTATAATCCTACTCTCTTTCCCTGAATATAAATTTGACAAGTCCATCACTATGATGCGAAAAAGCCTCAAAACGGAATCATTTTGTTACATATACGAAAAAGTTGGAGCATATCCACGGTTTTGCCATGCACCACACTTAATCCAAGAAATGAATGGGCAAGTTTTTTTCATTTGTTTCTAGGAAGTCTTGAGTCGGTTTCCTTCATTTTCTTCTGAATTTGTGTTTGGATACTAAAAAAGGCAAATAAAAAAGACTTTCACCTCAGCCACAACCCTCACTGCACTACAAATACATATGGGCACTCTACAAGTACATATGGAGACTTCACATCCTGAAAAGACAAGTTCCATCTTGTTGTTACAAGATTAGAGGTTGTTTTCTTTTATATTTCAATAAAAGGGAAATTTCATCATTAAAACAAAAAGGAAAGAGGAAGAAGAAAAAACATCAGTCCTGCAGAAAAGCATCATTTCAGAGTAACAGGAATATGCATCTATCACTTAAATTGGCCCCCTGGGTGAAGCCCATTGCAGACATCAAAAGTCTTTCCACAGACTTAGGATAAAGCCTGGAGAGTTCAAAATGCTGATGAGAGTGGACATCGCTCTTCTTCACTGCATGGTGTAGGAGTGCCTAAAGGCAAAACTCCCACAACAGCCACAATGCTTTCCCAGTATGAGAAAGCCCAGGGACTTTGGGTACCACAAAGCACACACTCTCAAGAGCATTTCAGACAGTGATACAACTCACTGATGACACAGGGAGACTGATAACATTTTTTTGTTGATGACTCTGCAGCTCCTATTTCCACAGCCCATGCTAGTTCAAAAAACACCACAGGATGTGTGCAATGAAAAAGGGAGTATCTCAGGCCATGGACAGATAAATACACACCAAAATGAAACAAGAAGACAGCCAGGATTGTTAAGGAATATACTCAGTGCAGGTAGCTCAGTCTGAAAGCTGCAGGTTGTGGTAGCAGGAGTTCAGGCAAGAGGCCACAAACTGGTGCTGTGGACCCCTTGCACAACACAAGGTACAGGGACCAGTGGTGCCAGCCAGGAGACTGGACACTTGGAGACACAGCAGGAGTCAGTGAATCTGCAGGAAGACGCTAGTCTATCTCACACACAGACTGGAAGTGTAGGAAAACCCTGGGTTTCCTTTGTTTCTCTGTGGCTCCTATTCTTGTGTTACTGCACCATGATTAAACTGCTTTAAAGATCAAGATGTCTGAGGAAACCTGGTGCTGTGCTGATAAGGAAACCTTGTTGGACTGTGTGAGCATGGTGTGTGTAGGGAGGCATGCAGGACACTGGTCAGGTCACTGGAGCTGCCCACTGCAAAGGTGCTTTGTTCCCAGCGGTGGAAGTCTCTGATGGTGGGACTGTGCCTGCCAACAGGGCACCCTGAACGATCCCACAGGAATGTCTCTCATATCCAAACCAAAGCAACTTCTTCACTGAACATTATCCGAATTCTTTTTCTACATATTGTTTATGGTAATAAAATAAGGTTTTGGAGATTTACCGAGGGCTTGTGAGGCGACAGGATATTTTTCTCACAACACAGTTGAATAGCATCAATACCTGTTGTTTTCTTTTCATGTTCCCTTGTGCACATACACTGGCTCCTTCTTTCAGCCTGGCTCTGCCTGAGGTGTAAGTAGAATTGTCAGCTCCTCCAGCACTAGGAGAAAATCACTGCCTCAGGCTCACACTGAAATCGCTCTTTTTCACACGGGACTATGGAGATAATCCTTTGCCCAATAAATAGCCCACCTTCTTCCTTATTGCTCTAGATGGATATGAATTGCACTTTTTCTGAACACCATCTTCTGCTTTTATTGAGTACTTCAGTCACTGCCAGCTGCACCTCCTAGCCCCACAAGGCATCAGTTAAGTTTGCTGGGTCTGATTTCCAAGTCCCCTGCTATAAGCCTCTTTGAGGGGAAAAAAGGTTGGATGCTACTAGCCCTATGAGAAAACATGCATTTAATCCATAACCACGGGCTCCTGAAACACAGCTGTTAAGTACAAATCTCAGTTTCTGAAATTTTCTTTCTGCTGCCTCATTATCTTTACTACATGCCAGCAGAAACCAGAGTCCCCGCAGGCTGAGGGAGGAAGCCTTTATGCTTTCAGCTGCATCTAACTTTGGCTAGTCAACCAGATGCAAAATATTGCATCAACCTGATGTTCACTTCAAAGTTTCGAAATTTTCCTCTTACAGCTGGGACTAGGTGCTTGTGGTTTCAGTAACCACTGGGGAAATGGAATCTCCCAACCAACACTTCAGATTACTTCCCAACAATGCCAGGCTGCCCTCAAAAGAAAAACAACCAGAAGTCGTCAAACACAAAATGGCTTAAATCCGACACTTAGAAAATGCTCTGTAATACACAAAAACTTAAGTGCAACTAATTGAAATAAACATTGAAGCTCCCTGTAAATCATCATTTTAATATTAAGAGTAAGACAAGATCCCTTAAAAGGAGCTCTGGCCACAAAGTTCTGACCACTTAACTAAAGCAGGCAGGTGCTGACTTCATACCACTGTTGTCTTTCAGCCAGATTGTTCCAGTTAAGCAGCCTTCAATATTTTCATCAATCTATAGACTGAAACTCCATTTTTTTTCAGTAGTCATGCACAGGAAAAAAAAAAAAATTCAACTTGCCAATGAAGAACAAAAATACCAGATCAATGCACATAGAGTCTTAGAATAAAACTCTAATTCCTCACTTGCTAAGAAATCTCTTTCAAAGAAATGTTTATGTTAAAATTTACAGTTGTGTTCAACATTAATCTTAGGGAATTTTACAACAGAATGTACCAATTTTAAAAGGATTCTACAGCCTTAATGAATTCCTAGAACCCATTGACAGAAATTAAATAGGGGGAACCTACAGTGTTGGCTAGACATATTTCAATATTTGTTACCATAGAAACAAGCCAGTAGATTTAGAGTTTGGAGTTATCCTTGCTATAAAATATTAAACTTCTTACAGTTTTTGCATATGTATATTATGGCAAGAACACTGTCAATCCTGATAGAGCCTAAAGCATCTTAATTATTTAACAGGATTTTAGCTTTCTTTTTTCCTTTTTCTTAACAGAGTTATCTTTTTATTTATTTTTTTCCTTGATAGACTTATTTTAACAACTTCCAATAGGAAACACTTCTGGCTGACAGAATAATATACAGGAAAGGAAGACGTGTTTTTCCTCAACGTTGTGTATAAGTGGTAAATAAAAGGAACACACACATAGTCTAATAAAAAAGATTCAACAGTAACTATCAAAATTACACCAGTTAGCATTTGTGATGATTTTACCAGCTAAAAGTACATTAAATGTTATATTTCATTTGTAAGACAGTTCACACTTCAAATCTGACTTTTTTTTTCAATCTTAGCAACAGAGAAATGCTCAAGAACGAAAGTGATTGAGATAACATCTCGATACCTCAGCAGCATCTAATACTTCTGGCAGATACCTGAGAAACAAAATGCATTGTCCTTTCATGCTTCAGAGCAGCATCAACAGCTGCATTCAAGTCACAGCGCAACCAGCAAGCAGAAGGATCAGCAATTCCAACAAAGAGGAAGATGCTTCCTCCAGCAACACTCCTTCAAAAAGTCATGAGAACACACTTGTTTAGACAACTTCAGTGGTGGAGGGGACCGACAGCTCAAGATACCATCCATGCAGGAGCTCAGCTGGGAGCAGTGGGGAAGGGCAACACTCGGACAAGCCCAAGCCCATTATCCCTGGGACTGGATGTATGCAAGGGATTTTGACCCTGATGATTTCACAGCCAAAATTGGCTCCATGTCGCAGCCCTTGCTTTTTGTTTGGATTCAAGAAAATCTGTTTAAAGAAGGCTCAACACAATGAAAAAATTAAAAACTTCAGAGTAAAAGCCATAAACCACACACAGTTGTTTCAATACTATATTCCAGCACTGAAGTGGACAAGGAAAAACACCAAAAAAGCAAAGCAAATCAGAACAAAGACTAAAACTGAGCAAGACTGAAACACCCTCTTCTTCCAAGAATTAAACAATACTTTTTATGAATTGTAAAGATAAGCAGTGGAACTGCTATTTCCTAATGCTTCTGAGGTCAGCCTTCTAGCACAGCTTCTCAAATAACCAATTAAATGTACACAGTTCTCACACTCACATGCATGCTATCATTTAAAAAAAGCCCTACAGCTCAAGACTCTCAAAAAAAAATGGAAAAACTTATTCTTGAAGGTCTGCAAGACAACTCTTTAACTAATGGAAAATCTTCAACACTTCAGAAGAGGAAAATGGTAAGATGGCTTAATTTAAAATGAGTAAGAATTTAAATGTCACTTCCTGCATGTGACATCGATTTGAATAACCTTGCAATTTTGTTTTCTTTGGTGTGGTTAACGGTGGAATCTTTGTAGAGTACATTTCTGTGGCATTTACGGTTGCATGTTTATGTTCAGCAACTCCTTTGCATAATTCTGAACACAAAAACTCAGAAAGTGATTTTTCATCTGTAAAGAAGGAGAGAGATCTAAAAAGTACCATGCTACTAGGACTTTTAAAGAAGGAAAGCCTGGAGAAAAATTATCCCAAAACTCAAGGGAAAAATGCACAACTTCCTTTAACTGACAGCTGCGGTGGGGTACTATGAATTTACTTTATCTGAGCAGTTATGTACACACACTAAAGGCAAAGCAACACTATGTACTCTAAAGCAGTTCATGTAAGTCCACAAAGGGCACCATTATCAACCTGCAGTCGAGAAGCGGGAAGTTATTCACATGTTTGAGTAAGTCATGGAATGGTAAGAGATGCTGGCAGCATGTTGCCAAAAATAAGGCATGGCATGCACGTATTCAAACCCAGAGCTATACCCTCTTGTAGGCTCTACAGGCCAGGTTTGTTCCATAGGAAGCCCTACTGGACACAAGAACCTCAGGTCTTTCCAACTGATGCTGCAGGTGTCAACACCTCAGCACACCCTCCCATCCTTCTCATGAAGTGTTTTTAAGCCAGGGGCTGGTTGGGAGAATGGCTTAAGAGACATATTGTGACTTTATAAAGTTTTCTGTAGAATGCATAGATATAAGTAAAATAAAGCAGTCTACACACATTCTGCAGGTGCATCTTGGAACAAAAGAGCTCTTACTTATAGATCCTAGAATGGTTTGGGTTAGAAGAGACCTTAAAGATCACCTAGTTCCAAGTCCCCTGCCATGGACACTTCATTAGACCGTGTTGCTCAAAGCCCTATCCAGCCTGGCCTTGAACACTCCCAAGGATGGGTCATCTACAGGTTCTCTGGACAACCTGTTCCAGTGCTTCACCAAACTCACAGTGAAGAATTTCTTCCCAATATTTAAATCTAAACCCATCCTCTTTCAGTTCAAAGCCTTTACCTCTTTTCCTATCTACATTCAAGAAGGCCACTCAGCTGATATCTCTAACCTTGTTTTGTCAAAAAAAACAAAAAAAACCAACCAAAAAAACCCCATACGAGAAATACATCCAGACAGTGGTGGCCGTTAAGTCATTTGACAAACACCTCTCCAATTTAAGCAGCAGTTTGCAGTGCCACCAGGGATGGCTTGGGTTGCCCTCCTGTGGTGGCAGGACAGCACAGGACCAGGGCTTGCCCAGCCCACACCCAGGCTCTCCAGCAGGGCACTGGGGCACTCCAGGGGCACTCCAGCAATGGATGACCTGAAAAACAAGGAAGACAGCAAAATCCTTGCCCTAGTGCTGCTGAGAGGAAGGAAGGTGTGCTCGAGCTCTGGATAACATGCTCCATTTGGTCTGCTTAAAATACCTGCTTTAGAAAATAAACTGGGATGACAAATCAGGAGATCACGTTTCTTGTAACTCAAGAAGAAAGCACATTTCACTCCAATAAAAATTTACTATGTGTAAAAAAAAAATACCCTATACAATATGCAATTTACTCAAAAATAATTTGTTTCCCTTTATATCAGGCAGGCCAAGAGTCCATTGGATTAAAAAAAGAGACTGGACATAGTCTCCCATGTCAACAAGACACTGGAAAAGAACACAAACATCTCATGTCTCTCCAGTCTTGACCCAATAACTGAGGGGTGAAGATACCACAGGCTGTCAGGATGTTGTATTTGCCATTTGAGGTGGGGCAGGAGTACTGCTCCTTCCTCTGGAGCATCTTGTTCCTGATCACCCAAACAAAGAGAGGAAATTGGGGTATACGGACAGGGATCTGAACTGGCACAGAAATGCATGCATGTCTTCCAATATTGGAATATTAACGCGTGAGAGAGTTGATGAATGGGAAGGATTAAATATAGAACCAAAAAATAAGTGAAATGATTAATTGCTAGGAAAGGAAACTCATGATTTATAGAAGAAAAAAATTAGTACGGCTTGGGAAACTGAAAGGAATAAGCAGCAAGTGAGCTGCAGGGTGGGACCATCTGGTGCATAGTGCCATGGCAGCACAGGGCACATACCCAGAGCTTCCGTGCCCCTCTCGCCTTCTCCCAGCCTCAGTGCACGCAGGGCGGACAAAGCAGAAACAGATAGTGTTTAGAGGTTGCTGGATGAAAATAACTGATTTTAAAAACAAGCCGAAGTTGCTTTTAAATCATATCCTATAATCTGAAAAGAAAACGGTCTCTTAATTAAATGTTTCCATGTGGTCTTCTTGTGGGCTGGTAGCTGTCACACTCATGTCCTTGCATTCTAAGCTTTCTAGAAATTTCTAAAAATAACTGGATACTTGTTTAATGCTGTTTTCATTTATTTTATGAAGAAATGGAAGGCATTTTTGGCATATTTATTTTTCATTTCTGAGTTATAACATCTCAACAGTAACCCATTCTTTTGGTCCTGCACTTCTTTGTTTTGCAATTATTAAGACAAACAAACACTTTTGCAGTCGGCATGCAACCAACAGGCATCTCAAAGCAGCATAAACCTGGGGAATAATCCAGCACCATAAAGGTTATGATCAGTCATTTGCTTGGTGTCTTGAATTCACTTGCTTTTGTGAGGAACGATAATATACGGGAAGAAAAGAGAGATATGCTGTGAAACTGTAAGTGCACTACATGTCTTAACATGGCACCTGCTTGATTTTTTTTTAACTTAATGCCATTTTAAAATAACTTACAAAAACACTTTTTTCAGTTAAAAAAAAAGGTAAAACCAACTGCATCCTCCTAGTGTTATGCCCATGAATGAGCTACTGTCTGCATTAGAAACAAGCACCTGGACCAACTCATGGGCATCCAGCAAAGTCCACTGGTTTCCTTTCAAAACACTAATTTACAAAAGACAATGTCATTCCAGCCTGTGAGTGGTCTTGTTATACAACATGTCAAGAGTGGAAGGGATGAGGTGCAGGATAAAGAGGGGCTGCTCACAACAGTGGAGCCGGAGGCTCCAGCCCAGAGCAGCTGTGCACGAGGCAGGAGACCACTCCCCACCCTGGAGAGCGCATTCAGACTCTGAGGCAAATACTTTTCATACCTTTCTGAAGGTCCATTATGACATACTGTACTACAATCCCACTAAGAAACAGATCTGTTCTATCGTTGGCAGATTGTGCATTTCCTCACACAAGTCTTTATGTGCATATCCCCTTTATGCTAAATCCTTTCTGTACGGAGTAAACGGCAGGACCTGGATTTGCACAGCCAGCCAGGCAGGAAAGAAGTGGGGACTGTAGGGAAGCATCAGCACCTCTCAGTCCTAGCACAGTTGTCTTATTAAACAAAATACACTAACATTGCAGCAGGGACCTTTCCTGTCACCCTTCGTTTCATCTGGTCTAGCTCCCACACATCTAGGAAAAAGTTTCCCATCCTTCACTACTCAGAGGAGAAGGACAGGCTCAGAAGAGCTGTCACTCTGTCACCAACAGATCCAAGGGGAATTCAAGCTTTTGCAAGAGGGCTGAGATAAAACTCATCACAATCTGTGCAGTTTTCTTTGCCAGTCACTCTCTTCTCAGTCCCCTGCAACTTCTGAAGTTTGCACCATCCTCTTTCCCCTCCAAGAGTTGTCCTTGGGATGAGGACACTCAGCAGTGTTTCAAAAGGACTCCAGCAGCTCCCCCTTCCACTGAAGAAAGAGCCACATAAACTTCCGAGTCAGAGACACATTACCTTCGTGAATTTTTCTTGCTGAGGTACAGTTCCCCTCATTAGCCCTTCGAAGGAGCACCTTTTCATGCAACATGAAGACAATATGAAAAAGATTCTGCACCCTTTTCCCTATACAAAGGCTAAGATCCAGGGGAATAGCACGTCATTTGCTGTGGTGAAATTCTGCATGAAGAATGGTAATAAAATTTTTTGAGAACCTGATATATATATACAAAAAAGAATCAACACACAAACTTCTATTTTCAAAAACCACATCATTCTCAGTTTAATGCTGCAGGCTACAACAGTCTGTTTTACAGTCAGTAATGCAACACAGTCTCCCTATTAACTGAATAAATTCCCATATTTGATTCAGTGGGAATCTGTTGTTCTAAACAAAATACATAAGGCAAGAAGGTTTACTTAAAATGCCAAGTATTTAAATGAAATTTACAAGAAAAATAGGAACAGGCATCACACATTTCACAAAAGGGCAGCTATAACAATAATTTACGCTGAAGTGGCCAAAAGATGAAGCAATAGAAAATTGGAAGCAATTAACATGTAACATTCAAGAAATATTAAATACATACTGACGACTCAACACAGCATTCACACAAAAAGATGTAGTGATGAAAAGCAGATACTTTGCATAATAAGCAAGAAGATATTTCAAACATGGCCATAAAAATGGAGGAGACTTGTAATGCCACACTGAGAAGAGCTGGCTGCAGAACTGCAGTGCTGATAATATAAGCAGGGAGGGATGGGACACACGACCCTCACCATCAGAAGAGGAGGTAACAGCCCTACAGCCCTACTCAAGCATCAACAGCATCAGCTTGCTGCCAGCCCAGAGGGTACTTATGGCTTTTGGTAAGCCCTATTCCTCTCAAGAAAAAGCCCTGGGTAAAACCAGGAGAACCACAACCTGTGCAAGCAGGAGAATCACAACACCCGATCCATGCTCACTCTTGCTGCCCTGGGAAGCCAAATGCACCCTCTAGGTTTGTCTTGACACAAGTAGGTATCAACACGAGTGTCTCTTCTGGCACCTCCTGAGGTCACGCTCTCCAATGCCTCACCTCAAAGCAGGACAGCACAATGCAGTTTCCCTCCCTTGGCAGATCAGCGCCATCCTCTCAGGCTGCCAGCAGGTTTAAGCATACAAATGCTTAACCAGAGTTCAGACCTAACTCCATGTCCACAAATTTAGTTTGTCCAAGGCACACAAGAGGGACTCAGGAACATGAGTGGATTTTGTGTACGCTCTAGAAACCAACTTTTACTTCATTGAGTACGAGACTTGTGTGTAGCCAGGCAAACCAGCAGTTCTCTACATGCTTTACCCTTTCTTTCAGCTGATGCAGAGGAGGACACCGTGAGCAATCTAAGGACATTATTTGCTTGTCCAGAATCACAGTGCTCATTCTCTGTATCAGGAACAAACACCATCTACCCTTCAAGCCCTGCTTGTTGCCGCAACAAGCCCCCAGGCCTAAGTGAGCCCATTTATAACAGAATCACACCTCACAGCTCCTCTCTACCCTTATGCAACTCCCTGTGCGTTCTCCCAGGGCCCCTCTTCATGTTACATGGGGAAAGTCTGGAGCCTGCCAATTGCTTCAAAAAGAGACAGCAAGAAGCCTAATGATAATGAAGTGCCAGGTTTTCTGTCGCAAGTTTAGGTAGAACTTCAAAATGACAAAGGAATTATCCACCCATCACTGATGCAGATGCCAAGAGAGGTTTTTCCTTTGTTTTTCTCCTATGCTAATATTTCAAGAGGATGACATTATTTAATTTTCTTTTTAAACTGAACTGTCATGATCTTTGAAGTACCACCACACTTACAGTGTGGGGCCTGGGAAACTCAGATGAAAATGGATAATGAATTTCAGACTTTTTTTTTTGTTGCTCTTGTGTTTGATGTTGAAACCTAAAAATGTTGGAATCCAATTGTTATTCTTGCATGATAAAGGCTGTTTCTATCACAGCCCTGAAATACTGCAGGGGTTACACACAAAATGCAGAATGCTATTACTTTATCATATCAAGACCATGAATTTAACTGCAGAAAATCAATTCCTACACAGTAGTTATTACAGACCATTAATTTGTACGAGGAGAAGTGTGCTCTCCCTGGATTTATAAAATTTTCTTCTA
Organism: Pycnonotus jocosus; assembly: GCA_013400435.1. NCBI lineage: Eukaryota > Metazoa > Chordata > Aves > Passeriformes > Pycnonotidae > Pycnonotus > Pycnonotus jocosus. The sequence continues at coordinate 560,364 of VWYP01016645.1, read as the reverse complement.
ATATTACTACTTGGGAAGGATGAGGANCCAAAAAACCAAACCAACACAAAGTTGAGTTAATGTGAGAAGCCAGATGATTTTTAACATACAGATCTGAAGTCCTCCGGAAGGGAGGGATGCACTTGGGCATCCCTTTGTTCTGCACAGTGTGGGAGCTCACTGCACCCGTTTCAGACACCGCTTAATCTGTTGGGATTGTCCAGCCCAACTACACACACTTAAATGCCCCAAGATGCTGAAGGGAATGGGCAAGAAGGAGAAACAGCCATGGCGGGGGGGTAAAAGCCACCAGGACCCTTAAGCAGATGATGGGGAGGCTACTGATGCAAGTGGCATGGCAATGCATTCCCTCAACAGAGTTCCTCTGTGCTTGACACTGGTGTGGACACACCTTGAGTGCTGTTTCCATTTCTGGGCACTTCAAGACAAGACAGACATTGAGGAGCAAGAAGCAGGTCCAGAGAAGGGCAACAAAGCTGATGGACAGTCTGAAGAGCAAGTCCTATGAGGAATGGCTGAGAGAGCTCAAATTGTTTAGCTTGGAGGAAAGGAGGCTGAGGGGTGACCTTATCACACTCTACAATGGCCTGAAAGGAGATTGCAGCTGGGTGGGGGTGAGTCTCTTCTCCCAGGCAATCAGTGACAGAATGAGAGGACAGAGTCTTAAGAGGTGCTATGGGAGGTCTAGGTTAGACATTACTAAAAAATTCTTCACAGAAAGGGTAATTAGATATTGGAATGGGCTGCCCAGGGATGTGGTGAAGTCACCATCCCTGAAGGTATTTGAGTAAAGACTTGGATGTGGCACTTAGTACCATGACTGGGTTGACTTGCTGGTGTTTCATCACTGGTTGGACTCAGTCTCGGAGGTCTTTTCCAACCTAATTGATTCTGTGAACACAGAAACAACAGGGACTAACAGGAATGGCACAGAGGTCACGAGGAAAGAAACAAGCTCAGCTGATTGATAAGAGCCAGGTGAACATTTGCTCTCCTAATTCTGCTATATAAGGTTAACTTGTCACGAACCAGGTTTTGACTTAGTCAAGCAGAACCCAAGCATGGTTTTCCAGATAAAAACCAAATTTGTGCTGGATCATGACAAGTGATGAGGCTTTCCTTTCCTGGTATCCTTCCTTGCAGGAGGCCTGGGGCAGGGTGATGGGGCCTGAAGGCGGCAGCCCTCAGCCCAGGGAAGGTGCAGGGACCTGCACACACCCATGCCAGAACCTGAGCTCACCCAGCAAGCCCAGCACATGCAGGTCCCAGGTACAGTTCATTTTGCATAAGCTGATTAAATCCAACAGGTTTGTGCTCGTAAGTACCCAAACACTGTGGGTATTTTGCCTTTGCCTGTCTCATTCTGCTTGCTTTAAAGAGCAGGCAGTGTATGTCCCGGCAGGGCCAGCCAGCCCGAAGCAGCTCCAGTGTCCCTGTGGCCACTAGTGGCCTTCCCTTCACCCCCATGTGCCCACGCAGGGACTCTCCTGACCTTGTCCTCACCAGCTGATGCTCCTCCCTCTCCAGGGGCACCCTGGTGCCTTTTCTGTCCCCATCTCCATCAGAGCAGTCATACGTCACACCACCCTGCTTAGTGCTTCTCCTCTCCAAAGCCGGCTGTAAGGAGTAAATAATCCTCTCTAAGCCCAGGGAAGGCAGGCAGTCTCCATTTTACACATATAGAAACGGAAGAAGGGGTGAAGAGGTTCAGCCTGTTTCTGTCAGTAGATCCCTGAAGATCAAGCACACCACTGGTAAGCGTTTTAACTTAAGCTCTTAGGCAACACAGGGTAACCTAACAAACAAACCTAACAAGCAGGCACTGAATGTTTATGATCTGTTTGTTTACGTGACACACAAAAAATTTACTCTGGGCAATTTCTCTGGGTATGTTCATTGTTCTGTAAGCTTGTGTGTGCACGTTTGTGGCTGTATTCTCTCCTCTAATCTTCAAGCTAATTTCAGCCAAAGAATTGACTGGAGGCAACAGGAACAATCCATTAGCTTCCTCCAGAAACATTTGCGTGGAGTACACAAGCCGTATTTCCCATTCTCCCAGCCTAACTGCCATACAGAAAGGCAGCAGGACAAATGAAAGCTGAAGAAACCACAAGATACTCAGTTGCAAAACTCTCCAGCACAAGTTGCCAGCATCACAGTGGATGTCCCATAGATTACCCACCCTTTGAGTTTCTCACGTGCGTGGTTATTATGTAAGGTCATATGGTCTGACACATGTGTTCCTCGAAGTGATGGGCTTCCTGGACTCCATCCAGAGGATCAATGAGGATTCCACGATCAACAAGAGCTTTGAGAGAACACTGCTGTTCAGCCAGCTGTACCTTGCTTGGACAGTTAAGGGGGATGACTCTACTTTTCTAGGAGGTTTGAGAGCTCAGTGGAATTAATTAATGTGGTGGAACTCCACACCCGCATTACACACTACAGACTGATCTCCAGTACCAACACTGATAGAAATTACCCAGATGGAATATAAAAAGTTGCTTTAAAAAGACAAGAGCCTCTTAAAACCACTTCATAATGTTAGGATTTTAAAGTTACTGAAATAAATGCTATCCGCTAACAACATTTAAAGTGGGCGGCAATCCTGGTTCCAGCATACTTAAGCTTTGCATCAGAACAAAACTATCATAAATTGGTTAAAAACCACAGTGTTACAGTGGTGCAGTTGACACCCACGAATGTTATACTGGTTCCCAAGAACAAATGATATGTGTATAATATCTCAGTATGCGCCTTGTGTTATTACAGTTAAGAATAATGCAAAGTACTTAAAATCTAAAAAAAAGTATAATGCAGTTGGGAAAAAAAATGTAAACTTCTCTTGTACACATAATACATATTCCACTCCATTCTCTATCAAATCAATATTGTTTACTAAAGTATTCTTTGTACAGCTAGCAAAAGATCAACAAGAGATCAAAGAGTGGAATACAAATAAAAGAATAGTTTTAACTGTGATGTCTCCAGTCCTTTTCCCTGTATATTCTTATTGTATTACATATGCCAAAAATGACAAGAATCATTATTTATAATTATCATACACGGATATAAAAATGCCACCTGAAACACAAAGTATTAAGCTGACAGAAGTGGTCTCTGAGAAACAGGAACTCCTTTGGATATTCCAAGTAATTGTAGTAACAGGAAATCAGCTAAGAAAATCACCTTGGTCAGGAGCTACTGTTCTAAAAGGCATTAAATACTGCTCATGTAAAAGAGTGATACATCATATAAATCTTGCCTCTATTTTTACAAAGAATGATGTGCCATCTGACTCCTCACCTGGAGCTCCACAATACAGTTACTCTGACTGACAAACTCATCTGATTTCCAATCCAAAGTTTGCTTTATCTCGGTCTGAGGAACTGAACAGATGCTTCTCCCAGGAAAAATGACATCCAGCCTGCTGCTGACACTTCGCTGGTAATCCCAAAAGCAAGAACTATAGACTCGCTGCAGTGTAAAAAAATGGTTATTTTCTGCTAAAACCAAAGTGTCGGTTCTGACAAAGTCCTACATGCAATCATCCACCCTGTTCAAGGAAGAGCTCTGCAGGCTTTACCCAACCCACACCCCACAGAACAGCGAGCAGCTGCTTACCTGCTGGTGCAGGGAATCTGCTCAGGGAAGGGTTCCCTGGTTTTACCTGCCTGCCAAGAGCTGGCAGAACATCACCTGCTGCCTTCAGTACTGGAGAACAGCCTCTCAGCAGAAGGTGCAAATAAACCCTAAACCCTCTTCATTATTTGTTTTTCTTTTGTAAAACACACTCCAGCAGGTGATACTGCCATTAAATTTCTCAGGATTTGAATTACCTGAAAACCCGTTAGCAAAATAAATGAAGGTGAAATGGCATTTCAAATACCGTTTTCCCTGGGTTTTATTCTGCCACAGAGGAAGATTTCACTAGGGGGAAAAAAGTCTGCATCAGTTTTGGAACTAAACATTTGGACTAAGGCTTGGAAATAAACTTGGACACGAAAAAAACAAATCTTTTCATTTAGGAAGGAAACTGATTATTAGCTTGCATAATTCCAAATTCTCCTCTGAGTATACAAGACACTCAAGACAGAGCATAGACAAAAACCAGATACCTACAAGGATAAATAAAAAACACAGGCAAGAAAAAGAACCTTTTAGGAAGACCATATTAAATGCATATAAATTCCTTTTTCTCAAAGCCTAACACTTATTTTCCCTGCATTTATTTTCTCCACACTTAACAGATAATTTCCCTAACACCCCTGAAAATACCAACACTGATTCTAGGCATTATTAATGAACACATCTGATGTTAGGCTGCATCTCCTAACTGCAGTAATTCTAGGCTGAACTTCACGTAGTAAACATTGCATTCCACAGACTGATGAGCCAGCTCTCAGATAAACACGCTTGCTTAAGTATCAAGTATTAACACCCTTTGGCAATCCAAGTCCATGCACAGTGACTCACAGCAATTATTCCGAGTGTAACAATAAGTGGGCAGTCATGCAGATTTGTAACTTATTGGTTTAAGCACGAAATTAAACAAGCAAGAAAAATTAATGAAAACTATTCAATTTTAGACCAGACCGGGGACAAAATATGAGTAAGTATTATAAACATGACATAATCTCATTTAAGGAGACTATGTAACACATAGGTTTTACAAATAGTTACAGACATTAATCTTGTTAAGTTTATTTCCAGAGTTTTATTCAGTAACAGGATTGATTGGCTGGAGAAACACAGGCTCAGACAAAAAAATAGCTGAAAGCTCTATTTTTGTCAGAGTGACAGATTCTTTTCTTAAGTAACTTGTTTTGTTGTCTTTTGTTCCAGGACTATAAACATTATTAGCAATTCTCCAACTGGCAAGAGAGGCTGAGATTGTTTTGTCTTCACCATTCTAGATTGCTTTTTGTTCTCTTATACAATGCAACAGTTGGGAAGAGGCAACAATTTTCATCTCCCTTCCCCGTAAGATCACCTTTCTTTTGCTCACAACTGGGGTCTTTCTGCTGAAGCAGTGAGGATAAAACTGCTCCACTGCTTTGCCCTTGCTCTGGGAAGAGATGGGTTGCAGATCCTGATAAGTAGAACTATAGCAACCTATGAGCTTACATATCTGACAATCAACATTACCATCCCGTTCCCTGCTGTTAATCTGCTTCCTATCATCACTGACTTCCCACAGTCAAGCTTCTGCATGGCTTTCATGTGGCTGCAGTTATTTCTATTTGCACCAAGAGGTCATTTCATATGTTGTTAGCAGAAGGGATACTGCTTTCTTCTGTGACTTCAGGCAGCTTTTAGGAAACAAAGATTTCCTGCCCCCTTTCCAACTAGAGGCAAAGGTCAGGGAGTCTAACAATGAAGCACAGTGTTGCAGCTCGATATTTTAGTACTAAAAATTTTATCCACAAAAGAGGACAATTGCTATATAAAACTCCATGAACAAACACGTCCCATCAAAGACATGCTTGTAGCCCAAGCAAGGATTTGTGGCCACTAAAACAATGCTTTTACGAATACATTTCCTGAGAAAGATGCTATGTTACTACACAAAGGTCCAACACTTTAAAAGTGGTACATCTGGGGTTTTGTAAGGAATAGAAAGCACAATCCATGAGTACAAAACAGGATAGCTTCCTTGCTGGACTCAATTGCTAATGGTCACATTCACACTTTACCTCCATGCTGTGACCTGTTTCAGTGTCTCTGCCATCCGCTTGACCTACTGAAAACATTTACACCCAAGGGGTGATTTCTTTAAATCAACATTATCTTCCACTTTTCACTAACAAGGCTACATCTGACCTACCGTTCTCCCTCTGTGATATTCCTCATATTCAGGATCCAAGAGGAAACATACTGGAACAGCTTTGCCATACATTTTTCAGAGCAATGTAATAGTGCCCAGAGCACCAAGGCCTCACTACATATTTATGAGCTTTGATCTTCACACAACACCCTTCCCAGACAAAGGAAATAATCACCAAAAACCCACAGTGAAAACTGTTTCATTATTTGGATCACAGCTTGTAAGATGGTCTTTGCTGTCCCATACAGGGAATGGCTGCTACTAATGTTTGCTATAGCTCTTCTACTCCATTTGGAGAAGATGGGACTCTAAATCAGCACAGGTAAATGCAGCGTCTCCCATTCCTTTATCTATTTCACTGGATACTGGATAGTGATCTGGTGGATGTAATACACTGCATTTAGTTTTGCTCATTTTCATTTCTGCAGAAGCTAAGTGTTCCCTACAGAGTAATACTTTTTGTTTACATTTTTTTACAAGACTCCCAAATGCTTCATTCAGAGGAAATACTGTCAATATAATAGTTTATACTGTACACAAGAAAATGCCTTCTCAGATCACATTCATGATCCAGTTCACTATCAGTTTCAGGAAGTAAAGCTACAGGAGCTTCAGGACAAGGTGCAAAAAGACTAACACTAGTCAATTACAGGAAAAACTACCACGTTCTGTCTCTTCTGTTCCCCTTACCATGCTGGAAACCAAGCTCTGAGGAGAATGCCTTTGCCCCAAAGCACTAGGCTGTCAGCTAGCAACTTTTCCCAACAGCCTCTGTCCTGGAAAGCCTCACTCCTTTGAGTTACTCACCAGGAGAGAGAAAAAGCTCATTCAAATCTCTAAGACTTCCTCCATTAAAAATGAAGCTGAGCCACTTTCTCTGCCCCGGACACTCAGGCACACTTTCTTCTGCAGCCTCTGCAATGATTGTTCAGCCACTCATGCAGGTGACAGAACTCACCATGTAAGGTGAGTAAGAGCTCATCACAGCCATTCCCCAAACTTGTCAAGCATGGGATGGAATAAGGACATATGCAGAATAGAAATCCAGCTGCTTTTCCTGGATGGCTTCAAAGAAATTAAAATCCTCCATCTCCTTGTTGACTTCCTCCATTAAAGACAATTAGTTAAATCAACACACACCTATGATTGTAAAAAACAGGTGTGTCACATCCAGGGTTCGGAGAAAGACAAAAAAATATTTACTACGTAGACAGACAAGCCATATATGAGCAAAACAAACTGAACTCCCTCATGCATCAATAGCCAAGGAAAAAAAGAAAACTTATGGCTGCCTCTTCAGCTGGGCAGAAGCAACAAGCAGGGCTTCTGACAGGTTCATCAGATGACTTCTTTTTTAACTACTCTCCAAGTAGGAGAGAGGCAGGAAAAGAGGTCTAAATCCTACTGACAGAGAAGCAAAAGCATACTCTTCTCATGCTCCAGTCCCTGAAGACTTATTGCCTGACCTGCCACACACTCTTATTTTTCACTAGTCCTCCATCTCCCTGCTCTTGCTCTACAAAGACACTGGCTCATGCTCCAGCCCTCTGTCCCCATATTTCCTGCCCATCCCCTCCATACCTCGGTCAAAGTAGCAGAGGAAATTACATGGATGGTTTCAGAGTGGCTATAAAGCACGCAGGACTTATTCAGAGGGACCTGACAACCAGGAGTCCCTTCTGCAGCCCAGGTGAGCCACCACAGAGTAGTGGCATGGGTTCCCTGAACCACTGGAGGGCCTGCCAAACTCAGCCTCTGCTCCAGCACAACATTCCTCTCCTCAAAGGAAATCATTTCCCCTACAGTGATCCACTGATTTACAACTGGGTAGATACTACCCCCACCTCCTTGGTGAATGCAACATACACAGGCACATGGTCTGCAGCTGCAGAGACAAACCCCAGGGGAGGCAGAGTGATTGATGTGCCATATACAGCCTGCCACCAGTTGAGAAAGTTCCCATCTGAAAGGATAAATTGCTTATCTTCAGTGTCAGAAGTTCCTCACACTGTCTTAGATGAAGGATGTCTAAGCCAAACCCCCCCCTTTCAATAAAATTCACACAGATCCATAGCAGAAAAACTTGATTCTCATGTGAGTATCAGGAACCATGTGCTTTTACCTGGTTTCTCCTTTTTTGAGGACAGAGAAAGGTGGGTGCTTCTTCCTGTGGCCACTGTTTCAGTGTGGGACAGGTCTACACACCCATCACAACAGCTGCAGTGATGGGGACCACAAGCCTGCTGTGCACGGGGGCCAGCCTGGGGTGCAAACCTGACTCCCCCCGAGCAGTACGTACAGTGGCCAGACTCCTGGTACCCCAATTAACCTCTTCATGGTTAGGCCAAAAATTCCAGTATAATGCTGCTCCCCATCTTAAACAGATCCTGTTTTCAATGACGGCTTTATGTGTTGCAGGAATTGTTTTGTACCAAAGCACAGAACAAAATGAGTGATGGTAGGAATGGGACAGAAAAGCTCTATGAGTGGTGGAGTGCATCCTGACAGCCAAGGAGTGATGGGCTGGTTGAGGGTAGATTTCTGCATCTCAGGAGAGACTACTGATGAGAATGCCAACAAGACAGAAATGAAGTAAAAAGCTAGGTCACTGAGACTACTAAATGCCAAGAGGCACAAAAAAACATATGCAGAAAAGCTCATTAATCATAAAATACCCTCCTGTGCCTTGCATTGGGGGATCCAAAATAAACACTGGGAGTTTTAAACTCTTTTTAAGAAATTACGCCAAACGACATGAATTCTGGATGCATCCATGTTTGGGTTTCTAGGCAATAAGATTTCAGTATAACTCTATCCCATGCCAGGTACTAGTTTTAAAATGGAAGTCAGACCTCCTTGACGTGTGATGGTGGGAGGTCTGAGATACTGCACATGACCAAATAAGTCTACTTCTCTGAAGACACTGTGGGATTCCCCCCCACACTTATATGAGAAGCAGCTGCTTCTTTTCAGTGGTGGTGTTCGTGTGTTTTAAATGTAAACGCATTTCCCCTTCTCCAGAAAATGTTCCCAGGGTATTGTGGCACCCTGAGGGTAAGTCTTGCATGGCATCTTGCTTGAAAGGAAAACTGAAGTTTTCTCCTGCAGAGAACTGAGGAGACTCCACAGCCAGGGTCCTTCCAGGGAAGAGGAGCAATACAGTGCCAGAGGAAAGCAGAGGCCAGGAGCTCAGAATAGACATCAGGATTTCCAATCTTCTTACCTAGTAAAAAATGCTACACTAGTACAACATGTCTGCAGGTTTGAGATCTGAAAACAAGGCCTCTACAACTAAATGCTAAAGTAAGCTATGGTGAACTATCTAAAAATGAGGACTCAATCACATCAGACTTTTGGAAAATTGCTCAGCAAGGACAGTTCATTACACAAGGTTCAATTTTAGGAACGACTGTCATGTAAGGGTGTAAGAACAGTTTTCTCTTTCACTCTTCCACTGACTCCATGTGGAAGGTCATTTTTGCTGAGGACCAAATGACATTGCTGCAGACTGAGAAGAGTAAACAAAACTGGGGAGTTTGTTTTGGGAGACCCTACTGTGTGTACCTGCAGCAACTCCAGCTCAACGCATCCATCCCCCTCTGACTCTTTGACCTCCTTGATCTTCTCTACTGCAATACGCTGACCCCTTACTTTTACCACTTATGAGAAACATGGCTAAACAACTGAGTTGGAAACATCTTTAAAGAAAGTGGTCTTTTTCATTTTTCTCTAACCTGGACATTTCATGGACAGGGATTTTACTAGAATCATAGAATTGCTTTGGTTGGAAAAGACCTCTAAGATCATCAAGTCCAAACGTTAACCCAGCACTGACAAGTCCAACAGTAAATAATCATGTCCTCAAATGCCACATACACACGCCTTTTAAATTCCTCAAGACAGAGCCCACCATTGCCCTAGGCAACCTGTTCCAATGCTTGACGGCCCTTTCCACGAAGAAATTTTTCCTAATATCCAATCTACACCTTCTCTGATGCAATTTGAGGCCATTTCGTCTTGCCCTACTGCTTTTTACTTGGGAGAAGAGACTGACTCCCACCTGTCTACAATCTCCTTTCAAGTAGTGTAGATAGCAGTAAGGTCCTTCCTGAGCCTCCAGGCTGAACAACCTCAGCTGCTCCTCCTAAGACATGTATTTCAGATCAGCTTTGTTGCCCTTCTGTGGGGACACTTTGGCACCTCAAACAAGTCCTTCTTGTTGTGAGGGTCCAAAACCTAAATGCAGTATCCAAGGTGTGGCCTCACCGGTGCCAAGCACAGGGAGACAATCACTTCCCCAGACCTGCCTTTAACAGCTATTCTGATGCAAGTGGATGTATAGTAAATGGTTGCAAAGAGAAGAGGGTAAGCCAGGAGCCTTGAGATGAAAACTTGGCAGTCCTCTGGAGAAGCCTCATGGGAATCCATACTTTCAGCTCAAGATGCCAGCTATGCATGACTGCAAGAGCCATGAGATTTTGGCTTAGCCAAATGGGAATACAGCTGCCCTATCTATTGCTTTACAGCAGCAAGAATGGCAGCGACACAGACTAGCACAAAGTGTGCCACAGTGCCAGCAGAAAAGCAATGTGTGTGATGCTCTTTCCTCCAGCTGCTGTGTAAGGCATGGACCAGTGTCCTCTGACCAGAGAAGCACAGCACAAAAAGGTGGAAGGGCTTTTCTTTCCTTGCTGGAAACCTATCAGAACAATAACCACCTCACAAAGGGCACCACAGAACTTAGCATGCTCATTGCTGATGTCTGCAGTGCCACAATTCTGGCTCCTAGTGCCTTGTCCAAGTGTATTTCAGATTGGCCAAGGGAAATACCCTTATTTAAGTGACTAATTCAGTTATCATAATAGGCACATTCTCTGTTCACCATAAACCTCTATTGTATCTGGTGAGCGCATCTGGGAGGAGAAGGAGTAAAGGGAGGAAGATATTTCGCATTTATGTTTCCATTAAATCAGCATGAGAAACAGATCAAATGTTCATTTTTTCCATGTTCCAGGACACTTCTTCCAGACACTATAGTTTCTCAGATACCAGCATCTCCCTCACCTACATATTCACACTAATCCATATAAAACTATGAGTCACTACACAAAGTTCCATCCAGCCATTCATCCCTCGGTGGAGGAGGAGGAGAGGGAAAATTAAGAGCTGTTTCCAATTTAATTGGCAGACTTTACATTTTTGTTCTGCTTCCATTGGAAAGTGTGGTGCTAATTTTTCTACCACAGCTTGCAACCACGGTGAGATCTCAATCTGCTTCATTTCCATCTACCAAGAGGACTGCTAGAAAAATAAAATAAATCAGAACTGTATCTGCCGTGCCTCTGGTCAGTGTGCAAGTTCTATGTGCTGAAATAATCCTTGCATTATTTCAGGGAGTCAAATGTTTTAAAGCTCCCTGCAATTGCTAAGCGCCTTTTTCAGATGCTCAAGCTTTGGTGTGATATTCTTGAGAGCACAATATCTTCTGAACTAATTTAGAAAAAAGAAAGTAGCATGGATTCACTCACAGTTGACTGCAGCATACCTTTGACTTTGACACCATAAAGCACATTTATGCCCCACCCTGTCTTTTTACTGTACCTTCTAGTCAAAAACATGGTTTCCTGTAAGCAAGCAGCTCTTTTTGGGGCTAATTCTGAAGTGAGGCTATTCAGGAAGCAGATGATTAGAACAGGTACGTGGTTTTAGTTGCTACATTATCTACTTTGATACAGGAGTTTTAATCATGTGTTTCCCTTTCCAGTGTGACAGGGTACTGGACTTCTCAATTTTCTCTTTGTATAATTCCTGATTTTTTTTCTCAGATGCTTCTTGGCTTTGCACCTTTTTCTTCCTCATTTCCTAATCCAATGATTCCAGCCTGGCAGCTGCACATAACATTTATGATTATTTCAACTCAACCATCCTCATCTTGTTCATTTTTGCACACAGTCCTTAAATCACAGTCTTTCCCTTATGAGCAATTCAGGGCCCATTCCCACTGACTATATTACCCAAGAAGTGTGAGTGACCCATTGGTGCAGGGACCATTCATCATCCTGCAGTGCTGAGCTCCCAGGACCATCAGCAGGTACCACTCAGCAGTAAATCCTTTGGTGGAAGACTGGAACCATCTACCTGAGCTTCTCCTGGAGCTCCTGCAGTGCTCAAGGAGGGACATTTGGGACATCTGATCTATACATGGATTTTGGTAAGTGGATTGCAAGGTTACAAAGAACGGCAACCTGAAGTCCAAAGTAAATCATACACAAAAAACACCAAATCAGCACTCTTCCAGCAGGAGGTAAGCTAAAGCCAAACTGCCATGAGATTTTCACATCTTTTCCCAAACTAAATCGGTTTAATTCTGCGTGACTTCACTAATGATTCACAGATCTTGCTACATCTTTGTGGAACATGAGATTTCCCTGCACTTACTCCCTTTCGAAATACGTATCAAGCCTTAAGGCTTCCACAATGGTTGCGTATCAACATTTTCTGAAGTGTCAAGCACGTAGAGGAGAACTACTGTTGGTCCTTCAGCAGCCATCTCAGTTGACAAGGAGATAGGAGGTGGCTCAAACATCAGAAAGACTGCTCTGCACCTCTGATATCTAATTAGCTACAACTGACAGTCCAACTTGCTCAAGCTCCCGTGGAGCAGAGCATCCGGAGCTCCTGTCAACCAAGCTGGTGCCAAATATTCTAGGTACCTTCAGAGGAAAAAACACACTTTTCTTTATTGAAAAAAGGAGGAAGGAGTACGTAAACTGTATCCTGCTCCATGGCAGTTCAGGACATGAAGAAAAAAAAAGGGAGAAAAAAGGAATCACAGGCACCAAAGCAGCACAACCCGCTAAGAAAGAAGTGTTATATCAAGCAAGGTGTGCATGTGTAGGTCTGCTCCTCTGCATTTTCACCTCCTGCCTAACCTAGCACATGCAATTTTATCCAGTGTAGCTTGCTGGGCTATAGCATTTCATCTGAAATGTAAGGGAATACAAGGCCACATGCAATGCATTCAACAAATATTCAAGACATTAAGAGTTCAGGACAATTACAGTTTAGGAAAATTACAAGCCCTCAAGTAAAGACTTTAAAATCACAAGAAACAAATCTGTTCTTGCAATCTTAACACCAAGCTTCGTGGGGTACGGCTGCAGAAGAAAGGCATCTCATCTACAGAGAGACTGTTTCCTCACAAACTCCAGGTATTTAAGCTTTCTTTTCATTTTGTTTTAAGGCTCTCCAACAGTCTATTAGGTATTTAAAACTTACAAGCTATGAAATTATTTAGTCTCAAAAAGCGATCCTTGAAAGGCAAAAATGCATACTTTTAGCTGATGAGTAATCAGGGAAAAACTTTCATTTCTCTTTTAAAAATGAACTTAGGCTTCTTGCCCTCTAAAAATTATGGAAACTTTTAAAGGCAGAAAATGCCATGGAAGGAAAAAAAAAAGGCAAAAAGAAGAAATGCAACACTAGATAATTTTAAACCCTTCTCATACCTAAAAAGGGCATATTAAACCACAACCTTAGTCATAAACCTCCAGTAAGCGCAAAGACGAAGCACCGCGGGCGCGACATGCAGCCGCTTGGCTGCCGGCAAAGCAGCAGCTTGGAGCGCGCAACACACGCCAAAGGAAATGGGTGTCATACCTCGCCTGCCTCCAGCATCTCCTCCTCCCCTCCTCACCCTCCCGACCACCTGTAGCAGCCTCAGAGGAAGCAGACATGCTCCCACATACTTTCCAGCTATGCCGTGCCAGCCGCAAAGTACGCACGCAGCCAGCAACACATGTGTGAAAATACATATGTGGAGTACTAGCATCGGGTCTCTCTGCAACGATTAACCTCCTCTGCAAGCAAGGCAAAGTTACTTTCTCTTTTTTTAATTTAAAAAACAAACCAGAAAAGCAGACCAAGGAGCAAAAGAGAACCCCTCCATCGTATCCGTGCCCTTTCCCTTTCTCCCCCGCACGCACACCTACTCAAACCTACACGGTGCTGGAAAAAGGCTGTAAGCATGGCATTACCACTATTGTGTCCTGGGTACAGGCACTGTGGTTTTGAGATTAAACACTCAGTAAAGAAATTTTTACCCTTTTGACCAGAATTTTCCATAAGCAATTGAACATTGGCTAGGAAAATAAAATAGAGAAATGTCGAAATTTCCTCTCATGCTCAGATGCAGCTATATGGTTGAGATCACTCTCCCTGATAATCTAAAATTAGGGCAAAAAGGACACACAACAAATGCCTGAGAGAAGATGCCTGAAGAAGATGGCTGGCCACAGGGGCCATGCTACTGGGGACCCTGGGAACTGGTGACAGGGCAGCACAACCTGGTCTGGGGGCTGTTCTTGCAGGTGCCAGAAGGGCACCCCGCCTCTACGCGCTTCAAATACACTGCTATAGGCATCTTTTCATCAGTGGTCAGTCCTTAAGGGAAAGAAAGAAAAAAAAAAAAAATAATGGAGGGAGGGGGGAAAAAAAATAAAAATCATGTGACACCCCCACTCTCCTGAAAAACCCAGCAGCCACAGAGAAAGAAGTTTTACCCCTGTAAACTCCAAAGAAGAAAGGAGCAGAAAAAAGACGCAGGGAAAGAGACTTGTTTTCAAAAGGTCCCCTGGAAACCCTTGGGGTGTTTTGCCTATTCTTCAACAATGATCCGTTCTTTGAGCCATTTCACCTTTACCAGTACACTGTGGGAGGGACCCATGGGTGGGGAGGGAGTTAAAAATAAAAAAAAAAAAAACACTGAAAAGCTATTTGTAAACTGTTTCACCCCAGCAAACCCTTCAACTCGTGGTTTCTCTAACCGACTGCACAGCACACCTGCAGAGCAAGTCAGGGCAGGAGACACCCCTCCATAAATACCCAGGAGATCCCTCGCCAGGCTGCACCTCCTTGGGCACCTCTCTGTACAGGATGATGGCAACAGGTGCCCATCTTCCTGGGAACAGCCTAAACTTTACAGTCAAGTAACAAATGGAAGGTGGGCACGGGACAAAACACATAAATATATATATATATATATATATTTCCTCAGATGAAAAATGCCCTGAATACAATTTCAGCTTTGCAATAGTCACCACTGCCCTTATTTGGGTTTCAACACATACAAGGTCTCAGGCACTTGGTCATCACTCCTTCACCCCACCATCCTTGACTAGCCAAAGAGAGCAGCTGTGCCAGGTGTTACTAAGTACGGCTGTAAATCCTGGAGCCTTCTCTGCCCCATCCAGGTGACATAACACGTGAAGTGCTAAATCCAGCAATCAAGCTATCCCTCAAACCCTGCACAGTCCCATGAAAGCCAGATGCCCATCTCCTCCAACATCAGTTCAGCACTCTCGGTCTGCTGCCCAGCATTGACTGCTGGACATCTGGACCAAAAGGCTGGGAGCAAAGACATTTCTCACAGTTCTGGTTTACTCACAGCCCAACAAAAGGGCACTAATTCTCACCTCTGGGCAGACTACTACTTTAAAGAAACAAACAAAAAAACACCAAGCAAACCCCAAACCACCTTCAGGCTGTGAATCAGCCATTGCTTGAGTCACACATGCACAGCGTGCACCAAATTCAACTGAGAGATGCACCACCAACCTCAGCCTTTGCTCTTCTCTGCGTGCCCACCCCCACTTTCACCCCAAAACTAGCAATGAGCTTCTTCACAACGCTGTGAAGGTTTAAATCAGAAATATCAAGCAATGCTAGTGTGGGCATAGATGTCCTGGTGGGGGGAGGCAGGGAGGAGTGCATTAACTAACGTTGCTGATGCTGGAAAACGTGCAGGTAACCAAAAGGGGCAAATTCCAAAGGGTGGTGTTCAAATAAGCATCCCCAAACAGCATAATAAGTATGGCTTATTATTCGCACTGGAACATGGTTACCGGGATATTTTCAGTATCTACATGGAATGGAATTGGATTCTAGGAATCCAGTCTGGGAAAATGGATGTTCTTCTACCTTTTCTTCAAGACCAAATGATGTTTTTATTCTGACAACAGCTGAGTACAAACACAACTCTGCTATGCCCCCATCATGCTGCAGACTACAGACCCTATAGCCAAAGGTTATTCTTTCCTCTCTACCAGCTTTTGCATTGCTTGTTTACAGAACTGTGGCACCAGGAAATCCCTAAAACCAACTGTACTAAAGGGCAATCATAGAGAAGACTTCACTGCAACAAATAGACTGCAAGTGGTGGGGGAGGACAACAGGCACTCGGGGAAGGAACAAGGAAAAGCGTGGGGCCAAGCAAACCACTTCTGGCATTCATGTTTACCACTGCCACTTTGCCCTACCCTCCCGCAAATGCACACCCTCTCCAGAGCACTCAAGTCTCATCTGCACTTTGAATTCCTTTGCTGCTGAGTGTAGCAGTCAGCTACTTCATGTTATTTTAGAGCAGACGGTAAAGACTTTGGTCCTATAAAGTTCTCCTGTGTCATTACTGACTTTGTTGCTACTTATGCTACTCCAGTTTCCGTAAGAAAAAACAGTAGTTAAATTCTCAAGTGATTCAATCAAGTACTGTCTTCATCTTAGAAATAACTGGCATCACTTTGAGATCAAAATATCTACCCCACTACTACAGAAAGACTTAAAGCTTTAAGTTCTATATAGATAACACTTTAACAGCATAATTTTTTTCTCTACCAAAACTCATCATGAAAAGCACCAGAAATATTTGTAGCAGGCGGCTAATACCAATTATTACTTTTCTTGTAAGCTATTTTCACTAAATTAGCCTTGATAGCATCACAATTTGTTGAGGTAGGAAACAACAGAAATTAACCAGCCATGGCAATCTGGGGAGGGAAAAAGAACTGTGGAGGCAGTATTTACCCCTTGAAAGTAGTATTTGGGAAGAAAATCAAGAAGCATTACACTGACTAAATAAATAACATGGGTTGCTTGTACTTGTGCATTGCAATTGCAACCTTGTGTTTTGCTTTAGTAACTGAGGCTAGACAAAACAACTGGACTGTAGCTGTACAACACCACATGCCAGACCTTACTTTGATCTTACAAAACGGTAAAAATTTTTTAGAGAAAGTTTAGAGATGATCTGAATGATACTCACAGCTTTTTAAGCTTGGAATTTGCTGGTTGGTGCATTAAGCATTACTCACTTTCTGAACAAAGTGGAAAGTTAACACAAATTGGCAGATGACTAACTGTCCAAGAAAGAGATTACTGAATGAATCACTGACTCTACTTTTAGTCTAATAATAAGACAAATGAAGAGGACCAAGAAGGGGAAAAAGACAAACAAAAAAAATTTCCTTACAAAGTGTTTAAATTTGCATTGCCCGTGAATTTCCAGCTATGACAAACTATGCATACATTTCATATTTTACCATGAGTTTTACATTGAGGTTAGCTTCCTGACAGGCCTCATGATTACTTCACAGCATCACTTAATTTGGATTTCTGTAAGAACTCTGTTCCACACTTTCCCTTGGTACACATTTAATAAGTTACAGGAACAAATTAAGGGATTGGAAATGAAGTTAAATTGCTGAGTTGAGTCACAAACACTTGGCAGGGTACAGGTTCCACACACAAAAGTACCTCAGGCACAGAAGATATCTGAAGCAGAATTTAGGTTTCCCAGCTCAAGAAGAGGACCTAACATTTTCATTTTTGCTACTCAGGTTCTGGTGAAAAGTTTGCCTAATGCACAACCAGCATTCAACTTTGCAGAAAATCATCCGGGGTGCTTCTCAAGAACACAGGAAAGGGGCAGCAGTGCCATCCGCCTCCCAAACAATAGCTGCTCCAGCAGCCCAGTGAGGTGAAGCTAAGGACAGCAAATCTAGGAGATCTGGGTTTGCCCCTCAGCAACCTGCACATCCACTGCTCCCCCTTGTCTTTCCCACATTAGCTCTGCTGCTCTTTGGACCTGTGGTCTTACTCTTCAAATTGCCTAGGAAAATCAGCCAGGGTTAAGAAAATGGTAAATTGATGAGTACTAGGTTGAAAAGCTGAACCAGCTCAGCAAAGCACAACAAGAACATGGCTAAGTAGGACCTTCTGCTCCCACCCAGTGGCACAAGGAGCTACCAGCTCTCAATTTCACCCTCTTGTTTTGAAGGATGAAATCAGACTCCTTCCCTTCACCTGAGTAAATTCAAGTCACTCGGGTCATCTGCTGAACCTGTTACTCAACATTGCTTGCCATCATCCCCAGAGTGATAAAAGGTTGCAAAAAGACCTGAGGGTTTAGGAATGCAGCCACACGGTTCAAAAAAAATCTCCATAGCCACTAGGTCTGCTCATCTCTTCGTAAGTAATAGATTTAAAATTCTCAAGAGCTCATCACATCTGGGAGATCAGTGACATGACCAGGTTGCATGAGGCCAGAAGCCAGAATCAGGTAGGAATCAAAATAGTTAAAGAAACACAGAATAGTTTGGGTTGGAAGGACTTTCCAGATCATCTAGTTCCAAACTCCCTGTCATGGCTAGGAATGCCTTCCAGTGGACCAGGTTGCTCTAAATTCCATCCAACTTGGCCTTGAACACTTCCAGGTTTGGGGCATCCACTGTTCTCTGGGCCTCACCAGTTCCAGTGCCTCACCATCCTCACAGTAAAGAATTTCTTTCCAATATCTAATTTAAACCTACCCTCATTCAGTTACTTGAATATTTGCAGGACATAGTACTTCTGCATTTTGTTAACACTGAAGACTCATTTGATTGACTTCTGCTTTCCTCTAACTTTTTTTCAATTATCCTTTGCAGACACAAGCTGCAAATAAATATCCCAAACCTCCCAGGGCATGGGAAGCAAGTTCCTACTGCCAAGCTACAGGTTAGGCTAGGCACAGGCTGCTACTGGTTTTCTGCAGAGCCACCACATTGCCAGAGCAAGACAAGAACAACCTTCAGGAGATGGGGCATGATGCAGTGACGGTGAGTGCACTTTGGGGACCAGATATCCCCATCGCCAGCTCTAAGTCTTTTAACAAGTTTTGGTTTAATTTGATGCATTATCCAGATTCTTGATGGACTCCACAGCAAACGTAACATGCACAAGACTAACCCTACGTGTAGACCGAGTAATTTCCTGCCAATTTAGTTCTCATCCCACTGTGGGATCAGACAGGTGCCAGGGCAAGCAAAGGCAAGGACAGGAGATGCTGAGCAGAATCACAGTCCCAAATTTGGCAGCAACACTGTCAGCTACCCTTCACAGGTCCAGCCCTTAGTGATTTTGGACACAAATCCCATTTCAGAGTCAAGAGCTCAAAACATCAATGAGATTTAGACACATTATTCATTTGCCACGATCCAACCTTCACGACACTTCTGATGGCATGATTTTCTAAAGACAATCTAAACTCAGAGCGCTAAACCTATGTTCTCTTGAACTCTGAATGACCACAGACACCTTATTTTGCAGTCTTTATTGATTACTCTTCTGTGAACTTCAGTAAGAATTGCCCCTATATAAATATTTTAAGTTGGAATTTGGCCTTTTATGCTATATCCATCTGAAAATAATAAAATCTGTCTTATTGTTGCCATGTAAAAAACAACTGGATTTCCACACGTTGCAAAGTTTTATTTCCACAGGCTTCCGCACCTCTATTTTTAGTGCACTTCTCCCAGTAAGAGGCTAAAAAACAAAGATTCTCCATCACAGTGTGGTTACACAAGAAACTGACAAACACATCCAAGGTATTTCAGCACAACCCAAAGCAAATGCATTAATACATATAAATATTTAGTGGTAAAAGGTGCCCACTGACAATGAGGGAGCTGGGATAAGTCTAGATTTTCTGAGTGGATTTTGTTAAAAACACACTCTGCTTTTAAAATAGAATAAGAAGAAACAAAGAACCATCACATTCTTATAATGAATAACTTACTAGTATAAATATTACAACAACAGAGAACATAAACATGGAGGCTTCATAAATGTGGGAATTTTCATTCTAACAGGGAAGAAAATACTAGCTCTGCCTCATATATAGCCTTTAAACCTTGTAACAACACAGGCAACTTGAAAGCAGATAGAAACACTAAATAATGCAGCAGATCAGTAGACACTGATTGGACTACCATTCAAAGTACAACACCTTGAATAAAAGAATTAAAATTTGATATACTATAACACCATGAAGGGCATGCTCTGCTTATATGAAAAGAAAATATCTTCACATTCTACAAGGCACACTTTCAAACAAAAAGCAGAATGTGCTAGAGGTTGCTTCACTGTATTGAACACAGCACAGAAACTTCACAAAAAGGCAAACAGCTAAAAGGATTTGAAAATCCTATTACTTTTTAAGAGAGAGAGAAAAATAAAATAATTTAACAGATCACTTTCTGATTTGCACTTTTTTCAGTATCACTTTCAGTACTGGAAGATGTGTGCTTCCTTCCAGGTAGTGACAGACACATCCTACAGTTGTCATTTATGTTTCAACTCCTATTTTCTGTTTGCTTTGCTCTCCTGATCCTCTGACCCTCACCTGAAACAGCAATACAGGTCACTCAGCACTGTCCCTCTCTTCACCAGATTGGAAAAGAGGTAGAGAACAGCAGCTCAGCAAGATGAGGTAGTATGCCAAGCCTTCCTCCAGTCAACATAAATACATTATATTTTCCAGATGCGCATCTCTGACATCGAGGCTAAGGATCAGCAACACTCTGCGGTGAAATGCAAAACACTGAGAAGAAGACAGGAGAGGGGATGACTTTAGCACTGCAAGCAGTGGTATGAGTAGGTTTTCTTTGGAGGGTACAAGGGCTTTCACTGTAGCATAGCAAATCACTAAATCTTCCGTAAGTTTAAAAAAAATCTCAAAGTAATATTTTCCAACCTTTCACTAAGAGTAGGGGCCAAAACCACACGTTTTAAAGGTCTTCCACAGTTTTATTATTAGAAGTAGAAACCCTGCTGATACTGATGAGTCATTTGTATTGGCGGAAACCAAGAACATCCATTTTCTTCATGTGTTATAAAGCTCTCAGTGGGTTTTCTATTAATTACTGGTCAAAGTAGTTGACTAAAAACAAAACAAGTGACATGAACTCACCTTGTTATTAAACCCTGCTCTATAACAGCTGATTTTATTTATCACACTTTCAAAGACCGCTTATTTTTCACCCCATTCCACAAGAAGAATACACAAAAGACAACTACAAATCTAAACTCCCTCTCAGTAAATCCAGAACTGCAGATGGCTAATTCACTCCACTTCTGCAAAGGCTTTTGTGATCAGCTAAGAAAGAAAGAAGAAAGCAGGGGAGGAAAAAAACCCCAAAAAACAAAAAAACCACAACAAGAAGATCAGTTAAAAATGATCAGTCAGCAGCAGCTATCATTTTAGAATCCTTATGAGTAATCAGAATAGAGTAGGTAAATAAAGAAGCAGTTGTACAAGAGCGTGAGCAGATGAAGGAATCCTTTCATGCTAGCAGCCAGTGATATTGCCACACAAGAGGTAAAAACGAGACTAAGAAATAGAAAAATTTTGAAAATTAAAGACAGCTAAACCCAGTTTTTTTAAAGTTTAATCATAATTCCTCGCTGGCTTTAAGGAAGATTTATGCTATAAAAAGGAGTGGAGGGCAGGAGACTCCACAGCACAGCTTGCATTTGGAAAGGGAAAACACAATTCATAGGCTAGACTTGCCATACTCAAATGTGGAATGATGCTCAGGGAGATTTTTTGGTAACATCCCAGTCATCAAAAAAAATTAAACCCAAACAAACCCTATGTAAACAAAACAAAACAAAAAACAACACCAACAAAACCACCTAAACCCCAGAGGTTTAGCTGGCTGATCAGCAGTATCAGAATGTACTTGGGGTGCAACCTCTGCAAGAGCACAGTGAACTTCCACTTCACCCTCCGCACCTAGAGGAATGGCAGCCTGACAAAATGACAGTGTGTTTTGATGTTGCTGGGGAAGAAAACCACAGCAAAGCAGTGACCGGAGAACCGAAAATAACCTTTGAACAGAGGCTCGGCACTGCCGGTCTCTGCGCCCGCGCCTCCTATTGTGGATAGTTTATAGCCAGGGTAGCTCCAAGCTGCACCAGACACGTGAGTCAGCAAGAGCGGCTCGTAGGAAACTGCTGACATGTTCAATTGCTCTCACACACCGAACACACCTACCCGCTAAATAAAAAACAGCCTGCATGCAAATCGGGGTGAAGGAACACCTCCACACCTACAGTTCCTGTTTTCCTAGTTCAGGTTTAAATTTTAAAGTGAGCACTAAAGAAAGAAGGAAAAAAAATCCCCTCAGTGAATGTCAGCTATAATAAGTAGCTGTGATTAAGTCTCAAGGGTCATTTTGTTTATTTAAGCTGCTTTTCCTCTTTTCAAAAAACAAAATTGCTGCTCCCCAGCCCAGAAGCCCTGTGTGGTGATAGGCAGCAAACAGTTCCTGTTTTTCTTACTGGGGAGACTCCTTTTGAACCTGTGCACCAAACCCCATCTACCCATCACAGCCCGGCTGATTGTTTTCAACACTCAGGAGGGCGGAGAAAAAAAAAAAAAAAAACAACAAACCAAACCAAAAACCTTCAAGCTTTTATTTCAACTCCTACTAGGGATAAACTGGAACTTCCCATGTTTTTTGTTCCTAGTGGCTTTTCAAATATCTTGTTCAGTTGAGATAGCAGAGACAGTTGTATGCAAATAATGGGTCTTAGGAATAAACCTGGGAGGATCTGACTGTTTTAGGTCGCCTTTCAAACTAAAAAGAAGAAAAAGGCATAGCTCAGGTTCCCATGTCTCTTGCCCCTGCAACCACCACCTGCACAACCTCATCCTTCTCTGTTTCCTTTGGGGCACTGAATCCAAAATGTCCCAGCTGGCTCTGAGAGCGGGTTTACACCAGGAGGTGTGAACAGCAAAGAGGGAGCAGACACAGAAGTCACAGGCTGAGGGGATACACACAGAGGGGGCTGCGTGTCTGGCAGCCCCTCACCCACACAAGAGCTGCAGTTCAGCCCCCACTCTATTAGGAGCTTTTACAGACACTCTTTTTCAAGCCAAACAGGGACATATCTATTGATCTGCTGAGATGCCAGTGCAGCACAGGTGGTGCTCTTCAGATTGTTCTGTGGCTCCTTCTGCATGAAGATCAATACAATCGAGCAGAGGAGTCTTCTGAGCCCAATTTTTGACAGATCAAAGTTCTGCTGCACGTGTAAACTTTTAGCATAAGGGCTTTCCCGAACTTATTCCCTCGTTCCTTTTTATTTGCCTGTTCTGAACCTGTGGTTGCTCTTTGATCATTAGTTCTAGTAACTCAGAAGATTCAAGTCCATCACTGGTCATAGAGGCAGTATTTGTATACATTCCTCTGCTTGCCTGCTTTAAAATTGTAATTCATAGTCTGAGAGTGGCATAGTATGCAGTGCTCTTTTCAACCCACTACAAAGATGTTTCTGCCTATGTAAAAAGCAAGATGAGCACATTGCAACTCAGCTGGCTATATTCATACATTTTACATCTTCTTGATGCAAGCTTCAAATAAATGTGTAATATTCACACAGCTGCCAAGGTTAGTATCTTTTGGCTGAATTTAAAGGAATTATGACCATTTTTTGTAACAACCTGAATGAATACTTTGAGCACTATTCCAGAAGTCCTGCGGGAGTCACTGGGAGTAGAACTCTACTGCCCATTCATCTACTACAACAAAATCATTTGGGCACCTGCTCAAATATCAGTAAAGAACTGCAGGATCAGAACAACACTGTTTACACATTCTCTTAAAGCATCTGTAGCCAGCAGAAACACTGAAAGCAGCAGGAGTAACTCAGAGAAAACATGAAGTTTAAACCTGAATTTTCAACACATCAATGGAATGATTAGTGTATTTTCCCTAACAGCTCAACTCAGAAAACCCTTATATACAAGCATCATACCCAAAATGAACTGAGCTGGAAATTCAGACTCAGAGGTGAAAGAAGCATGCATGCCTTCAAATCTAAATCAGACCTGCTCAACACTACAGGTACATTCTTAGTGTAAACTAAGAAGCCATTCAGAAAGTATTCCTTTGAGTAAAAAGGCATATACATTTTGATTTGAATATATAAACCATGCTCATACCACCTAAATTAAAACCACAAGAGACTCTACTCATGTCATACAATAAATGCTGTTCAATTTTACCAACTGTTTATTACACAAAAATGTCATTACTACTGAAAAGATTACTTCGCATATATTAATGTTACACATGTCAGTTTTCAGCTTAGTGCCATAAACCTCTCTTTGCTATGGTCTGAGAAGTCTCCTCTTTGTTGGTGTGTATGTGAAGCCCTACCCAAAAAGAATGTCACAGGTACACAATGACAAAATGTCTATTTCTATTCTTAAAAAACCACCATACTGATTTTTTTCCACAACACCTTTAGAGAAAACCTGAAAGAAAATAATTGGCGAATATACTGCAGCCTCATTAAGAAAAAATGGCACTTCAGACTGAAAAATCAAGCAATGAAAGTTTTAAAATAAGCAAAGGCAAGCAACTTCTGTCACATATTCCACATTACACATCATCTATACAGGGTTTTATTTTCAGCTCTCTTTGTCTTTTATTATGCATTTGCAGAAAGATACATGTAAGATTGCTATATATTACAGAGATTTTATTATTTCAATGAATATCTGAAGACTTCTCCAATGTCAAAGATTTACCAGAATCTCCTCATAAACTCAGGTTTTATGCCTAATTTCCCTTCCTGCCCAACACAAAAGAGCAAACAGCCAATGTTTTCTTGCTGCAAAATGAATGACTGAAAAGCAAGAGGAAAAGAGACGAAGGCATCCCACCTACATCATCACACCAATCTGCTAGCATGCACATTACCACCAACAGATGTTCCAGATGTGCCTCTGGGTCAGAAAAAGACTAGGAGTACCTGTCCTAGAACTGTTTCCCTGTGTGAGATACCTGAGCATAAACAATTGCTGTTGATTAACAGCTCGGGATCTGTCAGCATGTGCATTAGTCATCTATTTACTGCGTGCATCTTCCCCATCTACTCTCCACAATGGTAAAAGTTTAAAAAAATTTTAGCTGTTTAACCTCAAGTCTCACAGCAGAGTTGCCCAGACACACACACACTGCTTGTGTGGAGCATTTCTGCAAAAGGTCCCTAAATACCTTGAGAACCACCATATCTCCAAAATCACTAGGGACCTTTCTTGCCCACTTGGCAGCTGTGTACTGGTGTACGTACATCTGTTTGAGTGGTTCGCCCAGCATTACAGAGGAAACTATCAAGAAAACTAGACCTATGATCCTGATTTTTCAGTTCTCTACTTTTCCAATTAGTCACGGCTTCCTTCCATTCCTTGAAGAGCACCTTCAGAGCAGCCTTTGAAGCTGGAGGGTCAAACGTGAAAAGCAATACTGAAAACGCAGGTTCAGTACACGGCAGGGAAGTACAATGCCGATCCATTCTGCTGCACAGCTGCCCAGATCCCAGTGACAGGGGGCAGGCGGGTGGACACAAAAGGCAATAAGGCATTTAAAAGAGCAAGCTCACATGTAAGGTGGAATTTTATTTCTATTTGTCAGATGTAGAGCTCCTAGAACAGTGGTTTAAAGCTGTTGTCTATGGGGCTGTTGCAGCAAAAGCCTAACACACCACCTAATCGTTTTGTTCTACCCATCTCATCTCAGCAATTATCTCAAATTTCAGTATTTACATACCTGAAAAAGTCAGTTTACCCAGGCATCACCACCCTCCCCAAACTGCAGAGCATTCCACCAGCTACAGCAGAATCTCAGAAAATTCCTAGCTCAAAAAAAAACCCCAACTTGTTTTCAGCTCGAGCCTCAGAAGAAAAAAAAATTAAAATATGCACAAGTTTAGCGACAGTTCCAAAGTCTCTGAAAACGGGCTTTCATCACGAAAACACTGACACGGCTTCAACTAGAGCAAACAGAAACGCTGTGATTTCCCAATCTTTCCAACACCTTAAGGAGTATCTCTAATCAGATGTTGTCCCTGCCTCACGTTTATTCTTGGAGACTGAAACCCGGGGTGTACTCCGGAGCTTCAATAACAAGGGCACAATGATCTCACGGCAACTGAAGCGATTTAAGCAAGACACTCGCTGCATGACCAAAATAGCCCGCTCCACAAAAGGAGAGGCACGGTTTCACACTTAGCCTCTTTCATGACAGCCAGCGTCTCCGCGGCGCGCTGCCTCGCTCGCACGCCGCGCCTTAACGATCCCAGAAACTGTTACCGGAGTTCGCATCCCGAACCGAACCGCCGGGACCGGGGGGCAAGGCGGGACGCGCTGCTCGCCTGCCCCGTGAGGCTGCAGGTGGCCGCAGCGGCGGGGCCGGTCGAGGCGCCGGGCCGGCGCTCGGC
>VWYP01016645.1:499424-533316 GCA_013400435.1 Pycnonotus jocosus | reverse complement strand
GCCCGCCCCGTCCCCCTGCGAGGGGCTGGCGCATGCGCGGCGCGGGCTCGCTCGCTCCCTCCCTCCCGCGGCACTGTGTGTGTGTGTATGTGTGTGTGTGTGTGTGTGTGTATGTGTGTGTGTGTGCGCGTGTGTGCGCGCGAGATGGGATGCGTGCGTGCGTGCCGCCGGACCCCGCGCCGGGGCTCGCGCTGGCGGCCGCGGGGGGCTCTGGGAGCCGTAGTTCGCCGCGAGGGGCCGCCATGGCTGCGGGGTTGGCCTGAGAGGGCCCCGCCGCGACGGCTGTGGCGGTGGGGAGGCTCTGGGCAGGGTGCGATGGGCAGGGCGTGACGGGCAGGGCAAAGAACAACCACCCCGGTCACCCCTGGCTGCCAGCGGGGCCGCCTCGGTGTTGATGCCTGCGTTATTTGCGCGCTCCGCCCCCCGGAGAAACCTCATCCTACTTACAGCGCCGACCGCAAGCGCACAGCAGTCATGAGTCAGCCGTGCCGAGCATCGCACGGGGAGGTGAGCGCTCCCGGGACAGAAAACAAAAACAAAACCCCAAGTGTTCCCGACGCGGGAGCCCTGATTGTTCTTCGTCTCCTCTTGGGTCTGTGTGTGCTTGTGTGTGCGTGCGTGTGTGTGTGTGAAGCGCCCGAATCCGAGCCCTTTTCCCACCCCGAGGCTTGGCGCCATGGTTCCTTTTGCCAAGTGGAAAGCTGTGATTCCTGCAAATTATCCTGTTGCCGGCAGGCAGTGCTTCTGAGCGAGACCCCAAATGCCAATGGGCATGAAATGCAGTTGGGAGAACTGGTAAATGAATAAGCCGCATTCTGCAAGCCCGAGTTACTCAGCCGGGCTAGGACGGAAAAACATAAAGATGAAAGACAGCTGATAAAAAGGAAAGTTGGAGAATAAATGATTCACAATAGGGGCCGTGAGTGCGATTATCTCTGGAGACATCTCTAATTAAAGGGCGTTGGATAACTAGAGGGTTACATTTTCCTGGGTCAGTGGTCTTGAAAAAGAAATTGCAGTTGCAGTAAATGTCAATAAAGAATGATGGTGACCTACTGCTAACAAAAGCACGTTCAGTAATTAACATGTGCATGTTTGTTATTTTTTCTGCGTTTGTCAGTTTTCATTGTACATTTTCATCCTCTGCTTCACCCTTTCACTACAGCCAGATGATATACTGTGTTTTCTGTATCTTTTAGAGAGGAGCCATTCCTGTGAAGTTTTCTCAATGATGTCTTCTGAGATTGCAGCA
The DNA here is from genome assembly GCA_013400435.1 of Pycnonotus jocosus. NCBI lineage: Eukaryota > Metazoa > Chordata > Aves > Passeriformes > Pycnonotidae > Pycnonotus > Pycnonotus jocosus. Next base: position 532,064 of record VWYP01016645.1, on the reverse strand, counting down.
GCTACCTGCATTTTTCGAAGTCTGCTAAACTGCAGAAAACTATGTTGTCAATCTAGATTCAACTGTTTGTATGTCAGGGCAAGCATATAGTCACTTTCCAAAAACGTGACTCTCCCCAGTTTGCATTTTGCACTATTGTCTACTTATGTAAAGTGGAAAGCCTTCAGTTCCTTACAGCATTTTGCCCCTAGTTTTCCTAGCTACATGTGGCTACAGAATAGCACCCCACTGGAGATTTTGACTCATAAATTTCACTTTTCCTTTCTAAGTGATGTTTTTATAAAGCCTTGCTCACCAGTGCCATTTAGGTTCTGGTTCTGCAGACATATATGGTGTTAAGCACGCAAAAAGTCCCACAGGGTGTAAGGAAACTCATCATGTTTATACACTAGTAGGGCTGAGTCTTCGTGTTGCTTTGTTTTTCCCTGAGACACAAAAATAGTTTTGTATTGGCGTGAGAGATAAAAATACTATAATGAGAAGGACAGAGAGATAAAAATAAGCCATGCAGCATTTGTAATGCTTTAGTTAGCACGCTACATGCCCGTTATGCCACTGCATTCAAAGTGCACGTATTCTGTTATTTACAGCACACTACAGGAGATACGGCTCCAGGTAGTCAAAGCTGTCCAAACTGAAACAAAGCACGCCGTCTATGCTCTGCCCAGAGCACAGTAATTGCCATTTATCTTCCTGGCTGATGTTTTGAAATGAATGCTACTATTTGGCTAAAAGGAAGAGTAATGTCCATTTTGGGTTTTATTATTCAATCTGTGCTGTGATAGAATTGGCAGTGGCTTCAGTGTGAATCAGGTCATGCTTGTGCAGGACAGACATACCAGCACAGAGTGAAAGAAGGTAGAGCTAAGGAGGGACTCTGCATAGAGTCTTCTTGAAAACTCACCAAGTAGCTCTGTGTAGCTTTTGGTACCCAAATGCTATTAATCATTCAAGACAGAGTTCACATTCCCATATATCACTCAGATCATGATTTTGTTATGGCTGTTGTATCTCCATATAACAGTAGCAAACTGGGGAAAAACTGACAGTTGTTTTCCAAATACAGAAGGAATATTAGACTAACCAAATGAAGCCTACTGTTTAAAAATGCTATTTTTGTATCACATACTTTACATTTTAATGCTTTGACTTTGCAATTCATTTCCGAACTGCTTATATTCCAGGAACAAATCTAGCCTGATATTGTTTCCTTTGCAATCAGCTATCTTCATGCCTAAATTTTTGTATATGTAACTATTTCTGGACCATTTTTCTTGCAGTGCAGCCAAACTTACATTCCAGACAAATATGAGTTATTTGAAGAGGCGTCATGTATGGTCTCTCAAAACAATAGACAATTTGTCAAGCAATAACAACAAAATAAGGTAAGAATGAATGTGAAGACGTACAATTTAGAAGTTGACCCAGAAATACTTAAGGGATAACTTGACATGAATGCTTCAACGCATCCTCCAGAAAAGGCTGCATCCACACATTCAACAACATGCGTTGGCTCAGAGCTATGGACAAATTTCCTGGTTGCATGTTACCTTCACTAACATATTAATTAGGTGGTTTCTCCACACTGCCATGACTTCATCTCTTTAGAGAGGACTGCCGGGTTGAGCTTATGGCACTTGACCTACTTTTGAGTGGTTCCTTTTTGGATAACACAAAACTTTCCAGAGTAGCTGAATTATGAGTATATATTTCAATCATATTTCATATGTAAATTTAAAAGATTTTAACGTGAATCCAATATTGTAAAACATGTCCCAACATCCCTTTCTGAGATCTCATTTGCATATCAATCTTGTAACTTGAATAGTCTTAATAGTGCCACTTGTTGGAGAGCTCTGTGTATTGCAAGGTATTTCAGTCACGCATTTATAAAAACAAATGGCTTTTTCCTAGTGAGAGGCAATTCCTAATTTAAAGTGAAGACAAGTACTGCAGTCTTGGCTTCAACCACACTGACTCAAAGACTATGAATGAGCAGCACATTAGTGGATCTTAGGCAATTTGATCTTTACAGTGGTAATGAAGGAGTGAAAAGGGAAAAATGAGGACAAAATCTGCAGGTTTAAATTCAGGAAGTTGTCGTTTCCTTCTAAAGTACATTCTGCCCCGCAGCATTTGAGTTGAAAAGTGTCAGTTTTCCTGGGTAAGCCCTGGTCCTGCGCTGAGATCTAAGTCGTTATTGGTAATTATGCACATATTCTCCTGGGTTATGCAGGTAGAATTAATGACATTGCATCATTTTCTTCACAGTGATTAAGAAATTCACAGTTGATTATTGATTATACTACAGGCACCATATGTCTTTTTGCAAGCAGCTCCTACCACACCCCAGGTGCATGACGTTTCCTGGAGCACTGACAGTACTAACAGCACGCCCTGAGTCGGTGGCGGTGACAGCTACGAAGGAGACATTGTCATGGTGTGCGGTATCAAAGATCCACAATGTAGTGTCTCCGCAGCGTGGCTTGACATCACATCAAAAGCTCCACAAAGGAACATTTGTCATGCACAGAGCTTCTGATCCCTGGCATGGTATTTTGAGGATCTGATGAAATATAATATTGGAAATATATTGAAGTACCAACGAAGTGGTGTTGCTGGGACTAAAATTATAGTGTTGGGAAGCAAGGTAGGAAAACAACAGCAGGCACTGACCTTTAAAAAAATTGATGCAGGTAACAGAATAAAAATGGAATATAAAGAACTCTTTGTATGTCAAGAAACAGGGGGCCAGGAATTGTTAAGCTTTACACATTCTGTCCAAAAAGTGTTCTGTGGTCACTAAGTGGATTCTCTGGTTTTTATTTTTTTCAAGACAAGAAAAAAAAAATAGAGAAGTAAACTGTTCACATCCTCTGCTTGCTGGGGTCACACAGCTTAGGTTTGACATAGTTTAATTGGCAAGAGTAGTTGCAAAACCTGCGCTAGACAGGTAGGATGGATGAGCTAAAGATTATTCTTTCCAGTGGTTTTACAGGAGATCAGAATTTGTTAGCCCCAAAGCAAACACAGCCCTAGCAGCCTGCTGGTGCTTTGAAGTTCAGTGCTGTGAAAAGCAGCGCAAACACAGCCCAAGGCAAGTCCTGGAGATGGCTAGCCAGGTTTAGACTTTGTCCTTCCTTATTTTGTTTTAAATCAGGGCAGTCTTCTGAGAATTTGCTCAGGTCTATTACTGCTTTCAGCATTTTTTTACTTAGTGTGCTCATTATTATTTACAAATTGTGAGTTACATTTTAGAATTTGCATTTAGAATGGTATTTTAAAATATAATATAAAACTTTTTTAGAGTTCTAAAGGTCAACTCTGTCAAATCCCATGATTTTGCAGGTCAGGATGATCCTAGAGTCTGCTGCTTAAAGCAAGGACATCTGAAATAACATATTTAAATCTCGGTTCACACATTCTCCTATCACTAAGAATCAGCACAGTCAAATGGTTTGAGGGCAGTTGTGGGCAAAACCTTGTTTTAGCTCAGCTTGTTCAAAAGCTTTGTAATCCATCTTTTCAACAACCCTTGGCCTTTATAGTTATTGTATTAAGAGTACAGAAATTTGGCAGAAATTAAGCCCCCTTGCTTTTCAGCTAGCCCTGAGATCAGAGGGGCTGGGTGGGGCTGAGCTTAATTTCTAATTACAACCAATTTGACACTGTAAGTCCAGTTGCATTCATTAAGATCCCAGATGCACAAATGGTTTGGGTTACACTGCAAGTCTGGTCTCCTTCACAATCACAGATTTGCAAATAGTCCAGTGTGCCGATTCAGTACTGTAGGTCTGGTCACATTCAATAGGAATTTTCACAAACACATATTTACAAATAGTGCTGTTTATTGGAGCAGCATGTTATAGATTCTCCCTAGATTGCTGGTAATAAGTTCACTAGACCTGCAAAATACTAGCATGTAGCACTAGGTACGAGTGTTCCCGGGTATGCTCCGATGCAGTCAGAGGCCTAAATCTTACCAAAAATGTGTCACTGGCTTTGGGGAAGAGAGAGGAGCAAGCCTATTGACTTGTCTGCAATGTGAGGGATTTCAAATGCCAGCTTCCTCTTTGGGGGAGAAGTGGAGGTAGTCAAATATTCCATTACTGCTGTCATAGGTGGAGGAGAGGGGCAACCACTTTGCGTGTAAATGGACAATTACAAAGAGAGAGAGTACAAAGACTGTGGGTCTTGTGCAAGGCCAGCACAGAACCATGACACCTTGCTACCACTCCTAATAATTTATTGCCCCATCAGCAGACCATCATGTCCATGGTAATTCCTTCACCACTGTCTCATGGAAATCCCTTCACCTTATCAATTATGGCATAGCCCATGGCTGTCGGCCTCATTCCTAACCCAATTATCCAGAAAAGTGAAAATATCTGCAGCAAACTGTCAGAGGAGACAAAATATCTGCTTTGTCCAGGCTGTCCTGCAAATCAAGGGATGCGCAAGAGGATTAGAAAAATGCGTCTTTCTCTTAAACAGTGCTGAGGGAGGGAAAACATCTGGGACTGGAGAACAAAGAGGGCACGCAGAGGTTAATCTAGATATGACAGAGTGGTGTTTGCATTCTAGATATTAAATGTCAGGCTGGAGACTTTTTTCCATTCAAGTGCTCAGAGATACTTCTTAGCAGTCTAGGTTGCAGTTCTGACATGTCACAGGGCACCAGTTATTTGGCAAGATTTAATTCCAAGTCATTATTTTGGGAAGAGACAGAGGACAGATAAGAAGAAAAACACTATTTTGTGGAGAGAAATTGCTACTTCTAAGGACTCTTCTACTCCACCTAGTCTTCAACATCAATGAGAGTTTATACAGATGCACTATAATGGCTGAATAGATTTTAATCCACTTATTAAGAGTAAAAGCCTAGGGGTAATTATTACTCACAGAGGTACAGAGTTGATAACAGTTGTGACCTTCTAGCACCCATGATTCTGCTTTCAGAGCATACTGTAAAAGGGGCTTTTTCTTTCCTGGGTGGACTGTGCAGCCACAGCAGAGGACATCTGGCTGTTGTCTTATGGAAGTCAGAAGGAGTTTCTTCATAACTGGCAGTTCTGGTGGGATGTCTGACTGGATGCCTGAGTGCCTCTTGTGCCTCTGGCACTGTCTCTCTCAATGCTATCTGGACTGCTGTCATGGTGTCTGTGTGCTCCCTTTGCCTCCGCAGGAGGAGGAATAAATACTGAGCACGCTGCTGCTTAAGCCTTACCTGGAGAGGTATTTCTGGTGATGAGTCATGCAGGATGTAGCAGATGGAGCCATGGAGACAATGCAGTGCTGGTGTGACTGGGAGAGAAGCCTGGAGCACTGGTGGTGGGCAGTGGAGATGGAGGGGAGGACAAAGCAGAGTGCAAAGCCACCAGCTTTGTCAGAGTCCAGCAGTAGTAGACAGGACTCTGTTATGGGGGATGTCTGAGGTGTCCAGTGTGCCTTCAGAGGGAGGGGTGGGAAGTGATGCACAGCAACACTTGGGAATGTAAAATTTAAAAGGCAAGTCTTATTGTTGTCTAGTTTAATAATAACATGTGCTTCATGAAGCTGAAACATGTCTGGAGCATAAGAAGGCTTGTGCTGGTTGAGGATGGCTTCAGGCTAACCAGAGACTGGAGAAGCATGGGTGGGAGTGCTGGGGGGGGAACACAGAGGGTGCTATACTGGCACTCAGTGGGCACACACTGACATGGTGGCTCCCTGCCTCTGATGGCCTTAGGAAAGCTGTTGGAGTGGTTTAGACTTGTTATTAAAGGCTAAATCCCTGACATGCTGCAGTTCTGAGACGGTGTGGAGGGGTTGGAGTGCTTCAGTGCTACACTGAAGGCTTTGGCTTTTGCAGGGGTAGTTCATTTTGCTTTTAGTTCTAATACTAACAAAAGACTTGGGACCCCAGTGAAACTGGCTTTCCACTGACATACTTAATTATCTATTTGATTCATATACTTCTCACATCTATTTCTTTTGCATTTTTCCAGAAGGCACCTTAAGCAAGGACCAGGGCAGAAAATGTATTTCTGTAAGGATGAAGATGGCTCTTTCCATGCAGAGGGATTTGTAAGCTGCCTTCAACTATATTTTTGATTAATAGATAGTGTTACTAAAGTGTTAACACATAAGGCAGAAGTCAAGCCTCTGTTATTTTTCTCCCTTAGATGTGAAAGCAAAGTGCATTGGCTTGCAGCGTGTGGTGTTTTTGCAGGGTTTATTTGGTAGATGCAGCAAATAATTGTGACCTCTGATTACAGGAGTGATTTAAAACTGCTCTTTGCTATGTTAACTTGAAGTTGTGAACTACAAAGGTTTGCAGTGAATAGCTTATGAATAGAAAAGGGACTCTGTTGGAACTTGCTATTATGTTTGAAGTTGGTAGAAACTAGAGATTGAAAAGACCCGCTGGTTCACTGAATTAATTCATTGCACATGCAAGACAGAAATTCTTGGCACACTGGTATCCTTCCTACGTGTCTCAGGAAAAAGAAAATGTGTTGAGATGTTTCTGGACAAAATGCTTTGACACAAGGCAATCCATTAGGATGTGTACATTTTGACCCAGTCTGCCATCCAGTTAATTTTTACATTAAATTTTCAATGTCACTTGCAGAATGACTAAAAAATTAAAGCTTCATGTAGAAGAAAGATGATTTATTATGTATTTCTCTTTCTTGCAGTGAAAGAAAATGCTATTCTGTAGCTGTTTCTGTTCTGGTTTTCTCTGAAGAATTGTCAGTTTAATCTAAATGTAGATGTTGTGGAAACATACATGAAACACAAGGCTGATAATGTTTTTATTTTTGTGGGGTTTTTTAAAGAATATAAGTCAGAAAAACATTTTTGAACAACTAGCAACCCATGACTTTTGAAATCCAGTAATGATACAGTAAAACCTTGTCAGCAGTAAAGAAACAAAATATTGGTGATATTTGGTGATTATACCAAGTGAAAAGAAAAAAAAATAAACAAAGGCTGTAAAGAGTGATGAGCAAATTCCATGTGAAGAAATTTCACTTGTCTAATAATTGAACTTAATTTAATTTAACTAGATGTATAGGCCAAGAAATCTTTTCCTTGATCCTTTTTTCTTTTAATGGACTTTCATAGGACGTTGATAGAGTTCCTCAAAGGAATATACTTGCTAGCTTCAATTTGTGAATGGTGCAGCCTACTTTTGTCTTTAGCTTATGAAATTTGGTCTATTTTGTCATGACTACTTTCTTTGTTAAAAGGTAAAATGCACATTGGGCAAGTGCTCTATGGCAATTTGCATAAAAAGTGATGACAAAGAACAATTAATTCCTCATTATTATGCAGTGAAATGCTACTTTGCTCCTAAGTGACTGTAGAGGAAGGTTTTTTCCCTGTGTGTAAATCTGTTGTGGCATTGTTCTAAAAATAGTACTTAAGAGCCCTCTGCACTCTTTATAAATCAGGGTCTTTGACACTCCAGGCTGTTCTCCACAGAGAGATTTTTCTCACACATGCTGAACACTACAAGTATCGCCCCAAATATTCATCACAATAATAAGCATCAGAATTTTGCTAGATAAGGCAAGATAGAGTAATTTAGTATTTTGTCAAATTAGATCTCTATCCTTTTTATCTGGAGATCAGTATTCAAAGTACACTCAGATCACACACAAATAGAAACATATTCCTGCCACACACAGCTAGTCTGTACAGAACAAAGAGTCAAGATATCGTTGTCTATGAAGGCTTGATTCTGAGTACAGATTTCATTACCAGCTCACCATAGGATAATGAAATTCCTTCGGGGCAAAGATGAGGTACATCAAAGAGGCAGCATGGAGAGGCAGACTTTGTTAGTGCATGCTCTGTCACCTGCATTACTGGTCCTTGCCTGCCTTTAATTTGTAAGGAAATGCTAGTAATTCCAACCTTTTTATTGGACCAACTTATATTTATATATGTATGTGCATAAATGTATGTGTATACACAGAGAAATATAGATTATTTTTTTTTTAAAACATACAAAGCCTTCTGGAAGTTGTTTGGCTTTGCAGCTGAAATGGAATACAGAAAATAATTAATTTCTTGTGAGCAAAAAATTGCCCATACAGGTCCTAAAAGCATCTTTATATTTACTAAATAAGTGCTGTCTGCACCATGTAGATAAATAACCCTTCCTGCAACTTTGCCTTTTTATTTCTGTAGCAATTCAGAGTGATTTTAGTGCCTATGGAAAAGAGAGGACAATGTTCGGCAAGACCAGGAGCTGCTGAAGACATGAATCACCGAAGCTTTCCCACAAAGCGTTGCCAATACAGGAACAAAAGGGTTGCCCTACAGAAACACACCGCGGGTCTATCTAGTCCAGCATCCTGCCTCTGGCAGCGGCCAGTAACTGATGCTTCAGAGCAAATCAAAACCACAGCAAGCACCTAGCTAATTATGAGAGGCGATGTGTAGAGGAAAAAAAAAAAGGTTGGTCCTGACTCACAAGAGAGCAGTTTATGCCCTGAAGCGTGAGGTTTGATTTCTCTTGTATCCGTTTGTTTAACTCACACAGTTGCAAATACTATTTATGCTTAAAAGAGTTTCTAATCCTCTCTTGGATTCTAATCAACAATCTGCCTCAATAACCTGAGAGTTACCAGGAAGTTCTCTGGGCTGAGCACACACTGCATGAAAGCTTTGTGCTTTACTAGTTTAGGGAAAGTTTTCCAGCCTTGGCCTAACACCCACTGCCCTGAGGATCAGACCTAATTGTCTAGATGAAAAATACCCAAGCTACCACTCCCTTCTCCTTGAGCTCTGCCTAACTGAAGCAGTTAATTCTTTCCCAGCCCCCATTTGCGAAACTATTGCTTTGGAGAGGTTTCTTTTGCTGGCACTGGGCAGTGGCTCCCCCTTTCTATCCTTCTGGGAGGTTTGGAAAGGCTTCTCTCTGTGTCTCACCTCTCTATGTGAGAGGTCTGCCAGCAGTCAGAGGATGCTGCCTGGCAATGCTGCCTCCCTCCCACTGTGGCAAAAGAGAGGGCAGTGGCAGGCAGAGGAACCGGCCATAGGGAGGGTTCACAGAGGGTAGCACTGGTGCCAGTTTCTTTATGCCCTTTCAGTATTTCCTCATGAAATAACAGGAGTTCTGCTTGGACTGCTCTGTGAAAACATGCAATGCCTATGAGACTCCCTCTCCTTCCCAGCTTAGTCCAGATTTTCTTCTCTCCTGGGCAAGAATGCAAGCAACACTTTCAAATCATCCTTTGGTGACCTTGCATGACCTTGAGCATCATTGCAGCATGATCCTGGCTCCATTGCAGCAGAATGATAATCCTCTCTGCACTGTCTCCATTGCACGTGGTTTTCTACAATGTACATCGCAAAGTGGTCATTTAAATCCAGCATATGGACCTTAACAGCAATATCAGAAGGTAAAGGAGATCAAAATAGACTTAACTACTCCCCATGGGGCCTAAGTGCTCAAGCCTAAAGGTATAAGCCTGAGCTGAACAGAGAAGTGGCTCTTAAACAAGGAAGTTGCCAAACTCTGCAGGTTTTCATCCCACAGTTTTGCCTTCACAACCTAAGGCTGACATTGCTGCACAGGTGGAGGAAGACAAACCTCAGTTTTGAGGTGGTCGGCAGACTGGGGCCTGAGGATGTGCTTCTGAGACAGCTCCAAACAGCTCTCATGGAACTGCTGCCATGTCATCCTCACCTCTGGCTGTGTTTTCACATCCCTTCCCTGCTACTTGCCAATAAGGTAGCCGCTGGTGTTGCAGTACACCAGTTTGGAACCTCAAGTGGCTGCACACTTCTTTGCAGAATTAGTTTTCTGCAAGCTTAACTTCCTGAACCAGCTGACCAGGAGATCAGATAAAACCAGGACATGAGCAAAGGGAAGATGGGAATGGGAGTCTGGGGATAGGGCAGAGCACCCCATATTGATGTGGATCCACTGCCTTGAGAGTCCAGCAAAGAGGCACCCCTGCCTCCTCCGGCACCCCAGAAGATGGTGATCTTCCTGCTTGATGCTCCCCTGTGTGGAGGCTCCCCAGCATCTGACCAAGAGCAGCACCTCTGTGTTTTAGTGAGAGGCAGTGCTGTGAGTCCAAGAAGAGAGGCAGGTTGGTGCGATGGGGAAGGGAGGAAGGGAGGGGACATGGGGGTCAGGTAGTGGGCTCAGACAGTGAAGAAAAAGTGGTGAGTCTGCTGGTTTATGCAGGCTTAGAATGGGGAACACTTGAATCTTATGTGCCCCTCCTGTGTGAGGCAGAGACACTGGGCAAGTTGAGAATGCAGCGAGGGCTGGGAGCAACTTGCATGAGCAGTGAGGGTGGGCATATTGTGTGTTTTGCTGGCTGATGTCCATTTCCCTTCTTGCTTTCTCCCTACCTAAAGTCAGCCATGCTTCTCTTTTCACCACCTTTCCCAGGATCTCTTCAGCTGCTGCTTCAGCTATGGCAAACAACAGAACAAAACTCAAATCAGAGCCCTTGTTCAGCAATGATCTCCACACAGAAGAAACAGCCTGCCACATACAGAGGTCTGAAACTGCCTGCAGTGTGTTGGTCTGTTTACCCTGCATGGCTTATGCTATTTTATTTGCTGAAGTGTCATGACATACATCCTGGGAGAGGTGGGAGGAATGCCTTCTGCAACCTATACTGAATTTTTCTGTAACCATGATGTGAAAAGAATGCCATTTCATGTCAAGAAACTGTTATTTCACCTAGGAGCATGTTCTTTTGTGTTCCTCAGACTACATTTTATATGCCTGCAGTGTATACATGTGATCTACTGAAATCACTCACCATCTTCCATCATTTATGCTGCTCTTCAGTCTTACCAGCATGCATAAACTTCAGTGACACTTTGTCATTCCTCTCTAAATCATTTTGAAAAATCATTCAAGGAACAGCACCAGATCCATGGTGTTCTGTGTTTCTCCTGTTTCACTTTCCAGACCAGGTTCTGAGGTGGCAGGATGACACAGCAGAAGAAAACTCACAGCCAGGAAGGTGTGTATTGTGCCAATAGTAAGAAATTGGAATAATATGTAATGTGGTAGCATGAACCTTGGCATAGCTATTCAACCTAGCAGTGTCATCCCATGGTGGTGGAGGCAAGGAGAATCCGGTTTAAAGAAATGTTCCCCTTTTACTTCAGGCAATCTCTTCATAAAACCTCACAATGAACAAATAAACATTATGGAAAAGGGAAGATGTGAGGGGTAACTTCTGAGACATTAGGGGTTTAGCATTTACTATTGTCACACAGGACTCTACTGAGATTGTTTCCTATAGATTAATTCATTTATAGTGCAGAGTGCTAATCCACAGTTTGTCATTTGACCCACTGCTCTGTTATATGGAGCTCTGTCAAAGGATTTTGAAAACCTGCTGACACTTTCTGGTTCCTTAATTCAATGGGACTCTTGTGGGTTTGAGGAAGAGAGCTGCAGCTCAGCTGGCCTGATCCTGCACCGCAAACTAACAATGTCTGTGGTTGCACATAGTGAGCATCCTCAGTGCTGGAGTTGACCCTGCCTACCTTCCTTTCTGTCTCATGTTTTGGAAGAGAGAAATTCTTTAGTCTTGGAAAACACCCTTTTTTTCCCACATTGCCTGCTCTTGCCAGTCTCTCTGTTCTGAAGCTTAGCTTCTGAACACTCCTGAATTCTTTTAACTTCATCAGCTTAGGTTTTCTTAACTTGCTCCAGTACCTCCTCTTCAGAAATGTTTATCTTCATAATAGCACAATCAGCATTTCAATAAATTTCAAAATCCCCTACTAGAGTGGCAACAAATGTAAATAATAAATTCAGCTTCTTGAAAATGTCTTAATCCTTGTTAATTGTGTCCTTAATTCCATAATGACCCAGAGGGCTTACAGAGACACACATGCAGTTTTATTTATGTTTAGTCTATTTGAATAATTATGTATTGTTTATCTTATTATCTTTGGCTGTTTGCTCCCTCTCCTCCTTATGAATTACTGTCTATTTACAGTTTACTTGTGCTGAGCTGGTTTGGTCAGAATTTCTGACATGTCTGTGTGAAAGCTCCCTCAGTGTTGTCCTGGAGGCAATGTCTCTGAAGTTCACAGCACCACACTCTACTACAGCAGCTCCTGCCTTGAAAGAGCCTTTAAGCCTCTGAATTTTTTTATAAAGGTTTGTTTGCCTCAGTTCAGTGTGATAAAGAAGTACAATGTGGTGTTTCAGTGAGGCATTTGATTTTTTTAATATAGTTATCATTAACAATGATATTAGCCGGAAAAGCAACTTTACCTTAAAGTTGACAGATGCTTTCCTCCTATCAGCTGCTTATAAATCCCTCATTTTAACCATTGCAGGTGGTTTCTTCTAGGCTCTGTGTCAATCTCATCTATTAAAAATGTCTTTTTTTGAGGAGTGGGCATTTTTGGAAGGAAAGTGGGCTGGGAGGTGAGGGAGGCAGTGAGAGTGGCACTGAATGAGGAGTTGGTAGGAAACACTGAGACTACCTGACTCAAGGACCGGTGCTGGAGCACAGCACCTGCACCCATCCACCTCACTGGGCTGCCTTTGGAGGTGATTTACAGCACTGCCCTTTTGGAGTTTGTGATTTGTACAACTGAGGCCCAGGATGGGAGCACAAACTTAATTTGTATGTCTGATGTACACTAGCAGTGAGGCAAACGTGTAAAGATGCACAGCTAGTTCACTGCCTTAGCCAGCTTATAACTCCAAGTAATTTCCATTTCTACTTATCACTGAGAAGGTCATGAGAGATAAAAATTTGACTACGTAATCTCTGCCTTCTTTTACAGCTTTGGTACAAAATGGATTAATTAAAAAGGAGAGGAAAATAATCTCTTTCTTTCTCTTGTCATAAGAGCCACATGTGCTGTGTAAAGTAGAGAGTGAAAAGAAGCAAGTGCTCTAAGTAGAGGATTATTTTATGTATTTAATGGGAAAAAGTTGTTCAGCTCTTTTCAAAGCAAACTATGCCTGCAGTATTTTAAAGGGAAGTAGGAGGAAATGATAATAATTATATCTGAACTGGCTTAGGGCTGAATTCTGCAGATGAATATGGGTGTGACTGGGCAAAATGTTGTCTTGATGTTAACCTGAAGGAAAAATGAACCTATCAAACCCAGATCCATTTGCAAAAACTGTTATGTAGGGGGTTTTTTGTCTATTAAATTATTGATATTTTTAATTTTTTCTTACCTGAATGTGCAAATTAGCCTATTCTTTATTCTCCTTTGTAGGAGTATATTCATATGCAAAAGTATGACAATTTAGTTTCAGTCTTAAAGATGCCAAATGGCCAATGTAAATATTAGTGGAGAATATATTTTTTTCAAAAAAATTAGTGACAACTTGAGTATTTGTGGATTTTGCTCAGAAGCAGGTGGGAAAGTGAGCAAAGACCAAGGAAGCAAAAGACCTGTAGAATTAGTGATATCTGTAGGAAAGATGAGTTTGTTATTGATCAAGGCCCATAGCCATGCTCATAAAGAGTAAGAAATTATTAAAGGGAGCTTATGAATGTAAAACTTTAATAAGTGGGACATTATAGACAAATCAAAGAAGCACTAAAGGATAAAGGAATCCAGTCCTGTGTGGTGGAAAAGAGAGCTGCTGCAGCTCTTAAGTGCAGCTGTCCTGGTGTTAATAAAAGCAGGGTTTTTTTCAACATCCAGAATTGTATGGGTTAAAAATTCTTTCTCAAGTGACACGAGCTCAGCTAAACAGATCAAAAAGAGACGGAAAACCAAAACACAAGCTCAGAAGTTGCCTTTGCCTTGTACCAGGAGTCAGAAAGTGTCAAAAGATGTGTCATATCTTAAAAGGCTAAATGAAAAGTTATAGTTCCTCAGTACATGAAGAAAGAAAAGCTTTATTGAAACAGTTTCTTTGTCACGTCCTATAAAAATATTATGAGGACAGCATGTATAAAAGAGTAAGAAAAACAGAGGTTACTGGAAATTCATGTAAAGACAAGTTTCTCTGTCTTATAGCATAACAAGAGAAAGCCATCGCTCCCAATACAAATGTTTCTAATTATATGGGGGTTGGGGTTTTTAAAAGTTTATGGACTTTTCTGCTAAAAACCTATGGCACTTCCTGAAAACTGACTATTACAGATGTTACCAAAGTAGCTGGAAAACCCATCCATCTTTCTGAACTCTGATCAACAAACAAGAATATTCATGTTCTCCAGAAATGTGTTTTTTGAAGTGAATGGCCAAGGTTTTCACTGATGGATTTTGCCATAGCATCCACAGGTAGTGGCATACCACAGGCTGTTCCTTCAGCAGTGCTGTGCAAAGCACCCTCCCCTGCCAGAGGATGTGGCTATGGCTGCAGAGGTGTGTGGATGCTCATCCACACTGGGGCTGCCACTGCTAATTCTGGAACAGTTTTCCGTAGTTAGACCTTGAAAAATGCTGGAGAAAACAGGTTGCCTCTGGCATATACTGAAGTTTCAGTTGTTCCAGCACTTTGTCTTTCAGTCCTACTCATTATGCTGACTCTTCCTGCCAAGTCTGGAAGAAAGTAGTTGACAGAGATGACCTTGTCTTGGTTTATAGCAAATTTGGGAGGAAACCTCTGAATGGGGTCCCTCTAGAATGCAAATTCAAGAGGCCCCTTGCCTCCACCCATTTGAGAAAGATTTCCTTTTAGAAAAGTGGGAAAACCTGTTTATTTAACAAGCAAAGTATTCACAAGTATATATATAAAAAATTAAACAATAAAACCTCTAATTGTTCTGAAGAGATGACAAGTTCAGAAAGTCCTTCTGTAGTTCAGAGAGAGTCCTCTTGGGGTCTTGGCTCACTGAGCGCCTCTCAGTCCCTCCAGCGCTGGAATGCAGTGTCCTGGACCCTGGTGGGTCACAGGCATAAGCTCCCGGTGTTTTTCTGGTTTTTCAGTCCAGAGGAGGTCTGAACAATTCCAGGAAAAGAAAGAGCTACAGTCCAGGGAACTTCTCTGCCTCAGCTAGCTAAAAAACTAACTAAAAGCAAAGGAGAGCTCTCTCCTGCTCTGTATCCATGCTGCAGACAACACATGGAGACAGCATGGAGAGAGAGAGAGAGAGCTGAAGCTCTTATCTCTATTTTTTGAATATAGCCATGAAAAAATTCTGCCACTTTTCCTTCTCTCCCACTTTGCTCTTAGTTTTAAAGGCACAAAACTTATTTCTGGGCTAAGCAGCTGAATGGGGACACAATTCAGCATCATAAAGTCACCCCAGGACAGACCTGTATACCATTTCTGTAAATCTGGGAGATCTTTTTATTCTACTCCTTGTTCCACTGGAAATACATGAGTGAGACTGAGGGAGCCAAATGAAACTACTGCTTTTCTCAGAGGCAAGCACTGAAATATTTCCCCCTAAGACACAAGTTGCAGGTGTGAGCTAGAACATTTACCTGCAGCTGATTTGAAACTTAGTGGAACTTTGAATGTGTGCTAAACAAAGTAAGTGGGAACCATTTAATTCTAAATATCCCAGCTGAGTCTAGACCTTCCTTTAAGATAATTTTGGATGCTACTTGAGGTCTAAGTTGCTGAAGAACCCTGGTATTCACCCTCAAAATCGTGGTGAGATAAAAAACTAGGTAAAGTGAGAGAATACTCAGGTGGGTTTCTGAGCCTGTTTAGGGCTGCACTAATGGTGCGGGAGAATGGTGAGGAGATGGTGAGGAGAATGACCATTGTCTTTGTGCCTGCTGTGATAGACTCTCCCCTGCCAGCAGCCTTCACAGCCATGTGGCACAGTCAGAGCTGGCTGGATTTGAAGATTTACAGTGTTTCTTAGAAAGAGCCCAAGATTGCTACTAGAAGGACTTGCAGAATTTGCAAACTGCAACAGCCTAAATTCAGATTGAATGCAAATACAGTAAGGATTTTGGGGAGTTAGAACATAGGCATCCTCAAGAATCCAAGCTGAGATACAAAATAGACCCTTTTCTTGACCTATAATCATGCTGAAAATTAAACAGGGAGAAATTCCACTTTTAATTAGATAAATCCTGCCTTCATATTTTTCATGGCTTTTTGCATGGTTACTCACTGATACCAGCATAAATCATTTGTTAGGTCACTTCTGAAATGGGAATGATTTGTATCATCCATGACCTGGAGAAATTACTTTGAAGCCCATTGGATACCCTGTCCCACTGACTTCACCAGGAGTTAAATGACTGTAAGTGGTGAAAACTTACAAGCACAGGTGCTTGTAAAGATGTATACAAAGTGCTGTGTTTCTCCTCTTTTTCTGAGTGCTGCAAGCTCTCCTCCTCCTCTTCTTCCCAGCCAGGGAAATATTGTTACAGTGCATAACTGAAACCAGGTATTTCTGACATTTTTAGGCTGCTGATATGTACTCTGGGAAGAATTGCTATGTGTCCTTCTCCCAGCTGAAAACCAAGTAAAAGCAAACATTAATCGTAATACTGATTAATAACTAGCTGTGATTTCTGTTAACAAAGCTTTTTTTTATGCACAGAGTGGAGAAGCAGCAGACTGTGTGTTGTTAGCAATATACTGTCTTCTCACTATTGTTAGAGTGGCATTTCATCACCTCATTTTATTTGTTCCATCTGTTTCATACTGACTTTGCTATAATGTTACTTTGAGAATACTGTGATCATTTGTTTGTATTGATATCAGAAATAAATATAAAATGTTTGTGAAAGCACCATAAGGATGGAGAGTTTGATGGGATTACAGTAAAAGCAAGCAAGCTGTGAACAGAGATACAGACTGCTGCAAGAATCCCTGGATGAAATGAGTTAGAGGTTATTAAGGGAGAAAGGAGAAAAAAGATATTCTTGTGACTAGGGAACTGGACTGATATTAAAGAGGTCTGGTCTTTGTTCCTAGATACATTATTGGATTCCTTTGTGACCTGTGACAAGTCACTTAGTCTCTCATTGCCTCAGTTCTTCACCACTAAAATGGAAGTAAATAAAATTTCTTTACCTCACCAATCTATTTCAGAGACAAATCCATTCAAAAGTTATGAAATGCTCAGCTGTTAAAGTGATGAGCACAGGGGAAAATGAGTAAATCAATGAATTCTAACTCTGCTTGTGATGAGTTTAGTGAGACATTTCTCCAGCTAGTGAACCTGCTATGAAGACAAACACTGGCTTTTTCCTACTCAGAGAAATATCAATGACCAGTTTTTTGTGAAGTCGTAACAAAGTTTGAGATATTTTTAATGATAATGTATCAGTAAAGAAAAAAAAAAATGAAACCCTGTTTTTTCTTATTACATCAAGGAAGAAAGGACCCAAGAGAGGGAATGATAGATGTCTTAACTGTATAAAATGAAAGCTTGAATTGAAAAAATGTACAAGTTTTCTATCACTGGGAATCTTTTAAAGATTAAAACATCCATGAGCTTGACTTTTCACTGCCAGGTACCTTGCACCATCAATTACACCCACTAATGGTGTGCATAAAGTGCTTCACATGTAGCTGGTTGCATTTTATATTCCCCTTGCACCATAAATGACCACACAAGGCATGGAGAATTCATTTCCCATAGATTTTCAGCATAGCACAACCTGAGGATGTTGCTTTATTCTTCAGTATCGTGTTTGTCACCAAAGCTAGAGAGATATGAGGTAAGTTCTATCTGCAAATCACACCCAGAAAGCTTCCTAATCTGAGATAACTACTACCTGATGTCATATGTGTTTGGAACTGATAAGGAAATCTTTTAAATTTCCTATTATCTTTGATTAGATATGGGTTTCGGTTTTGATTTAGTGTTAGGCACCTACTGTGAGGAACAAAGGAGGTGTCACAGATAACAGAGAGGTAATTGTTTTTAAAAGTGAGATCCCTAAGAGAATAAAAAGCAGGTTGTTGAATCTCTTCTCATTTTATTGATTATCCTTTCACTATGATTATCCAGCTGTGGAAACATATGCTTTCAAAGGAGATAATCTTATCTGTGGGATGACTAACATGCATCTAAATTTTCCAGTGTTACATACCACTGACATGTCTTTAAACTAGATCCTTCTCCTGAATGTGCCCAACACCAATGACACTGACTGGTTTTCCTTTAGGATGAGGACAAGCAATTTTCTGTGAATCACTGTGTTCTTCCTTCATGGCTCACGTGTTTGAAAATTATTTGCAGGCAGATGCTGACAATTTCCTGAAGAAACTTCATGGTTCATTACCTCCCTTTATGATAGCAGCAAAATAAATTGCTGTAAAGTCAGTTAATGTGATAGAAAATGTTCACATTTCCAATAATAATAATAATAATAAAATCTCAATCCTGCTTTCTAAACTCTCCCAAAATACTTTCCAAATCACCTCCCCTTCTGCTTTTGCATGCAGATACTGAGTATTACTTTGTGCTAAGTAGAACAAAGGTTGTCTCGGTGAGGCAAATACTGCTGGCTTATGATGCTGCTTAAACAGATTCTTCAGGAAAAACAGTGTGCATAATTTAGTGTGGCTGCTGGATGAGCAAAGGAGGAACAAGGAATGGGGCTTGTTGCTTCTGCTGTATGCTGCTTGCTAAGTCCCTAACATGAACTGGAATTACAGCAGGCAATAGAATATTGCTTAAATACATGCTCACATTTTCCCTAGAGAGGGATGGATGTAATATAATAAGCATATAACTACTGTGTGTATTCTGGTGATCATAAAATGAGTGCTGGAGGTACAGTAAGTAAGAAAGAGCAGACAATCAGGCTTTGCCAAGTTCCAGTGTTTTCACTATACTTGATATTAGCACTCTTTGGAAGTAGCTGTGCTGGTTTCTATTCTCCTGAATGGTATGATGGCGGGGTTTTCAAAGGGGCTTTAATGGAGCTGACTCTCATGTTAAGAGGGAAATAACATTGGGGTACTTTGGAGTTTGCTGCTGCCAATCAGGAGAGCGATTTTCTCCAGGTTAAGCCTAGATTCTGGACTCTGTTGGCCCAGCTTTTGTGAGTTATCATGGCTTATGACTCTCGTAAGAGCAAATTGCAAGGAGGTGGATAAAAATATTTGCTGCAGGTGGGGGTTGGTGAGTGGGGAATAGTAACTAAAGTGGATTCTCTTGATCAGCAAAGAAGATGCTGCCCAAACAAAAGGACAAAAGTGGTGTAGCCAAATGTGACCGGACCGAATAAAGGAAAACTATTTTGAAAAAATCAGTGCTGAAGAGCTTGCATGGCAGTCAAGCAGATGATAACCCTCTGTTTTAAATGGTTAAGCAACAGATTCTGTAACAGTGGCTGCACCCAGGGTGGGCCGGTATTTATGACCTCTGCAATGTATTTGTGTATGGACAAAGCATCCAGGTAGCAAATCATAATCTCATAGTGAGCAAATCATTCTAAAGAGGAGATTTGCATCCCATAAGCTTGTCCTAAGACAGAAGATAAATCTTCTAAAGCCTGCATTTACCACATGTAGCACATGTTTAACTCTGGGTGATGTGATTTCACGTACAGTTGAGGCTAATAGCACAGCTCTGACTCCAGGGATACACAGAGATAAGCAGTGTTTCAAGGTGTGGTTTGCTGGACTGGCTGACCATTTCAGATGTAAGAAGGAAATAGGGTTTTTGGGGATTGTATGAAGCCAGAGGTTGTGTCCTGTTTCTTATGTTTTCCACTAAGCCTGATCAGTACATAAAGGAATAGAATTGAAATGCAGACCTGTAAGTTCATTGCTGAGATGAAAGAAGACACTCAGCATGAAGGCACAAAGGCACAAGAAAGGAAGACAGGGAAGTAAAAGAGGAAGCAAAAGGCAAAACTTCAGTAGAAAAATCCAAAGCATCAGAATGGCTGATTTCAGCTTCAGAGAGTCGCCCTGAGCATACATTAAACTGGGTTCAGCTGCTGTATGTGCCATCAAATATTTCATATTAATAATTAACTAGTCACCGGCTGTCAGAGCAAGATTCAAATGGATGGAAGGGGAGTTTGGGTCACCTTCCTTAGGACTGAGGGTTTTAATGAAGGGATAGCTTTACTGCGCTGTTGAGGAATGATGAAATATTAGGCAGAAGGATTAAGGGATATACATCTTGAAGGATCCTTCCATGCTCACTCCCCCATAGGACAGTATTTAATTTTCTCTTTTTATTCTTCTCCTTGATAGACTGATAGCATGTACACATAAAGGGCTTGGTTTTGCCTGCCAAAGCATGATGTACCCCAACGTACATGTCTGGAAAATCAGCTTACATATATGCAAAGTCAACAGCAAAGGCACTGTGTATCAGGAACATGACTGCATGCAATGACTGTTATAAATCAGAGTGCTTGCAGTGTCTTTGCTGGACACATTCTCATTTATCAAGGTGATTTTTAAACCTGTGCCTAATTCCCATGCGTGAGAAATGGGAATTCACTGAAATCTCTTGCAATGCCTTGTTCTGGCTTTAGATTTTCTCCCCAACACCCCTGTTCACCTTCAAACCTACTTGAACATGAACATAAATGATAGACTACGAGGTACTGGGTTTATTGCCTTCCCATCGATCACTGACAGACAGTTACAACTCATGCCATCACATGAACAGCTCGAAATGGCACAGTCAAACCCCAGGCTTTCCTTGTTCCTCTCATGAAGGGGAGAACAAGTCCAACGAGACACCAAAAAAACCCTTTGCAGCCTTGACTGCAGGACTCAAAGTGACCACTGCTTCAAAGAATTGTTCCAGGGGAAGCAGCAAGCAGGACTTGAGAGAAAAACTGAAGAAAAAAGTTTCTTCATAATCAACTGGAAATGTTTATTAAGTCAGTTTGCCGTTTGCATCTCTGGCTTGGAGTGAAAAATGAGCATAAAACCTATGCAGAATTACCTTTTTTCTAGTCCTGCAGAAGGACAGACAGACACAATGACAAACTCTGAAAGCCCAGAAGAAAAAGTGGCACATTTCAAAGAGCTAATTACAATTTCTTTCCCTTAGAGATTAATCCACTGACTGTAATTAAGCTCCCTCTATTTTTGAGATCTTGGCAAGATCTAAGAAAAGCACGAGAAAACGAGAGAGTGCCCTTGCTAGCCAAGCAGATTTTTTTACTAAGCTCTATCAGCCCTAATTAATAGACCTTTGTATAAAACCAACGAGAAATCAGATTTCCAATAGAGCTGAATCAAATGGCTTTGGCTACCTCTGCACACATAGTTTGTTAGGAGCTTGGCCACAGCCAGGATTTACACATTCAGAGGATGAAAAGGAGGCATAGGGGGGAGGCACGATGAACGAGCTCCCTCTGCCCTTACTCCTTCTTCTCCTTTGCTGCTGCTTTGTTCTGTTTGTAATCTTACCAGATGGCTAAGGCAGCCTAGAGAAGAGATTGCCTGAAACAGGCAGGTGATGAGGCCAGCAGCAGGGACTCTGTTAGCGATTGAAGAAACTGATACAGCTCTCTAACCCTTGCTGTTAACAAAAACCTTTGTTATTCTTTTGCTCACTGCTAGATTGCATTTTGTGCCTTTATGACAGACAAGAAGGATGCCAGAAGCCAGATCCTCAGCTGGCATAGGCGAGGTAGCATCACTAACATCCCTAGAGCATGGCTGATCTGTGCTAGCTGCAGCTTTAGCCTTTAATTGCTGCACAGCCCAGCTCTACTCCTCTCCTTATGGCCTCTCCTATAAGTATGCAGGCATGCCTCTCTCAGAACAGGGAGGGCCTAGCCCTTTCCAACAGCTGTACCTGGCAGACAACATGTTTTTCTTTCCACCCACACCAGGGTAATGCTGTGGGCAAACAGCAATGCAACAGAAACTGAACTAGGTCACAGAGAGCACTCAGAGATCCCCAGAAATCTCTAGAGACAATATTGACTATGCCAACACCACCCTCAAGAGCAGACTTGACTATTTTCCCTCCTGGGAGTCTGTAAGCACAGCATCTGCCTGGGCTCAAGGTGTGCTCTCTACAGCAGCTGCAGGGATCATGCTTGCCTGAGCCTGCTCTGTGGGCTAGGATGCTCCCAGGTGCATCCAAACAGCCCAAGAGTAAACTGTTTGTGAGGCAGCTCTATGGACTAAAAGTGGGTGGGATGTGGGGCAAAATATGTTCACAGCCACTCTGGGGCTGGTTTTCAAAGCCACCAGGCCTCTTCGTGTTCAGTGATCCTTTGTAATACAGATCAAAACCATGGCACTGCCAGTAAAGGTTGAAGTAACTCATTCTCCATTTCCATTGTAGCTCCCAGCAACTCAGTGTGAAGAATCAGCCCTTTAGGAATAAAAAAAAAAAAAAAGAAAAAAAGAAAAAAAGAAACAACACCCAACCTGTCAGGTATTTAATTCCATGCAATATATTTTCTGACCTTACTCTCATAAAAATTAACAGTGAAAATCCAGTTGACTTGAATGGGAGCAGAATTAGGTCCTATGGCTGCACTGGTTAAGCTGTAAGAGCAGAACAGGGCCCACAATGCTTTCCAGTTATTGTACAGTCAAAGACACAGCTTTGTCAGTTCTTTGGTTTGGGATCATAACAACATAAAATACATTTATGTGCTAAACAACAATAGAAAGCTTGTCTTTGTAGTTAAAAAAACAAGCTGAAAGCTCCAGAACAAAAGCAGAAATACCATAAAAATAAGGTAGGCATATTTTTCATGGCTAAGCTCGTATACAGTATAAATGTCTTTTGTCTGTATTTTTTATTCCTTCTGGAGAATTAAGCATTGAATTTTAAAAAATAAGGAAAAAATACTATTTCTTTTCTTAATCCTCATTTATAATTATCTTTTAATCCCTTTCAAAACATATTTTTTCGTAAGACCTTAATAGTATCAGTTTCTCACTCTATATCATTGCCAAACACTGTTAAGACTTCTTGTGTATCTTTTAGAAATAGAAGAACTTGTACTCAAGATGTAGAAGTGTCTATTTGAACCAATAGCTCTTGAAAAAAGATAAAGTTTGAACACAGACATCTCATATAGGAGGTTTTTCTCTAGTAGTTTGAGAGCTTTCTTCTATAAATGCAGTGACCAGGATGGGAGGAGCATTACTTGTTCTTATACCGCTACCACATCATATTTGTTTCTTACTGTGGTCATCTTGAAGTGGGAGCCACAAGATCTACAGAGAGAAGTTAAAGAAAAAGCTGGTCATCTTACAAAAGATCAGAAATACGAATGCTCTTCTGAAGTTTCTTTGATCTGGCCATTATTATGGCAAACCTTTCAAGCTTTGGCAATGGAGATAGGTTGCCCAGGGAACGCGAGAAACAAAGAAAAAGGCTGGCAACTTGTCATGATCAGAAGCAGAAGAACCAGAATGTTATTGTCACATCTGGAGGTATGGAGTCACCAGCAGGTGCTGAATCAGACATCTGAACAAAAAACCTGCGAGAACCAACTGGAAGAGGGGACACACCGGGGGGAGTGGGAAACTGAGAAATCCTGCTTGTCTAAAGCCACAGAAACCTCAGAAAAGCCCATAAGGGCCCCCAGCTGGTCCCAGTCAAGACTGAAGATGCAGAGTCATCAATCCAAAGGGGCTGGCAGTGCATATGGCTCTTGGAGGAACAGGTGTATCCCACAGCAGTTTTCTGCTTTCCAGAAGTGAAGGACCACATCACAATAATAAAAGACACTGATGTCAGGCATCCCAGGTTGATATATGTGGTGGGAATCTGCACCAGTGACATTAGCTTCACCTAAGGCACTGTCCATTAAGAACATTGGTACTTTTTAGACCATTACAGATCCTAACCAGCCTCTCTGAAAGGTTATAGGCTGCACTTTCAAGCAATGAATTAAAGACATGTTGGTGTTAGTGAACATTTATTTAAGTGCATCTTATCTTTCGTGTTCTTAATCTTTCTTTATAATGTGCAGTAAAACTGCATTATCACACACCCCTTTCTCTCGGGACACACTGACTAGACTCCCTTGGCCAGTAGCAACATCTCCTGAGTTTCCAGAAATGACGAATGATTTCTTAATGCAGAAGTGCTGTGGCTTCACTGCAGTCACAAAAGCAGATTAAATTAGTATTGACCTTGGTGCTGCAGTAGCCGTGCGGGTATCAGGAGAACATATGACAACTCTGCGTACTGGTTCTCATTCTGCTTGAAGAAGATGAGATCATCACTGACCTAAAAATTGGCAGCTGTGCCTGCACCAGTGAAATCAGCCTGGTTTCACTGACCTTGTAAAGTAAGTACCAACATCTATCACACATATTTGAAACTTCAAAAGGGAGAGTTTTCCAGAAACTCAAGCTTCTTGGTGACATGACCGATTTGTAATATAGGAACCATTACCTCAAACTGAGGATTGTTTTGTGCTGTCCTACTGGCACCCCTCAGCCTTGGTTCTGCAGTCACATGGAGAAGATGTGCTGCTGGAAAGATTTCCAGACAAAAGGGTGGATGGACAGTGAAGGTAAAAGCTGTAAATAATGCCCAGTGATGGGGAGATCTGAAGGAGTCACTCGCATAGCTTGGGACTAAATGGCTAAAGGCAATAAGAAGGTGTCTGTCACATTAAGGAAAAAAATTTGTGGGTCAGCTAAGGCCCTACTGCTGCTTGCAGGTGTGTGAATTTGATCTCAAAAAGGCTGACATTTTTGAAGAGATTTTTATGTTGTAGGTGGGGTGGAGCAGGAGGGTATATCTAGCTCAGATGAAGTTAGAGCTGGGAGTAGAAAGTACATAAAAAGGTGCATGAAGCAGCATCTGCTAAAGATCAAAATTTTAGATCAGTCTATTCAGATTACACATAGCCAAGAGAATGAAAGCCGTGAGTCAAGGTGCTCAGAGCTTGAAAAATCTGGATATGTTGGCAGGGGGTGAGTAGTGTAGTTCAGAGAAGTATGAGACCCTGGTCAAAGTATTAGAAGGCTGAATTCAGGACTCTACAAACAATAAACCAAGCTCTAGCTACATCTGAAATGATAGCAAATGTAAGTCAGTATGGTTCCAGGTGTGGCATATCTCATCACACAAACCTCTTGCCCTTTTTTGATAGGATTACTGGTCCACAGAGCTGCATCAATATCTATGTTTATACTTCTCAAAGCCATTTGACTTCATACCATATTATCTTGTGATTGAAAAACTTGCCCGGAATGAAGAGCCCTTTCTTGGAAAGTGATACTGAACAGAAGGACATGGGGGTCATTGCAAATAATTATCAAACCACAAGCATGTAATGCAGTGTGGTGGGAAAAATTGGCCCGTGCACCCTATAGATGTATAATAAAGGAATGTGAAGTAAAAGAAGGAAAGTGATTTTGAATTAATGACATCTATTACTATACTTTGACCACTTCTCATTTTCATGCTTCAAGGAAAATGTGAAATACTGCAGGAAATTCAAAGGACAGCTACAGAGATGACCCAAGGGCTGGAAGACAAGCCCCAAAGACAGGACTTATGCAGGCGGAGAGGTGACTTGATCTGTGTTTATAGATATTTACAGAGAAATGGGACCTAGGGCAATATTTTAATGCCATATATAAAAACATAACAAGAGCCAATATGTTTAAGCTGAAGTTAAATTAATTCAACCTTGAAATAGAAGCACCTTCCTAGCAGTGGTGGTAAATAGATATTGAAACAGCTTACCAGAGTGGTGACGGCTTTGACACTGCTTCATGTCATTAGAATGAGATCAGTTGCTTTCCTGAATGATACATCTTTAGCCCACTGCTGTCAGAATGTCTATAGTGATGCAATTGTTTCTGGCTTCGGGAGGGAGGAGGCTGAGCCCCACACCTGAGATCAACCAAAGTTGTGATGGAGGCAGGGTGAGAAGGGACGCAGCACTTGAGTGGTGTGAAGAGTTGAGAGCCAGGTTGTTAACTCAGGGCTCTGCATCAGGGGCAGATGTTTGCTGTTGGGAACCGTGGAACATTAGCCCCTGATTGGTTCCTGTCTGCAGTGCTGGCCACAAACATTGCAAGAAACAGATATTTCTCCTGCACTGGGCCTCTGCCTGGGAGTCCCAAGGCTTAATTTCAGTTTTTGGACCTTGTTTTCCTCACATTATTGAGGCTACATAAGGTTTATATACAGGACAAAATGCCCTGCTGTCTCTGGCTCTTTGTGGCCCCACAACTTCCTTCACTGCTACCACCTGTGTTTGGCTGGCCTGACTGTGCTGTGACCTGGCCATGGCAGAAAGCCATGGGAAAACTAACCCCAGAAGAAAAGGTGTGTTGCTCCCTGCTTCTTTAGTTACTGTACTGAAGAATCCTGACCTCATATGAATGTCAGCACCCTGGAGGAAAGAGGACATGGGGATGATGATGAGGTGAAGGACTGCTCATTTTGGTGATGGTTTGCCTCAGGGATGATGTCAGGTTGTGCTCAAAAGCCACATAGGTTCACACATGCCACCTCCTAACCTCAGAAGAAGACCTTACCATCACAGGAAACATTTAAAGGCCCACAGTTCATGGAATCACAGAACGGGTGAGTTTGGAAAGGACCACAGTGGGACATCTGGTTCAACCTCACTGCTCACTCAGGGTCATCCTAGAGCACATGGCATGGGATTGCATCCAGATGGTTCTTAAATGTCTCCAGTGAGGGAGACTCGACAATTTCTCTGGCCAATCTGTTCTAGTGTGTGGCCTTCTTGTTCCAGTGTGAAATTCTTCCTCATGTTCAGATGGAACTTCCTGTGCATCAGTTTCTGCCCGTTGCCTCTTGTCCTATTGCTCGGCATCATCAAGGAAAGCCTGGCTCCAACCTCTGACACTCTCCTTCAGATACCTACAGACATTGATGAGGTCCCCTTTCAGTTGTCTCATCTCATGTACTGAGATGAGGCTGAGCAGGCCCAGCTCCCTCAGCCTTTCCTTGTATGAATGATGCTTCAGACTCCCAATCATCTTTGTGGCCTCTGCTGGACCTGCTTCAGGAGCTCCAGGTCTCTCTTGTACTCAGGAGTCCAGAACACAGCTCTCCAGATGTGGCCTCACCAGGGCTGAGTAGAGGGGCAGGATCACCTCCCTCAGCCTGCTGGCAATGCTCTTCCTAATGCACCCAAGACTGAGAAGAATTGGAGTAGGTGATATCGTCCTGTTCTTTCCAGTCCAATGTGGTGTGTTTCTACAGTAATGATGGAAAAACATCAGCTGACAGGAGGGCAATGAGAGCAGACACAACAACATGTTATGTTGGTATCACATCAAACATGGAAATGTTTAGCCCCAGCTGTAGGAAAAGGTACAAAAAGGGGTTTTTCCTGGGCTCCATTGACTGGCACATTGTGGACAGTGCTGGTGCAGCCAGCTAGGTTCTTCAGGGGTGTTCCAGCAGCTCTGGTTTTTTCTAGTAATTCTGTGTTCATATAGATCAGGTCAGGAGAGAATCTAATGGTTCTAGCAGACATACAGGG
The DNA here is from genome assembly GCA_013400435.1 of Pycnonotus jocosus. Taxonomy (NCBI): domain Eukaryota; kingdom Metazoa; phylum Chordata; class Aves; order Passeriformes; family Pycnonotidae; genus Pycnonotus; species Pycnonotus jocosus. Next base: position 504,743 of record VWYP01016645.1, on the reverse strand, counting down.
TATCAGACAGAGCTACAGTTGGATCTGCTCTGTTTGTTAGCAGTGCTTATATGTACATAAATGCACAAAGACATCCTTCTCTGAGATTTTTCTGCCAGCATCATAAATGTATTATTAGAGTACTTTTATTATAGTCTGCTTTTCTTGTCATGAAAATATCAGAGTATAATTTAATCCTCCCCCCTTTCTGCCTCTCTTTTCTTTTTCTCCCCTGAAGAGAAGAAGCTTTCAGTAAATAGTGGCCAGAAGATGCCCCGAGGAAAGCATGGGCCCCCATAAATAGGAAATGAAACACAAAGCTTCAATCATGAAAGAAAGGGCTAGAAAAGATTTTATTAACATTCTTCAAAAGGTGTCTTGTGAACACTCACCACAGTGTAATCCTCAAGCATTTAAGTTCTCCTGAAACATTGCATCTTCTAAAGGCAAAAAAGAAATCTTTTTCTCCTGTAGTGTTTCTAAACCCATGTGATTTTTTAGCAGTATGTTTTCTTATAAAGCCAGTACATGAGAAAGGGAAAACAGGTCAAAACCCTTGCAAAAGCTTGTAACAACACCAGCTGATATAGTTTGCACCAACACCATCCCATGCAGTTGTTATTCACATTTCCTTCCTAAAGTCAGTGACATCAGCCCTCAGGCACTGACTGCTCTGCTCTGAGGGCCTGGCTGAGACACTGGCACAAGGCAAATGTTGCAGTTTTGGCTGTTTTACAATTTGCTGGTAAAGCTGCATAGAACTGTATGATACCTCCAGCTATGACCAAAGTTGCTGAGTAAAGGCCCTCTGTCTTAAAAATTACCTTCTCACCCTGAGGTTGCCACTCTCCCAAGGACAGTGAAGGCTGGATTTGAAGTGAGGGAGGCCAGTTGGCCACAGTCCCTTTCTCAGCCCTGAGGCAGTCAGGGATCTGCAGCAGGAATTGCCCTGGAAGATGAACTCTGAGCTGCTCTACACCCCTCTGGACTCCCTGCCCTGCAGGGCTGGCCACTGCAGGAAAGAAAATCCCTGAACAGAAAGCACACACTAAAATATCCTAGTGGAGAAAGACATTCTGCAGCACAGGAAGCAGGCATGTACTGGTCAAAGAATCAGATTACTCAAGGTGGTGACTCACCCAATAACTATTCAGTATTTGTGGTTGAAAGGGAAACCTTTGCCAGAAAATGACTAAAATCCATTGGCACAGGCTCTAAAGGAATCATGACTGGGCCTAAATGACTGTGTACGCAAGTGAGTTATTTTTCCACCCCTTTCCACTGAAGCAAGGCAGAGGATAAAAAAAAAAAAAGGAAAAACACCATCCCTGTTTACGTAGGTTATTACAGTGCTGGAGTTGCCTCCGGGGGCCTTTCCAGCAGCCGCTGTCGCTGGGGCCAGGTTCAGGTTTACATTTCCCTGTTCAGGCTGGGCTGTGATTTTTGTGTTCATTTTAAAGGCTTGAGTTGGCAGTGTACAGCTAGCTCCGGGGCATTAATTCTTGCTTCACTGAATGGTATATAGGAGGAGAAAGAACAAATTCCAGGATCTTGCAGTTTTGCCACAGAAATGAAAAACAGAATGACTGGCTTTCGCAGGCTGCACCAAGATAATCTGGGATTAATCTCAGTTCGATCTCTGCAAACTGCTGAGTGTGGCTGTGGCTTGTTGCTCAGCATCTGGCAGGATCAAAACAAAGTCATCTCAAGTAACTCAGAGAAAGTACCACAAATATATGCAAAAAAAGCAAGGACGTGATGCAATCAAGAGATAAATGAGATGCCTATTTTTCTTCCTACTGATCTCCAAAGTTGTTTTCATGTTGCCCTTTCCTTTGTTTAACTCTCAGATCCGCAATGCCCTGATTTTTTCCTCCCTACAGCCTAGCAAACCTTATTTACTGTCTTTGTCAAAGGTCAGTGAAATATTTCGGTGGCAAGGGCTGTCAGCAAACATGCTTAGAAAAGCTTGAGTGTGTTTGGTTGTTTTTGTCAGATTTTTGTAACTCTAAGGGAACTATGCAGTAAGGCAATAGCATGCACAGATGTGTGTTTGCCTCCGGTAAAGGTTAAAGAACAGCCCTGGCATCATTTAGAGAAGCCTTCCCACACCTGCTTTTCATTTCCTTTTGCTATTTCTGGTAATGAAAATTGGAAGTGTTGCCATAGATTTGGGATCTAGAAGGCCTGCTACATGTTTTCTGTTCCTTAAAGGCAAGCCTGGAATTAAATCAATGTTTAAGACTCAAAAAGATGAAACTGGGAAATTTCTGGAAGGAGAAGAAAAGGAAAAAAAGCTTGGTGTCCGCAATTATTTTTTACTATAGCTGGGAAACTCAAGTTGGCTTTTGTTCTTTTCGAACCTCCACTGGTTTTGCACCAGAGAATCCACTGTGTGCTGGAGCTGCCCCTTTCTAGGGCTTAACACAGAAATAACAGAACTGCAGTCTGTTTTAGGACAAACCATTGAGCTTCCTGTAGCAACAAATTCCTTTCCAGCACTTTCTTCCCCTGCTCTCCAGTCTGCCTTTTGTTCTCTCTCTTTCAAAGCTTGGCTGTGCCTCTTGAAGGAAAGGAGCTGGCCCAGCCAGATGCACTTTTTTGCTGCTTCCACACTTCCCATACCCTGACTGCTACTAAGACATCCCTGCAGATTCTGGCAGCATTGTGGGTGCTCAAAATCCTCAGGGAGATCCTTGATCGTGTCTTCCCCTCCACTATGGTCACTTGGCTTCGGCTGGATCTTTGGGTGTGTTCTGTTTTCCTAGGTGGGATTTTTCAACCCCCTAAGGGAGAGCAGTACCAAATTCCCACCAGCCCTGACAAAAGAAACTGCTGCTTTAATGTCTCTGTAAACAGTGCAGACAAAACCCTCAGAGCAACACTGTGTGTAAGTTCCTATCTCGCCTGGGTGTTTAGAGTATTTCCCCAGCACACACAAAGCCCAAGCTTAACTCTTGTGCTGCCTCGTTTGGAGAAGCAACTTTGGAAGCTTGCATTCCCTGGAATCCTAACTCCCCCAGCAGGGTATGGGCCATTACAGCTGGGATGTCCTCAAAAGAGGAAGACTCATTCGAAGTGCTCGTAGCTCGGCAGCGAGGGCAGCCTGTGTACCTGGTGAGTGTTCTGCACTCACAACCTGCTCACATCAAATGCATGGGGCTGTCAGCACAGATGCTTTCCCAGCCGGTGCTTTGTCTGTGGGCTGATGGGCAGACAAAGCTGGGACAGAGAAGGAAAGCTCTTTGCATCCTATACAAAATGACTCGGCAAGTTTTGGCAGCCAGCTCCAAGTGAGAATTCCAAAAGGAGCAAAGAATATGGCTGCCTTTGAGGGGCTTTGCCCAGTCTGCTCTGGGTGCTAATGGCCACCTACTTCCACTCCCTGCTCACCCTGTCAGTGTTTCAAGAGCTTGCTATTTGGCTCTTCATCTCCTGCACTGAGCCTGTGGGGAATGTGGGTTCCTGCCCTGCAGCTACCATTCCTATAGACCCGGACCACTAAGTGAGGCAGCACTGAGACTGGACCAGAATTAGCCTTGGCTGTGCCAGCACTCTCAGGCATGTTTGCAGATCTCATCTTGTGATTCCAACCTCCTCTTTTCCTGATGATGTTTTGGTCCTCCACGGTTTTTGGCCAAATGATAGTGATGTGATGTCTGTGTCCCATTTTGAGTACATGCAAATATGTAGATCAAAGTGTTTCATTTTAAGGTATGGATGAGACAATCTCCAGAGTTTCCTGCCTACCTCAGTGCCTCTGTTATTCGGGGTGTGAGATTTTATATACAAAGTGACATGACTGCTCTTCCCGCTCTCTCTGCTTTTAAATCCCTTTTGGTGCCTCTCTATGCTTTTGCACTCCATTAAGGTTATTAGCAGACACTTAGAGCATAGTTTGGCTTATCCACTCTGAAAGCATCTCATCTAAATGAGAACTTTATAGGCGGGTTTCAAACCCCACAGGTCAGTGTAGTGTTTTCCAGACACTGCATGCTCTCTTTTAGCATTCATAAAGCAGTCTCCATCACTATCTCGCAGCTTGGGAAGGGATTCTCTCTGCTAGCTAATATCCTTATTTTAACATGTAGGACAGAATCCCAATTGCTGTATACAAAGAGTGAAACTGAAGATGACAGGCCTTGAAAAAATGAACAGGATCTGGTCCCCAGTTAAGTGCAGCAATGTGCTTAGCTCCGGGGAAAGCAGGAATGATGCAGAAAAGTGATCTCCATTGAGGCATTCCTTTACTATGGGTTTTGTAGCTCATCTTTATTCTCTGTCAGGGTTTCCTCCACCTTCTTTAAACCACAGTGGATTGAGTGTGCTCCTTTGAAAGATACATCCAATTGTTAATAAGTATTTCTGACGCATAAAGGAATGTAACAGCAGAAGCTTTTGACTTCAGCAGTATCAAATTGTCCCAATTTACTCCTGGTCTTTTTTTTTTTTTTTTTTAATAATATGTGCTGAAAGTGCTCTAACATCTCCCATCACTGTAAGGATTCAGACTTAAAACAACAACCCCATCCTTTCTGCCTTTCACACTTTTTGCTACTTAACCATCTACTGTCATCAAACTTGTAGTGGGAATGGTGTTCTCTGTAGTGCTGACTGAGCAGGTGACATTTGGCATTACCAGGCCACAGAAATACCCAAAGCAGTGTCCCTGCAAAGCCCAGGGCCCCAGACAGCCTATCTGTTGCAGGCTGGGCAGAAAGCTGAGGGAAGCACCAGGAACCCCAGGTGCTGTGAAGGGCTCTGGTGGTGGGTAGTGCCATTGTCCAGCTTTCTGTGCTTCCCAGGTGAAACATTTCCCTCATGAGGTGCCTGATGTGATTAGTCTTGCTTTGGTTCAAACATCCTCAAGTATTACTGGAATATGACATCATCTTCTGTGTTCAGGCTTTCAAACAAATGACATTCACAGGAAATAATTGCTGTGAATATAAGTGATGTGTTTTTTCTAATCTATTTTTGTAGGAGGAAAGATTACTGGAAATGGCAAGTTAACTTGGTCAAGAACACTCATTTGTGCCAATCAAGAAGCAAAAGTTTGAAAAAGCCATGTTTGAAAGAGAGCTGTCCTTCTGCAGCAGTGTTGTTGCTCCTTTGCTTCAGGCACTTGTTGATTTTAATTTGCTGTGGTGCTCTTAACTCATAATTTTCTAGAGGGAAATAACTGCCATTGACCTCATGATACTAGTCTAGACAGAATAACAATAACAATAATAATAATAACAATAACATTAGTAATATAATACCCAGCACACCGTAATAATAGATTACAAAGACATTCCATCAAAAATTACCCTAAATGAGAACATTTACTTGCCTTTT
>VWYP01016645.1:440041-499392 GCA_013400435.1 Pycnonotus jocosus | reverse complement strand
TTTTTTTTTTTTTTCTGATTAAATACCACACACAGCTTTGAAGAGTGCGTCTGAGGATGAGATATATGGATGTTTCACTTGGACACCTGCATTGGCTCATAGATAAGGAGGACAGCAGTGTGGTCTGTGCTGCTCTGGCAAAGTGCAGAGGACACCAGCACCTCCTCACTCTGGGCAGGAAATGATTTTTTCCAATCCCAAGTACCTGGCAAGAACATGGACCACATCTAGGTAGGGCTCCCTTTCATCGATCCCCTCTGATGCCAGTGGTCTCTGCTGCTGCGGGAGAGCTTATTAGGACAGCTTATTTAAACACCCATACTTCAAGACTGGAGGCCCTCAACCACTTTCTGCATGATGCTGACTCAGGATGCAACTGGTTTCAGATGGAACCCTGGCAGCAGTGTAATCATGTACAGAAAACAAGGTAACAAACTGGTTCAGGAAGGGAACACTTTTCCCACACTTGAAATTACCACAAGAACTTCAGGAGAAAGAGTATCACCTTGTCCTTGAATCTGACTCAAGCTCAGCCTTTAACTCCCCCACTGAAAGTGTATCTGTAAGATGGCCCTTTCTTACTTTCTTTTTAGCTCTTAACAAGATGCCTGTTGCACTCGGGCCTCTACCTAGGTGATTGAGATCTTATCTCCAAACCAAGAAAACAGAAATAAAAGAAACCAACAGTGCAATTCCAATAGGTGGAGAACATAAACGAATCTCCATGAAGCTTTTAGCTGGAGACAGAGCCCCAGAACACATAATGGAATGGGCAAATGCATGATAAAAACTCAACACAGTCCCTGAAGCTAAAGAAACAGGCTCACAAACTTTAAACGATCCCCCAGTACTTCCAGTGCTCCTATTTAGGATGAGAGCATTATTTTGCACTCTGGTTAAAAACCCAGTTACCAGGCTGGGTAACTGTAAGGAAGCCGAGCAGCAGAGACAGCTCTTATGTTACCATACAAAGCAGTTATTGCCATTAGGAGATAAAGGAACACAACAGTTGCCCTTAATTTAGGAACAAAGAGCAGAGGGATGACTAGCAGCTGAGGGAGTCCACGTGCACGTGCACTAACACAGAAATCCATAGCATGGGGGCAGGAGGATGCGTTTTCAAGATGACATGGAAAGAACCCACTTTGAAGTTTCCAGACTGAGCAAAATCAATATCTAAATGTTTCAGTGAAATGTGTTTGATATTGTCTACATGTAGAAACCCAATAGAGGCCACTTATTATTGGATAGTACTAGACTGAGCAAAGTAGGTCATATTACAGCTTTGTTTGAGAGGCAGCATTGTACCTGCCAGAACAGCATCCTTAATGCCTTGTATCTGGCACTGGAGAATAGGTAGAATACGCACCCGAACCACCTGCAAGAATGAGCACAAAGACGAACAGATCTCATCTGTAATTGTTTTCTGAAATAATCATTGGTCAAATTGCCAGAGTCTGTCAAGTGGCTACTTGAACCCATTTCACATACCAAGCATTTGCAGTCTATTTATAGAGGGGCTGTGACTGCAGTGGTGCTGAAGGTCTGTCAGCATTTCCATTACAGGCTCTTATAACTTGGCAGTACCATACCCACTCCAAGCTACAGCCTGATGTGAAGAATGGGCTCTTGTTTTAAAACAAACAATATTTCTCCTTACCTTTGGGATTATTTCCCAAAATGCATTAAAAATTGTTTGTGGCTGTCAGACTTTTTTGTTCCTGCTCCTTAAAAAAACAAAAAACAAAAAACCCAAAAAACTATCTATCTATATCTATATAATCCTGATTTTTTAAACAGAATGGCCAGAGATCAAACTGTGTTTTCCTGTAGGGAAAACAGAGATGTCTAGAGAACTGGGAACAGCAAGTGGCTGCCCCTGTGCATTATTAAAGCGGTCACTGGCTGATGGCTGAATATGATGTGGGAATGTCATGTTCCTGTGGAATTTGTGTGACACTCTCCTCTATCTGTGCAGAGGACTGTCAGGTGTTCCTCACCAGCTATAGAAAGCTGCTTCACTGTTCTGCTTGACACCCTCTAACATCATCACATGATTTGGGGCACAGTTTTTCAAGCACATGTGAGTCTGCCCGCACCTGAGTCTGGGCATGGCCCCTGCCCACATGGACACATCTGTTTTTAAGTTCAAGGAAGAGGCTTACCATTGCATCTCTCATTCCTCAAGACCCCTTGGATCTCTCCTCAGGGAGAGCCTGGGACAAAGGCAATCCAGCCAGTTTGCACTGGGTAAGTCCACCCATGTGTGCTGCCTGAATTGTGGGTGACCCCAGGTGTGGCAAGTGCTGTGCTCACAGCCATGCTGCGCATGTGCCTGTACATCAGGTGTGTCTGGGGACCCCTTCTTTACAAACAAGAGGCAGAATGCTGGGGCAGAGTGTGCAGGATGCCCAGGGCACTGCTTGTTTCCACAGGAGGTGTTCTGCTGGTGTGCCTTTCTTTGCTCACTGCCTTGCTTTTGTCATCTGGCCCAAGAGGGATTGCAGTGCCTGGCAGCCCCAGCTCCTTGCCTCTCTTATGTGGAGTCTGGACATGTATTGATTTTTCTGCTTTTCTCAGACTGCACTCATCCATCATTTTACTGGAGATACCATTAACAATAAAATAAAGGATGAAAGGTACAGAACCCATTAGAGTGTGTTTACTTCATGTGTATGAGAGAGCGAGTGAAACAATTAAAAGCATATCAGCTTATAAACATGCTGATACAGTTATTAGCACAGTGAATAACACTCAGAGCCTGATACCAGGGGATTGAGATGAAATCTCCCCTTTCCTTTCCCTTTCTCTTCCTGGGAAGAAGAGAAGGTGATCTGATACTTCATAACCACACCAAATGTATGCAGCCATAGATGTTGTACATGAGCAAGATGAAAAGAAGATTAAATAATAAAATAAAGGGACATTGCACAACCATCAGTCCACAATTGGCTTCCACATGAATGAATTTCAGACCCACAGTGGTGAAACTAGAGTGACAGGAAGGTTAAATGTAAAAGGAATACACAGCAATACTGTCCTGGAACTAGTTTCTAGTAAACAGGGAAAAGTTTTAGCAAAAAACCCCAAGCTTGATTATTCCCATTCATGGAATGATTTAACCAAAATCCTTCTATGAGCCTGATACCCTGAAAGGATGGTATAAGTGAAAATTAAATGTGGGAAAATATTAGGTAATAAGCAGACACTCTATTTTCCTGACCACTCCAGTGTCATTTGCAAGGAAAAACATCTGCTCTGTGTGTGTTGTGGCTTTTTTTATTGTCTGCCCTTTTCTCTTAGCAACCTCAGGTGACATGGATGGCATTTGGAGCCCCAGGTAACACCACTCCAACCACTAGGAGTGAGTGCACCTTGTTGGTGGTGTCAGGTCTCACATCCTGGGGTTTGTGACCCCTGCATGGGTTGGTGTATGTTTGGTGTCTCTGTGGGCCAGTGGCCTCACTGCAGAGAGTTGGTACTCCCAGATATTGTCACAGATGGTTGGGCCAGGTTAAGATCAAGCCATTTTCCAGGCCTACAGTACTCGAGAACTTGTGTGGAACAGAAAGTTATCAAAGAGTTTCACTGCTATTTGGGATCAGAGTTTTTTGATTTTTTTTATGAGGTCAGTGTTGAAAAAGCATGGACTTTCTGTATTTTATGTTCCTCTTCATCTTCTCTTTTTAGTCTGTGACACTGTGTAGAAAAGAGCTCCTGCTGTGATAACGTCCTGGATGATAATGTATGGATGTGGGGTGGGTGAGTCAGGCACAACAGGGATGCGGAGGTGACACGGTTAGCTCAGCTGATTGCACCGTGTGGTGGGTGAACCTGTCCACAGCTGCTGATGCACCCTCACCTTTGCATACTTTCCCTGCCCTGGGGCATGCTCTCCTAGGTCAGAGACTACAGCCCCTGGTCCTGTTGATCTCTGTTTCTATGTTCTTGTGGCTCAGAGCTCATAAGAGCTGGCAAGCCAGCTGAACTCAGTAAAACATGAGATTACAAGTTGTGTGGGCAGACACCTGTGTCCACAAAGTGCTCTCTGGGGCAACCACCTTCAGTCTCTCTAGAAAAGGATACGTATGAATGTGGATCTCAACTCTGCAGAAATAGCAATTAAGGAGTTTATGTGCACCCAAACCTCCATGAGTTCAATTGCATCAGCACAAATCTCTCTGGACTGGTTTAGGATGTGGTTATACCCATTTACCTTGCTGTTTGTGGTGAAGCCTGAGTGAAGACCTGTAAAGGATATCCATGTACAAAAACCTACCCCAGGTTCAGTGAGAAGATGTATTCATACTGATCAAAACCTGCTTAGTATCTCACCTATAAGCTAAATGAAAACAAGAGTGTGTTTACATCAGGCTTAATAACTCCCTGTGGAGTAAAGCCGTGGTGTCCCCATGCATGAGTTTCTGTTTGACAAGGGTATGCGTGCAGAAGTTAAAGGGGAAATAAAAGAACAAAAATGTCCTCAAAATTAAATAGCTTGGTAAGGGGAGATCTGCTGTGAAAGAAAAAAAAAAACAAAACAAACCAAAAATAAACCCCAAATTTGTATAGTATTTTAATTCTGCTCTGAACAACAAGCACTGCAATCCTTTAGCCTCTGATTCAACAACATTTGGAGCAGAGTTAGGCAAGACAATATAGATCCTGCAAGCCTGAGCGTGTTTTGAGAAGACGCCCAGTGTCAGGACATTTCCATGGCCCCGGGGCAGATGGCAGGGTTGCAGCACACTAGGAGTGGCGGGAAGGCTCTCACCTTCCCTGGTGAGCAGGAGAGAAATGTGCACAGGGAAGGCAAATCTGAGCCCTGCTGCACACATACCTCGGTTCCTGTTGTGGGATCAGGAAGGAAATGCTGACTAACAGAGGAGCTCTCTGTGGGGTGGTTTTTGTCACTGATTCCCCAGCATTAAGCAACAGTGACTTTTTGATGACCAACTCATTTCAGATATCCCAAGAATGGAAAAGTAACTGAAAGATCCTAAATCTGTCAGAAATCTCCTTTTGATTCAGGTATTTGCCTACCCAAATATAAAGATCACATCAGAACAGCTTCATGCCTTGGTTTTTGTTCTCAGGGAAACTGCCAAATGCAACTATAATTTCCCTTTCTTGTGTGAAGAAACAGCAGGCAGTTTTTTGGGTCATTAGGCCATGTGGTTTACCATCGTGTCAGACAAAGATGTGCTGTGCAATGCCTCCAGTAGTGTATGGCTCTGCCAAGGTCCTGGAGGTGCTGAGTGTGTGTCCCAGGGGAGGGGGCTTTGGGAGCCAGCAGGGCTTGCCCAGAGAGCTTGTACAGCAAGATCTGAAACAGCTGCTTCACTGGGTGAGCAACTGGGTGCTGGGGTGAGTCAGGTAATTTGGGACAACAAGGATCTTTCATGTCTCCTTTGGATGTTGGGATCCCTCTCTGCTCCAATGCCGTGCAGTGTTACCCCATGGCTGTGCAAGGGCTGGGCACTCACGGGAAAGGGGGTAGTAGCAGCTGGCTGCTCTTGTTGTCAGTGGATTTGCCCTGCTTGCTCCTTGGGATATCTGGGGAAGGGAGTGACTAGGCCATGAGATGTGGGTCATCAGGGTGTTGCTGATAAAGGGGCTGTGCAGTAAGTAACACACTGTTAAAATGGTCAGCACAGATTCTCAGGGAGGATTTCTGTGGTGCCTAACTCCCAAGGGCTGAAATACCTTGTTTAAGTGAAAAGAGCCTTTATTTACACTATTTTATTTTTCTTCAGAACAGGTAAGATGGTTGGAAATAGAAAACTGCTGAAAAGAAAACCTTGTGAGTGAAAAAATACAGAATAAAAACAATGAGAAGCACAAGAGTAAGCCAAAGCCACTCAGCTCTTTGCTTTGCCACAATTATTTCCTGACCTGTTTACTGCAGTAAGTGCCTATTAATGCACTGACTCCAGCTCTCAGATGTGTGAGCTCCTACCCCAATAGTTATGTTGAGGTAAAACCAAAATGCGAACAACAACCCCAAACCCTCCACAACCAGTTCTTGGCATTCAAAGAGTTAGCAAGTGCTAATGTAGTAATTAAATGTACCCGATGCTTTCTGACTTCACAGATGACATTCTGTGGTTTGCCTGCCCACCCAAAATGCGTGGGAGGGCAAACCCAAGTCTTAGAGCTCTAGCTGCACTAAGTGTCTCATCACTTTCCTTATCAAGATTTTCACAGTCACTGGGAAAGGGTTGCACCCATCAGCAGGAGACATTCCAGTGCAGGAGACAAAATGACTTTCCTACAATTCAAGTTGCACAGGATTCCTGCATAACCATACTCGATATCTCATCTTTTTCTGCTGTGCACCTTTTCCCTCCTATGAAGTTTTGCATCACTTCTGCATCTGAATATAAAGGAAACTCATGGGAGAAAGCAAAAGTTTAAAGCAAAAATAAAACTACCGCTCCATGGATTCGTGAGAGGCATGGTTGGGGTTGTTTTACAATGATCCTGAGTACCTGCATTTTCAGGAAGCTTTTGACAAAGTCCCTGACAAAAAGTTCGTAGAGGAAGAAGTTACCAGACCAGGGGTGTCATATTCGATGGCTGGGAAGTGTGGGGCAGGAGTAGGCCGGTAGTTTGCAGTGTGGCCAAGTGCTAACAAGAAGCTCCCAACACCTTATCTAGAGCAAGGGTTTGAAATATGTCACTCTGGAAAGGAGGGGAAACCACTGCAGCCACAGATGTACACAACCTGCCACGGGTTCGTGACTCAAGAGAGGGCAGTGAAGAGCAGCAAAGAGGGCTGAGATGTCAGAGTGAGATGGCTGCTGGCAACACCGGTGTAACACTTTTGCAGCCTTGGCACTGCTGGAATGCTTGCCTGGCAGCTGCATGGAAAGGTGAACTTTTCTTCTGCATGCCCTTATCCTTTAGCAGTCACGTAGTTTGAACAGTACTTCTGTCTTTGGACATGTGTATTTTGAAGCAGATGCATCACAAACACCTTCCTGTCTTCTTGCTGGGGGTCCTGTGTTGGCTTGGTGCTGCTGACAGATGCCATCTCGTTCCTCTTCTCTCTCCTTCCTCCTCCTCTTGCTGCTGCTGCCAGCCAGGACTCTCATCCTCTTTCTAACATTGTTTTTCAGGCTGACTGTGGAGCTGACCCAGCTATCTGATCCATCAGAATATGCCCTTTGTTTCTGATGTTCATTTCCCTGTCATTTCAGGACCTGGTTCAGCTCAGTGAGAGTTCCAATAAACTCCAGTGCCACGGGGTGGGAATAAGTGCATCTGGATGGTGGGAATGTAGAGGTGGTGTGAGGATGACCTGGAGCCTCACCTCCTGGCAGCAGTGATCCTATGTGACTGCAGCTCAGTCAGGGTGCCCCACTGGAGCTCAACCTCCTTGGTGCCCCATCGCCAGGGAGAGGCTGGGCTGAGTGTTCAGGTCACAGAGCATACTGCTCTAACCAAACTGGAATTTAAAAACCCACAACAACCAAACCAGAAGGATTTGTGAGTATTTTTGTAAACAGGAACATCAAGACCATCACATGTTATACCACAGCTATCAGAAAACAAGCAAAGTGCTTCAGAAAATTAAAAAAATGAGTGAGATGATACCATTTACATCTGCAAAATCATAATAAATCTGTCATGTAAGGTATGCTCATTGGTAGGTAACCCAGCCTTTCTAGAAAGGACACAGAAATCTGGTGATTAAACAACTGAAATGATGGGAAGCTTTTTGGATGAAAAGTTGACTAAAAGGGCTTGCTCTTGTTAGACAGAAGGTGAATAGAAAGGGACAGAGCATCCTATGGCACACAAACAATGCATATAATATGCCTGAGATAAAACTAAAGTGAAACTGAAAGTAACCATTTCCAGTAAAAGAGAAATACTTTTTCAGCAGTCTATCATGTCCATTGCTATGAGATATTAAGAAAGTAAAGCGACTACTAGGCATTTAGACATTTACATCAATAAAAGAATATGTATTTTTAGTCTGTGTAAGATATCTGGAAAAGTTAAGGAGATAAATACCCACATCATGGACGATAAACTTTCTCTCCCTGGTGCAGGTAAATTGGAAACTGTTTTGCACATCACACTACACCACAGCTGCTTAATAATATCTTGGCACCTTTTCCCGAAACATCTGGAATTGACCAGTTTCATGCAGGACACAAAATGCTTTAACCTTCTATGGAAATCCTCCTATTCCTAGCACAATGATGAAATCCCATGTGAGCACAAGTGCAGAGGATGTTGGGAGCTCATTTTTCTGACACTAGGAACCAGGAATGTTTGAAGGAATGGGTTATGGTGTGACCCCAGATGCCCATCTCTGTCTCCAAAAACAATGATTATGAGGTGCTGTGACAGCCTCTGAGCAGCCATATAAAGGCATTCAAGACAGAGTGCAAGACCCATCCCCTCTTCTTCTCAGCTTTAACTCAAGAAATATTCAGCAAATGGTGTAACCCAGAATTATAACAGATTTTCTCAACAAATGGCACTGTGGGCCTGTGTGATGTGAGGGTCTTCTTGCCACTGAGGCTAAGAGAAGAACAGCACCCACCCGTGAGCAGCATGTGCCAGGAAACTCAAATTAAGAAGCCTGTTCCATGTTAAATTAACAGCTCTTAATGCCTTTTTGATCTGCCAGTCCATATGAATTTATAGTAAAAAACTAACTTGGTTTCAATCCATAAATAATCATAAACAAATGTTGGACCAGATAATCTTGCTCCTCCGTACAGAGGAGGATTTTGCAAACCTTTCGAAAACATTGTGTCTTATTGAATTTGGGTAGCGAAGTTAAAGTTGCCTTGAGGCAGCTTTAACTTGTGTGACCGACACTTACAAAGCAAATCACAGTAGGTTTTGCTGACCTTGGCAAAATCAGAGGTCATATTTTCACAGATATGCCCTTTTAGACATATTCCCCTGATGTATTCCCTGAGAAAAGGTTTCTTTTTGTACATCTACAGAATGTAATGCGTGTCCTCACTTTCATTCTTCTCTCTTTAAAGTATTACTGAGGCTATCGAGAAGGAAATTAAGTTCCTTTTAGAATATTTCAGCACGATTATTCAAGGCAGGATTCTCTGCCACGGTCTTGGGTATTTTTATATTTATGAGTTCTCTTTAAGGTTTTAATGGGGCAGCAGCCACAGTATGATGAACCAAATAGGACTCTTGAAGAGGGGCTTGATACATTGGGGCAGATTCTCATTCTTATTAGCCTTGTAATTTAAATCCTCTGAGCAGTGGCAGTGATCGCGATGTGACTTGTGTTTGAGTGAGGTACAGCTTTGGGTGAACCCAGTCTGCAGAGTCTGGCCCTTCCTGATTCCATGAGAAAAGCTCAGACCAAATGGCAGTGATTTCCTGCTGAAAAAGAGCTGATGGATGAGGGAGGTTATTGGTTCGACAGATCTTCATTTTCTCCATGACATTTCAGGTAAAATAGGGATGAAAACAAAGCATGGAAAAATAATAAGGTTCAGAGGGCTTGAAGAAGCCTAATACAAAATATTCTGGTCCAATTCATACTTTCTGTGAGTTGCTTTTTAGTTTGTAGTAAGACAACACATGATGCCAAGGCAAGATGGAGTAGTACCATAACTGTGTGTGCTCTTATAAATTTATGGCAAATCTGAAGCAGCTGATGGAGATTGGCTTTCAGTCAAAAGTTCTGAGTTGGGTCATGTTTAGCACAGCCTGAGATCAGTTCCTACAGCTCAGGTGATGCAGTATGAGGGGACTGTGACCACCCTGACCAAAGCCCCAGCTAACTCAGTATCCTGTCTCTGACATTGACTGAGAGTGTATAGGAAAATGGTTTTGGGGTGCCAGTGATACAGGTATATTCTCATTTTCTGACAATCTCTAATCCAGAAACTTCCTGAGCTACAGGTGTCACCTTTATGCAGGATAGCAGGATGGTCTTTTTCTATGACTTTGTCCAACTGCTTTTTGGAATCCATGAAAAATTTTGGCAGCTACAGCATCCTGTGGAAATTAATTCCTCAGTGCATCCTTAGTGCTGTGAAAATTTGCCACCTTTGTTTTGAAACTACACCTTGTAGGTTCAAGATATGATGCTGTGTGCTTCCCACTGTACATGGGGGAGAGTGAATAATCATATACTGAAAGAGTGAATAATCATTCCCCATCCAACTAGTCCGTGCCATTCAAGGTTACCTTTAATTTCCCTACTGACCTCTCTAGGTGTAAGAGTCCTAGGTTGTTTACTTGCTTGAATATTTTCTTTCATACTTTTAATCACGGGTGGTGTGTGTTTATCCTCTTTGTAATTGTATCCTTTTTTTTTTTCTTTTTTTTCAATATTGAAGAAGGACTGGAACTCCGTAGATGCTTCAAAATACAGGAATAAAAAGGATTTTGGGTTCTGTTCCTTTCCTAATAGTTCCAGCTATACCAGTCACTCCTTTGGTGCCGCTAAACCCTGAGCTAACATGATTGTAGAAAAGGTTGTAGTAAGACCAGGATTTCCTGAGGATTAACAGGCACCTCCAAACTCATCACTTCTCTCTGAATTTAGGGTTGCTTTTCCTTCTATGCATAGATGTTGTGTTCATAGACACCAAATTTTGTCTGACATCTTATTGCCCTGTTGCTTTGTATCATAGCATTGGATTATGCACAGTCATCACTCATTTTTACAGCTTCAGTGGCTTGGTATCATCAATAACCTCATTAGCTTACTCTCCACTGTCTTTTTATTGGTGGCTAGTGAACAAGCTTAATGACACCAGCTGAACAGATCTCCACAGGACTTCCAGGTTTATTCCTCCTCTTTGTTTCTTTTAGCTTTAATTCATGAGAGAACTTTCCCACTAGTTTAGTTTATGAGCTCTTGGTAACGGATATTGTGAAACCTTGTAAATCTGTTCCTACTTTATCAACCAAAGGAGCTACAGCTACATATTTGTGAACTCTTTTAGAAAAAAACTGCTAAATTTGTAAGGCACAGCTTCCCCGCATAGCATCCTTCGTGATTCTTCTCTATCACATTTTTCCATGTATCTACTTGTTTTGTGCTTTGTAAAAAGTTTCTACTGATTGTTTTTGATACAGCTGACTTTGATACTGATTAGGCAGCTCCCAGTTTACCCCGTCTTTACTTTGTGAAGCCACATGCCAACCGGTGATGCCTGAAACATCATGGAGAGCAGCCTGGAAGACAGAGTCATTCTGAAATGTCCAAAGGATGCAATTATTGCTACAAAGACATTTTCAGGCCTCCTTCCTGGAACTGCCATCTGCTAGAAGATATGTGAGCATCAGTTGCTATGGTAGCACACAAAATACCATGTCCAAACCCTAGAAACACAG
Source organism: Pycnonotus jocosus (assembly GCA_013400435.1). Classification (NCBI taxonomy): domain Eukaryota; kingdom Metazoa; phylum Chordata; class Aves; order Passeriformes; family Pycnonotidae; genus Pycnonotus; species Pycnonotus jocosus. The sequence continues at coordinate 488,049 of VWYP01016645.1, read as the reverse complement.
AGTATAGGTCTAGAGCTGGGCTGTGGACCAAGAATCTCTGCAAGGTCTGGAAGATGAGCATTTTATCCCTTTCCTGGCCTAAGCAAAGAAATGTTTTTACTGTTGTAGAGTCTCCCAGCTGCCATGAATTCAGTGGCAGACTTTGTCATCCCGGTTGGGAACGACAATATGTGGAGCTTCTTGTAAAACAAGACTTACTTTTGTTTTGCAAATCTCCCAGTGGAGAGGCCTATAAGGAGCAGCAATGGGCTGCAGTGAGACATTTTGGTGACTGTTTCCCATGAAACTTATGCAATAACCATTGTGCTTGTGCAGCCTGTTGCAAAAAAAATGGATGCCATCTCCAGAATGTTGACTGAATATTGATTTAGCAAATGGTGAGAAAAAGGGAAAGAAATAAAAGGCTATTGTAGCTGGTACTGCATATAAATAGCTGGGAGGTTAATTTATGTTATTTATGGAAATCTGGAATAGTGGGAATGCTCTAATGCTTATCCCAGCTAGACTATTAGTGCTGTTCTTATATGTATGCATCACCATGTTATCTAAATGTCGCTAAGCCCTCTTTAAAAGCAGTCAGGCAAGGCTTTAAGCAGACTAGAAAGGGGGCTGTGAAAAAAGTATCATTTTCTGTAACTATTTATAAACCTAAAGGGATGCATGTAATACAAGTGCACATAGGAAATGCTTTTATTTACCAAACAGTAGATAAAAGCTGCAATAAAAGAAGAAAAATAAGAGTCTACCTCTCCCAAAAGAACAACATCTCAGGGTGTTTTTTTTTTTTTTTTTTGAAAAGCATATATATATAGTTGGCTTGGTTTGGGTTTTTTATTTATTTATATTTTTTAAAATTTTTTTTCCTGCTGAAAGGGTGCACATATGACTAGTGGAGTCTCTCTGAACAAAAGAAAGCCCTTCAGCCCAAACTGTGTTCAACGTGGATTTGCCTTGTACAAAACACAGAGTCCTCGCTCTTGTAGCTATGCAAATAACATAAATTCAGGAAAATGCAAGTGGAATATGTATCTCATCTCTTACTGGAATGATAACCACAGCACTTCTATGATAGGCACTTTGTTTTGCTCTCAAGCCTTCTCTTTTAAAGGCTTGTGGAAAAGGTGCAACAAGGAGATCCAATGGTGAAATCACTGTTCTACATCAGCTAAAAATACTCTTTGGTCAAAGCAAAGAGCGGATGGGAATGTGCCAGAGGTGGGGAGGGAGGCGAGCCTGCAATCTGTATAAACAAATGCCCCAGCAACAACTGGAACGTATACAAAGCCATTGTTGGAGATTTCCTACACCTTCGGGGGCTCATTCTTCTGCTGAGATGCACAAACATAGATGCTTTTCTGACAGGTATCTCAAAGACTGTAAAAGCAAAAGCCACCTCTAAATATAGAAGGCTGTCACATGCTGCCTTTAGTCACATTTCAATTTATTGTAAACTGCAGCATGCCTCGCACCACGTTTCTTTTAACTTTGGCGAGTGTTTGAAGGCATTTTTCATTCGGGCACATCCCTTTCTCCCCTCTAATTTGGAAATGCAAATGTAGATGTGCAGTCAATAATCAGGCAATTTGGATGGTCCTGTAGAGCTTTAAAATGTACAGGCATGCTTGAAACAACATGGGAAGTGCTGGTGAAAGGGGGAGAGAGTGGATGAGTCACTTTTAAAGCAAAGCAGGCAAACTGGGGAAAAAATAAAAGAAAAAGATCTGTGTCTTGACTCAGTGCCCAGACTCTTAAGATGATGCTTCACTGCAGACTCTGAAGTTCAGCTTATTTTTCCTCTCATTTGTTCTTTTATTTTTATGTCTTACATAATGGAGCTTTGATTCATAGAAATCTATTTATATAGTCTAGGATTTGGGCCAAACTCTGAAGTCCTAGCTCTGTCTTTCCTCAGGCAAAATGGCCATTGTGGTTAGTGATATGAATGAGGTTTGCTAGGACTGTGTGTTCAGGGCTGGACTCCTGGGGGGTTATTCTTGTTCACCCTGTAATTTCTTATATCCTCACTGGAAGAGTGATTTCATGTAAGAAACTCTAGGCTGTACTGCAGCTGGAGGAGAAATTTCCTGAAACAGACAAAATGTCCCAGCTCTCACTGCTGAGGCCAAGATGAGCCCATGCTCCCTCTGCATGCCCAAAGGCTACCAGTCAGCACTTCAGGTCCCAGCTTCTTTCCTTCTTCCCCTCTTTTCACATCAGTCCTGCAAGAGCACAGACATGGAAGTCACATGCCAGCTGCTTGCTGGGAAAGCCCTGACATGAGGATAGGGGTGTTCTCCCCCTTCCTGGGTCTCCAGGATGGGATATTTGCTGTGGAGGGGGAACGACTGGAGCAGGAGGCACTGGCATGGCCCAGCTACAATGTGTGCTTTTGAGGACTGCACTTGGCTGGTGTAATTGAGGACAGGCAACTGAATGGGATCTTGGAAGCGGACAGCAGGAGCTGGCTTCCTTCAGGGCAGCTTTGCTTGGGGCAGTTGGGTGTGAGCAGAGGACTCCACAGGGTGGGTCTGTCCGAGGAGCTGGCAGAGCCAGCTGACCTTTCATCTGACAAGCTGGCAGCAGGGAGACGGCTGCCAGGGAGAGAGCTTCCCACTGACATCAGAGTTATTCTTGGGGCTAGATGGAAAACAGCGAGAGATAATGCTCTTTGCTGTAATGATGAGGCTGATTTCAAATACTTTGCATGAAAATAGCAGCCCAAGCCCAACTAAGTAGGTCAGAGGAGCAAAACTGAGGGAGATTGCTTCACTGTGGCACAGAGGCTGGAGGTTTTCGCTAATAAAGTACAAACCCTAAAAGAAGCTCTTTCAGGGGCCAGAAATGTCCAGGAATATTCTTAGCAGACTGCTAATACCTCAGCTCATCATCCGGGATTTCTTACAGTGTAAATGCTCTTATATTCTTGTTTTTTTTGTTGGGGTTTCCTGATTTGTTCTTTGGTTTGTTTGTTTGCTTCTGGCTGCTGGTAAGAATGCAATATCTATGATAGTACTACCTCTTAGCCATATTTGATGACACAATGTTCATATTTTTAGCCAAACTAAAAGAGATCACTGTAGTGATTCAGGGACAATCAGGGAAAATGTTTTCAGTGTATGTTGGAATACCCACCCACACGCTCACACACACACATATATTTATATATAGCTCTCCCTCTATATACCAAGATTTTGTCTTTTGACTGATTTGTCACAGTCCAGATTGCAAGAGCCATAGAGATAAGTGTGCTAGTTTTTGACAATACCAGAGTAATGAAATAGCCAAACAAGCACTCCTTAGTCCTTCACTTCCTCAGCTATTATTCTTTGAATGATGGAGATAAATGTCGTTTGTAAATCCCACTTCTTGCTAACATTAGTACTGTGCATATGCACTTCCTTTGACAAGTAACCCTGCCAGTGAAATCTGTAAGGCAGCAAACTTTAAAGTTTTCTTTTAAGCATGGATAATTACTGATTGGGGGCATCTGTCTCTGCTGAACACCCACGCTCACTCTTCCTTAAGTGTTCCAGGTTGGTGACTTACAGTCAAAGAGCCTTGAAATGTTTGACATCCCTTCTCCTAATTATGAACTTTGTTATCAACTTTCTCTGCTGGAGTGGCTTTTCCCTTTCCTTTCCTCTTTTCTTTTGGAGCACTAGCTAAGCCTATGGCCCTTGGCTATGTACCTTTTCTATACAACTCAGCTAACTGAGCTGACCCACAGGGTACAGGACAACTCTGAGCCTGTTGGCTCAGCCACTGCTTGGGCTCCTGCCAGCCCTCCAGCAGCACCACACAGCAGAGAGCAGAGCCACTCTTGTACAATGCTGTCTCATGTCAGGAAATCCCAGGACCTCATTTGTGCATGGGAAATCATCCCCTCCTCACAAGAAAGGTGCTGTTCCTCAGAAACCAGAAGTTTGTGTCTGGTTTTGTTGCCATAAGAGGCACCTTGAGGGGTACAGTCCATGGAAATAAATCATTCAGTCCAGTGGGCAGACCTACTCTGTCCCTCAGCCCAGAGAGAAGAGCTGCATTTTCTCCCTGTGGTCCTCTCCCTGGCTCTACCATACCAAGAGAGGCACTGATAAATTGCCTCAAGCCTGCATCACTTGTCTGCTGCTATGCTGGAGTGAAAGAGCTCTGAGGACCTCCCAGATCTGAAGTCTCTTAAGGTCCCATGAATTGTCCTCTGGAGTTGGCTGTCTTTCTCCACTGGCTCTGGACAGGTCCTTGGGAAACTGGCCTCTGAAGTCAGCCCTGGAGAGGAGGCAAAACCCGGTATTTGTGAATACCTCTGTCCCCTGTCCTTCCTTGAGGAAAGGGTGGAACCTGAGATTTTTATGATGATATGGATTGTTTTCTTACTCTATATGCTTTCCTCTTTGTCTTCCACTGCTGTTGTGTTTTTGTTATACCCTGTTATATTTACTGCAAGCTCATCTGTGTTCCTAGTAATTTTTTTCTTTTCAAGAAGTTGTTGGTACTACTAGGAGGGGGGAAAATGCTGAGTTGCTTTTTGGGTAGATAGAGAAATCCCTGCTGGGTATTTAACCTACATTTGTTTTCAATTTATAGAAGTGTTCAGGTTCTAAGTCTGCTCTTGAAGATGAAATGAAGTAGTTCAAGTAGTTCAATAGGATTTAGCTGAATTACTGTAAGAGCTATACTAACAAAATTTGTAGTATCTTTTCACAGAGGTCATGAAGCCTTTAAATAGGGAGGAGATTACTGGACAAGGTAAATTTCCTTGGAGTTGACAGCTTTACCTTTCCCCAGATAGCAGCTTATTTTAATTGTAAAGGAAGATATTCTCTGTTCAAAGCTCAGCACTTGGCTGATGTATCCAACACCACACTGGCAACATTAGTCCCTGGCAGCCCTAGGCAGGTTGATGAGAGAAGCAAATTCTGCAAAACAGGGAAACAAAGGCAAGTGGGAAGCCACACAATGCATTTCTTGTCTGCATGTATGTGAAGTTCATTGTCAGAAGCCATCCTTTCCTCCAGCAGTAGGAGAAGGCTGCAATTGTGGAAATTCCCAACAATGGTTTTGAAGTAACAGAGGCTCTAGCGCATCTAGGCAGAAGTACTGCATGTCCAAAGGGACAAAAGGGAAGGGCCACTGAAGCCCAAGGAACTGCAGCAAGGAAGGATGTACACATAGTTTCTCTGTATAAAGCCAGCAGCTGAACAGCTTCCCTTGTAACTCTTCTGGCAGATTGCTGTATCTTAGATTCGGTGCTGTATCTCATACACACAACTGGTTAAAGGCAGGGAAATCTCTTAAAGTTCTGCTAAAGGATTTTGATTAGAATTTGTCTGTTTAGGGAATTTTTTCCTGATACAGTGCTGTCTGTGCTTTCCATGTGAGTCTGTAGTTTCACACCTGGACTGCAAGTACAGAACGTCTGTAGGGCCATGTATAAACCGTCACATAAATAGCTGGCAGTGGACAAAGGAATCACTTTGTTGAAGCAGGTAATTGATAGGCAAGTTACCCAAAGGAAAAGCTGATTCTTCTTTCCTGAGAAGGCTGTAACAGGCTGTCTGTCATAAGGATTATTAGATATTAGTGGAAACATTTTTTTCTTCCAACCTAAGTGATTAGTATTTTCTCTTAAAAAAACATGCCAAGTTTATGCCCCAAGGATTTCTTGATCATACTCCAACTGCATATAATGATTCCTGGCTGGCTGGCTTTGTAACGTCTCAACATCCAGCATCTTAACATTTTTATTGCCGCAGGAACTTCGCTGCAGTGGTCATTTCCTTTGCCCATTGCTTAGACTACCCAATCATCACTTTTTCTTTGCTGGCTCCTTTCTGTGGTGATCACATCGCTGTGCTGGCTCTCATCTCTTTATGATATCAGGCAGAAATAATTCCTCTTTGCTTGCAAGCCCTAATAGAGCCTGTCCCCACCCTGCCCATAAACCTTCATTCACTGTCAGGAGGCTGACTTCCACCTTCATCAGCCACAAGCAAGTACCTCTGCTATTTTCTCCTCGGGCTTGGGTGGAGCTCCTGATTAAAGATGTGTAATGCTCTCTCCCTTTCTCCCAGCTCCTGTTCTCAGAAAGACTGTCATTTGAACACTGCAGGCCAAAATCCTGTCTGTAGTTTGCTGGACCTGCAGGATGGCTGAAATTGCCCTGTGGTTTGTTGTGTCTCTGGATCTAGTTTTTCATGTTTGTGTTGTAAGCAAGGACCGTGTTCTTGTGTACTGAATAGTACAGCGGGGATCCCAAGTCAGTGACAACCACCAGTGACTCATTGCGTGGGAGCGTGCTTGGGCAAAAAGAGAGGAAGGGAGGAGAAGGTACACAGAGATTTTAAGAAGCTCCTTTCCCTCCCTTTAAACACTCTCTTTGATACACCTCAGCACTGTCCCTTGGCGGGGATTAAGTGCAAACCTCGCAGACCTCTACTTCAGTCTCCAGCTCCTGCCTGGCTTTCTCCAGGAACGCAGGGAGCTACACGGAATGCTTTCAGATATTGCATTACAGTCTGAAACCAATGCAGTGCTTTCTAGTGGAAAACCCAAGTCAGCCTCAAAGAATTGGGAATTTGGTCAGTAGCCAACTCCTTCTGTGTAACTCTGCTTTTCACATCACCCTGCCTCCCTTTTCCTTTAGGCTTAGTCCTGGGGAGAGCTAGGTTCTTGCTCTCTCCAGGAGTTTTGTTATTGTGAACAGTGCAGAATTTTACCGTCAGGTGCATCCTCCCTCTGCAGCTATCCCTGTGAGAAGAAGCAGCACACGCAAGAGAGAAAAGAGTGTTGTGAAGGACTGTTTATAAATTACTTCAGTGAGGCAGAGTGATGTGTCATTCTGGCAGAGAGCCCATTAAAGAGGAAGCACTACTCTTGAATGCATTCAGCTGGGTTTCTGAATTTCTTATACCCACTCATTATTCATTTCACATTCTGGAAGTGGATGGTCATGTTTGCCTATGTGATGCAGATCTTAATAGTTTTCTGCAGTACTACATCATTTAGCTCTCAGCTAATACAAACCCAAGCTAGTAATTAACATTAAATGCTGAGAAATGGATCTGATGTGATGAACACTCAGCACATAATGAGAATGCTGTGATTTCTTACTTGGAAGCCATCGTGGTCTTACAACATAACCAGTTGTTACAGATGCCCAAACAGAATTGGGATTAACAATAGGATCTGGTTACACTGGCAAACCTAATTGCTGCTAGTCTGGTAGAAGTTGCACTCTCGGGCTCCACTCTGACAGATAACAGCTCTGGCATCTGTTGTCATTTCATAATGGTGTAATGCTATTTATGCCACAGAAATCCCAGCTGAGCCATGAATTACATGTAGATCAGGCACACCACAGAAAATGCAGCTGTGTTGGGGGATGAGGCTTGCAAGCAACAGCTCTGCAAGGCCAGTGTGTACGCCGTGGAGTGGGACAATGTAAATTAATCATAATAATTATTAATAAAATTATTAAAGTGCCAGCAAAACTGTAACCTGAGCATGCCAGGCACTGCAAAAACAGCAGGTGGTTTCTGCTGGACAGATAGACAGCCAGGAAAAAAAACCAAAAAACAAACCCTCAACAATAGGTAGACTGGAGACACTGTCCTTGATTACCCCTAAGAAGACAGGTGGCAGGAGGGGGTAAATACATTGCAGCCCTTCTGTCTTCTGCTGCTGTTGGGACACTGGTGGTGGTAGCGACTGTGAGGGCTCCTGTGGGACCATAGTCTCCTCAGGGTTAAGGCTGAGGGTACCAAATGTTCTGGGATGAGTTCTGAATACAAGAGCATGTTCCCAGCATCCCTGTTTCTCAGATTAAGCTGTAGAGGGGAGAGGCCCTAGTTTCTTGCCCAGTTAAACACAGCCACAGAGCTCCAACCTCTTCACACTGTGGGGTCCAGGCCCTGAAAAGCCACCAAGGGGAAAAGTTCTGATGGAGAAATGCAGAGAAAAGCTGTCCCTTGCTGTAAGGGGGTGACCTTACACAGAGACCTCACCTTCCCTGATTTAGCTGCCAGTGCTGCTGCAGCTGCATTTCTCTCTAAGAGAGGAGAAATTCACTGGGGCAGAGGCAGTGAGGGGCCCCCAGCCCATGGATTGATTGCCCCATTTCCCTGTGTTTCTCCAGCCTGGATGCTCAATGCTTGTGGCAGGGCAGAAGAAGGGACACAAAGCAGTGTTTAAAAAGAAAAGCAGAGTAAGGTGACCTCAGTTGCCAAAGTGCCTTCATCTAGTTCTCAATCCAGGAAGAAATAGGCTGCTATGTTTGAGCACAGCAAATAATGTGATGGCTGCAAATATGAGACTAACCTGCATGCTTCTTGTGTGATTTATGCCTTGGTTTAGGTTTTGGGGGGGATTCCTCTGTAGGGCTGTGTCTCCAGTTGGAAAGCTGCAATGCAAGTGGAAATAAAAGTGGGAGAAGGGGTGAGGAATGAGAATAAGGGAGAAACCAGATAAAAGCAGAGGGTGAACTCAAAGTGAACAGATCATAAGCAGTTTCCAAAGACATGAAACAAAGATTTAATCAGCCCATGCCAGAAAAAAGCCAGCTTGTACTGTGGAAAATTTTGAGTGCACTGTATCAGACTTTAGCCTCATCTTGACCAAAATATTCCACATCCATATCAGGCAGATAACAAAGAAAGTTCTCATGAGAGTTCACACACAGTAGCAGTTTGGAAAGTACAGTGGTGTGAATCCTAATAGTGTAAATACAGATAGAATACTCAAAGATATTCACTGAGTTTACCCTGGAAAAATTAAGCATTGAATGGATTCTACTAAAATTGGAAGTTTTCTCAAGCCCAAAGGCTGAATCACAAAACTTGACTTCCTGGTGAGTGCAAAGCAATTCCTTGCATATGGTCATTAATCATGTGGCTTACCATGAAATATCTTATTTTTCTTTTCCTTCCCTGTTAAAAATACATTGTTTAAACTGTTGTAAACTGAGCTGAATAGAAACTTTTGTACCAGATACAGGGTGATCGAAAATACTATTTCAAAGCCCTCTCTCTTGGGTTTATGGCTTTGCTTTGTGTATTTTTAAGATTTTGTGTATTTTTAAGACTTTGTTTGCTTAGAATAGCCTTCAAATGAAACAGCAGGCATTATAATGTATCCACAGTCCCCTTCTAGACTAAATTAATCTCCAAAGACATGGAAACATGTTCTCAAGGGGAAATTCTTCATGTACCCTTTCAGTCAGTCCTTCTTTTCTCTGTTCTTTTATTTTTCAGTTTTTAGTGTAGAAACATCACAGTCGTGATCTGTCTTGTTTTTAGGCTGGTAATTCCATTTCCCAGCTTTGTTCTGTTTTCCCTCAGCTGTTGGATCCAAAATGCACAAAGGAAAAAAATAAAAATGTTTGAGCCCAGCGGAAAAGCTAAGGTCAGTTTTGGGCCCACAGTATGAATGGGGAAAGGATAATGTCTTGCAATGTGCCTTCATGCACATTCTACAATGGCATATATTAATTTTTAATCTATTAATTTTCTAAATTATTCATGTCAGAGAAATAGAATAAAAGGAGGAAAAGAAATGGCAGACAGTACCTAAAACCAGTGTTCCTGTGCAGCCAATGATATCTTTTCTCTGATTCTCCTTCTCCCCCCTACCCCAATCCTCTTGTGGACACAGCTGTGATTGGACATATGCTACCTGGCAGCAGTGGGGGTAGCCAGACCTGGTGCTCCTGAGGCTGAGCTTTGCAGACACCCCAGTGCTGCCAATGCCAAATCAGGGACCTCCAGCTCACCCTCAGCCACTCTTTTCCCCCCTGCAAGGATTCTTCCCCATACCTGTGCTGACAATGTTGTTTGTGTGTCCCTGCTGTAAATTAGGTCAAGCATCTCTTCCATGTGAAGAAGCAAATGTGTATTTTTGGGGTTCCTAGGCTAAAATCCATTTAAAATCACTCTCAGAATGGATACAGTGCATGGGCAGATCTATGATTTGATGAATCAGATAGCTTTTCTTTGACACCACCTTGTTTAATAGTGTCACTGTGTGTGTCTGTGGATGACACTGTACAGACCTGACCTCTGGCTCCTTCAGCCTCTGCTCATCTGTCTAGTGGGAGTTGCTGTTGCCTCACGGTGCTACACAGATCAAAAGCAGCCAGTTAAATGTGCCTAAAGATTTCCAGACCTGCATCTACATCTCTCTGTGTGTTTGGGTGACACACAGCACGACTGATGCTGATCTCGATTGCACCTTTCCTGCATTACCGTCAAACAAACAATGAGAGAGCCATGAGTGGAATCCTCTGAGGTATAGCTGTCTGCATGCCATCTCCCCGCTTGAGTTCTTCAGGTCGGGAAGCCTGCGAGAGCAACCCTCTGCTGGAGCTCTTATTTTAAATTAAAGATGCTACAAGACTATTATGTCACGAGGCATCATGAAAAACACCCTTTCAGGAGATCGGATTGACACTTCCACCCTGCAAGTGCAGAGTGCAACAGCTAGACACTGATGCTGCTGATGTTTGTGTAGGCGCTCTGTAAGGTCCTCGAGGGCAGGCGGGGAGGCACCGCTTTGTTCTCTCACCTGCGCTGAATAAAGAGGGTTGTTGGTGCGCTGATAAATCCTGCCGCAGACCTTTGTTATGCTTGGAAGAAAAACAATGCCGTGTGTCACAAAGCCCCCCTGTAGGTGATAAGAAAAAGTTTGCTTTGTTTTGTTTTAAATAGGGGTTGCTTTGTGCGTAAGCATCTGCATAAGGGGGTAGGCCGTGATGAGGACAGCCAGATGAGGAGATTGACAGCTGTGTTTAGAGACCTGAATTTCAGTGTCTTATTCTCTACTTTTCTCCTGAGCCATCGTCAGCATATATCCAACACAATCTAACTAAACTGGCCCTGCTGGAAAATGCAAGGCTGATTTTTCTTCATTACCTGGGTGCCCGGCTGCTAAAGCAGTGTGCACTTCAGATTACATCTCTAGGCAAAAATCCATAAGAAACCTGGCTTTCTGTTTGCCCTCTACAGCATCCACTTTTGGAAAGGTAGACAGTGTTCTGGAATATCCTCTCTGGAGTTTGCTCTGAGTCCTGCATGGTGCTCTGAAGCCCTGAGAAAATGGACAAGACTGCACCTTCTTGCATTTGGCCTCCACAGAACCCCTGGGGCCTGGACACAAGATGTATCCCTGTGTATGGCCTGTCTGGGATCCTGGTGCACCTTTTCACACTGAAGGAGTAAGTACAGGATTGCTGTTTTGGAAAAGCCACCACTGTAAGGAGAAGGAGTAGCAATGCAGGATGCAGTCCTGAGGATGCTTGACAGGAGGAATGTGACTGCCAGGCCTTGGCTCTGTACCACCTGGTGCAAGACCAGGCATGCACAAGCCACAGCCCCACTCCTCCCCACACCTCCTCTGTGCAGCAGGATGGGTGTTAGCAGCTGGTGCTACCACTGTGAGCCCAAGGGCTCTGACTAGAGGCAGCCCCATCTGTGGGACTTTGGCTTCCAAGCCAGGCAAGTGAGCTGGCAGTGCTTCTCCAGGTTGGTAAAGAACAGCATGAAAAATATGTACAGGACCCAGAGAAGGACCACCAAAATATTTTGTGGATTTTTCTCTTTGATTTTTTTTTTTTTTTAATATGGTAGAGTAAACTGTCCTATCTCTGTTCTTTCACAGACGATGAAATCAGACCCACTTTACCAAGAAGATGGATGGATAGCCCATAATCCGGATTTGATACCTGACATAGCAAGTCAGAAAGGGCTAGTGGCTCTCATTCTTTATTTATTGAACTTCTTCAGACCCCAAGGAAGTGCTAAAAAGGCAGACTATATTTCTTACTTATTTTTAAGCTTTAGGTCATGTTACAATTTTATACTTTCTGTTCTTCTGCAGTGGCCTGTTCCAGTCATAAACCAGTGATGGCCTGGGCATATTTAGTCTGAGAGGATTCCAGATGGCTGTCGTAATGGAGAGTGGCCAGTCTTTCAGAGTGGGGTCTGTGCTTTATCTGAGCTGGCCCAAATTAAGAAAAAAAAAGTGATATGGAAATACCTCTATTATCTGTACATTCCCCAGTGAGGAAGTCTGGAACTTTTGTAAAAGTTTTGTGTTGTTTTTAGTTGTTAATTGTGCAAGGCTATTAAATGTGGAACATTCTTGGGTTTACCCCTTGGCAGTAACCTCTCTGCAGGGGATCATTATAATTTTCTTGCATTAGAGAACAGAGGTTTTTGCTTTTGACTATTGCAGAATAGTAGTGCACTCTACATCTGCTTATTATTTTGATTTAGGGCTTTGGGCAAACTCGTAGTTCATGCAACCATGTCCCCTACACAAAAAGAAGCGAGGGTCATGGTGCTGCCCTGAGCTTGACAGGTCTGGGCTTGGTGGAGAAAGCCTCTAGAAATTGTCAGAGCTCCTGGTGTAGGGGAGAGCAGTCTTCCTGGGGCTCTCTGTGTTTGATCCCAGCACAGGTGATGATATCATACCCTTTTCCAGAGGTCTCTTTCTGCTCACCCATGTCAGTCTATCGTAGCACCATGGTCAGTGGGAAGCTGAAGGCCTGCAGGGATTCGGATACCTAACGTGTCTATATTTTCAGGGATTGGGATCAGAGGATGTAAACATGTCAGCTGTGGGGTAGTGTGAGAATGACCCTTTGCTGTGGATTGCATGGTCAACCATATCCCTGACCTGATGGCAGATGGGGTGCCCTAACCTCTTGGACCATGGTGGTGGCCTTCAAGAGGAACCTCAACAAACCACGTGGGTATTGCCTGAGTGTTCTGGGCCTCTGCTGCGAGCACAATGGAGGATAACAACCCTTCCCTATCTCACAGAGACATTGCATTTACATTTGTAAGGTTTTCTACAATGACAGATAAGTAATTATCTAAGTAAGGGAAATGAAGTTCCTAACATAAGTGCATGAATCTTCTCATTTGCTTTGACTCATCTCTGGCTGGACTAACTCCAATCACCAATTGTAATTCCCTCTCTCCTTATAAAATCAATATCTCACTAAATCATTTTCTTTTCCAACTCCAAACATGAGCATTTTATTGCACAATAACATCTATCTCAAATCCAGGCAATCTGTCACCCTGAATGCCCATGAATTTTAGGGACCAATATTCAATGGTGTTGAACATAAGGTAAATGAGCTGCATTAGATATTTTGGTCTACAGGTTCTGAAAAACATTGATGAACTTGAAAAAAATATTCTGCTAAATGTAGCACAGAGTGTGCTCTAATATGGCATGAACACACCACCTACTCTCCCTGGAAATACGATGTGATCATTTACTAGTCAAGCATGAGGTCTCTGCACACAACCGGTCAGTCAGCACCGGGAGTCACCTGCCCATGTCTTAATTACATCTCATAGCCTGGCACCAGAGCCACCCTCACCAGGCACCAGCAAGCAGCCCACATTCCAGTGCTGTCAGACCTTACCTATGGAAAGATGAGAATGCCATGGGAAGCAATTGTTGTGTTCTGGTGGGAAGGCTATAAAGCAGTGATGGGCACTTGTGAGTTTATCGCTGGCAGGTTTCCAGTGCTCAGGGTGGATATACCTGAGTGTGCTCCCACATGCCACGAGATGGGGCAGGGGGAGACCACAGTGTTGGTGTGAGCACCAGAAATGCATCAGAACTTGCAAGCTGGACCTGAGTTTTCATCTGCTCCTGTGTGGCCACCACAGCTGCTTATGGCACAGCGATCTGAGAATCACTGCAGGACTGCCATGAGTAAAGGTTTAAGCTCAGCAGCACTGATCACTGCCAGCCTTGGTCTGGTGGCCCACTTAGAGGCTCAACAAAGTGTCCTGCCTAAAAGCTGTGCGACATGCCAGGACAATGGCTTGTTTGCATCTTTATCCATTTCTTTATGTGAAGATGACAAGTTTATAGAGTCAAACTGTGAAGCTTTTGTCCGGAGTGGTGGTGTTTCTGCTTGACTTGAGGGGAGCTTTGCCAGAACAAATCTGAATGAAAAAGGAGGCAGGGCTTCAGGTTTTGTGGAGAGCTGTAACTGACATATTAAGTTGAAACACATTTGCAAGGGGACTCTGACTGAAACAATGTTTTTGTGGTAAATATAGCAATTTGGGAATCAAAAGAAGTTGCACAATTGTTGCCATGTGTGCTGAATCTTGTTCCGTGCAGGAATCCTTCATATAGACTTTGAGTAGGAAGATGGGCGAGACTAATAAGGATTTGAATAATTTGTATCACAGAAATATTTTTTGTGGGGTTTTTGTGCTTCTAAAGATGTCTCAGCTGGACTTTTAGCTATAATGTCTAACAATTTTGAATACATGATTACAAATGCTTGAACTTATAACAAGTATGCAAGGCTTTTGCATGCTATTCATCCATTTCTAGACATCCAGAATAATAAAACCTGACCACGACACAAGACCTCCTTTCATGAGCTTCCCGTGCCAGTATCTCCTAAAAACAAAGGCATAATGAAGGTATAATTGTTTTCATATCACTTGCACATGTCACAGGGATGGAAAGAAGGAAAATTTTACCAAGTGAAGAGGAAAGGTTTTAAGTGGGCCCTGAGTGGGATTCTTTTCCAAATTGAACTTGTCATGGCCTTAATAAAGAAAGAGAGCAAAGACAGGATCTTGGGGCAGTCCTGCCTCTGGGCATGTCACAAATTAGAACCTCCACACTACAGCTTTGTGACTATGTGCACAGTGACAGGGGTGAACAATGTGGCACCTGCAAGGCATGGCCTGGAAAGGTGCAGAGAAAGCCTGGGTCAGCTGCTGACACTGTGAAATGTCCACTGATGACCCACTTGGTGGCATCACCTCGGTGCTATGAGTCACACCCTCCTTTCTCTGGCCCCCTGCTCACAGAAAACTGCCACTGCCTGCATCCTCCCATGCCTGCTGTGTTCACATTACTGCCCATCAGACCTTTGAAAAGAAGGATCTTTTGTTTGCTGCTGCAGGGGTGTAGTGTCTCACCATGTTATGCTGTGGTTCTCATTGATCCTTATAAATTTAGCTGTAATATGAATAAATTTTCCTGCTGTTGTCAATAAGAACACTAGCACTGAACCTGGAGTTGAAAAGGCAAAGGTGCCTAAGTGCTGTTTCAGATATCAGAGAAGACCCTGCATCCTTGTGAGAGAGCTCTTGTTCCTTGCCATCATCGCTGTGTCTTGGCAAGACCACAAGAAAGAGCTGAGTTAAAATGAGCAGACGTCATTAAAATTATCCAGTGGACCTCAGTAAAAATGTACTGAGTGATCCTGACGGAGAGAAGCATTTTTCACACTGTAATGGCCACACAGCTCCCTAAGTGGGAGAAGGAAGGTCATTTACTTCACAGGAAAAAAAAGTCTATGAGATCATTTATAACATTACTCACAACCATTATCTATCCCAAATCATTCTTATGCCGTGTCTGTGATATTGGCTGCTTTGCAGTGCTCTGAGTTGCTCTTCACATAAAACCCTTTCTTATTCCTTAATGGCATACCAGCTGAAATATTTAAAGCATTTGCAGACAAATGGATCTAATTGTATCCTAGATGCAGGAAGGCCCCAGGGAATGCTAACTGCTGCCACAGTCACATTTACCTGCCCTGGGGGAGGCTGTTGTTTCAGTAAAAACCCTGTCAAAAACTGGTTAGTTAATAAGAAAGCGCTTTTCCACAAATAGGGCATCTTTAGGCTCATATTCTGCACTGACACACTCCTCTGGGTGATAAAGTCTTCCTGACCTGTCCCACAGCCTGCTGGTCCATGGCAGCCTGGTGAAAGAGCTTCACTGGCTGGAGGGCTGTCAGCACCTGCCCCATCTCCCACCCACACCGAGGTCCCCCTTCACCTGAAGGAAAGGAGAGTCGTACACTGGGTTGTCCTCCCAGAGGCTTCTGCATTCAAAATGGGCTGTGAGCATGGGATTAAATACAGGTGCAGAAGAAAAGACCAAGAAGCTCATTGAGGGCAATGAAAGTTTCTTTCTTGATTTGTGTCCTAGTCCTGTTTCCCATCCCCATGTGACATTCTGGTGTGTGTGGCAATGGTTTTCTGCATGACACTGACAGATACCTCTGAGCTGCAGCCCACTGTGGTGGCTGATCTAGCGAGTATCCTGAAGAGTTTCTTGTATGGCTTTTAGTGTCTTCTTTGTTTAGTAGCAATTACTGGATGATGTCCTGTACTCTGTGTGAAGGACTGGTAAGGATCATTCACAATCTCCTGAATTCTTTTTCTCATTCACTGTCTTTTTTTGTCTGTAAGTCCTACCCTGCACTTTCCAAAAACAGGTTTTGACTCTCCATGTTGCAGAGCTGCATTGATGCATTGCAGGACCCTGGGGGAGTGTCTGGGTCATCCCTCCAAATCATCATCAGGTTTTCTTCAAGGATAGGGTGCAGTTTTTCCCTCTGCCTGGGGATAGTGAATGGATCTGATTTACTGTTGCCAGAAAACTTAGAAATGGTGATGTGCCTTTGTGAGGCAGGCAGGTAGGTCATCCAAAAAGAAAAGCACTCTTTGATTACCCCAATGCTGAAGAAATCACAGCCATTGCTAAAGGTATCTGCAAACAACCCACGAACCCTGCTTATTCCCTAACACAATGAAAATTACCACCCTTCTAGTAAGAAACTATTTGAATAGCAGACAAATGTGGAAACATTTGGCAAGAAAGCGTGTGGGAAATAACAAAGCAGTTGTAAACTTGGACTGTCGTGGAGTGTTTGAAAATCCTGCCCAGAATGTCCTGAAGGGAAAATGTTACACGTGGTGCCCCAGATTACTTCGTATGAGACATTAATATTTGTGCTGGTAATGACTATCACTTTTCCCATGCTACTGGTGATGCCCTAAACCAAATCAAGGGTGAAAATAAATTGCCTTGCCCAGATCTTATAACTGCAAAAAAAAGCATGCCCTGTTTCCCAGAGTAAAAGTGGTTGAATGACCTACTCTGAGAAACATGACTCCTGCTATTTAGTGGCTTCTATCTCAGGTCACCGTGGTGGAGTTCCAAAGAAAAAAAGAAAAGTTGAGAGGTGGGTGGAGAGCAGCTGAGAACACCATGCATTCAATGTGCACGGATTAGTCCTAAACCTGGGTTAAGGCTTTCAGCCAAAGAATAAAAGAGCTGGTGAGATAGGGAACATGTTGTTCTCATTATTTGCCAGTGGTTGCGCATCTGCACTAAAAGTCAACAAAAGGGCATTTTTTTTGTACAATTGTACATTGTGTAATAAGATAAGAATAAAACTAATTCACATTTATCTAGAATTTCTCAGAATGGTTGTAGTCCCGGTAGACATAACTCACTTCATAAAATGTGAAAGTCTGAGTCACACCAGCAGATTGTACATGGCAGGGAAACTAATCTGATGTAATAGAAATGTTTACAAGCCCAGTAACCCTTCTCCCTCCACCCTCCTCCCCTTTAAAAAGCCACGTAAGGCCACGGATCAAAGGGTGCAGCAGCAGCAGCATGCTGAACACTGAAACAATAACAGCCCTCACTTCCTCAGACGTCAATAGTACCAGTTACCAGTGGATTTTTGCATTCACTGGAGAAGGAGGTAATATAATCATATGCATCAAAGGCTGGAAGTGGAGCTATCACTTATCACTAAAATATTGCTAAACATGATTAAACATGGTTCAGTGGAAATATCAGAAGCCAGCTACCCAGTGGGATCAAAAAAGCAGCAAACAGTTCAGAAATGTGTGCTCAGTTAATGTTTACCAGATGCAATCAATTTAGATAGTCAGTTCCAGTACTGAATTCGTATCTTTATGAAATGAGTACAGATACACTCCTCCTATGTCTAATAGCTTTCCCGCCTTTACATTTCTCTTTCTTTTCCAAGCAACACACCAGCTTTTGTTTCTCAAACTCCTTGCCACTCCCTAAGAAAGCTGTAGGTTCCTTCCAGATAGCAGGTTTGCTATTGCTTCCTGAGCAGATCTCAGGTTTGGTAAGGGCAAATGTGATGACACAACACATTTAGGGTTTTGTAAGACGTGATTTCACTGCGCACGATGCTGTGAAAACAAATGAGATCTGCAAAGTCAAAAGAGCCCATCCTGAGTAGATTAAATGTTGCTTGTAAATGAGAGTTTGTTCCCCTGGGGGCTGTTCCTTGCAGGGTCCCACAGGTTTTCTTTCTGGTCCTGGCTGAAGATCTGAAGACTAAAAAAACCCCCAAAACAGTGAAGAAACATTAGGGATAGGTCAGCTAGAAAAATTGATCTGGATTACTTTGTTAAAGGAAGGTCAGTTAAACAGTACACGTTCTGACAGCCAAATGAAAGACCATGAAGCTAGGGATAAATAAAGGCAGCTTACCTACAGGAATAGGGGCTTTATCCTAGAAAGTGGTGGTTTAGCAAAGGATTTAGGTGAATAGGCTGCTAACCAAGCCTATGGGAGCTCTGGGGATAATTCATAGCATAAAGACCGATTTGAATCTCAAAGAAGAGCAGTGATATATTTAGCTGCCCTACTAACATGCTGGAGAAAGCTCAGACAAAAGCAACAAGAATGATTAGAGGTCTAGTAAATGTGAACCCCGGGGAAAAATTGAAAAATGAGACTGTATCTACTGTGGAAAAGAGAAGGAGACAGTCTTCAAATATGTAAAACACAGCTGCAACGGAGACTGTGGTAAAATGCTGTCCATACCTAGTGGCAGCAGCACAATGTGTAACAAGCTTAATGTGCAGCAAGGAAGATTTATTTTAGCCATAAAAAACATTTTCTAATGATAAGGGCCATGGAGTGCTGGAACTTATTGCAGACTACCACAGGATTAAGAACTGGTTATGCTGGTGGTTTCTAGCAATATTTATTTTGCACCAAACTTCAGCTTCAGAGAAAACTGACAGGGCTCTGCCTTCCTTTTTTAAATGGCAACATTATTTTGGCATAAAGAAAAGAGCCTTAAAAGCTTTTAAATACTGGGAAGAATGATGGAGATGATGATGACACCTGCAAAAGTTATCATGCAGGGATCTCACCATCTCTATTAAAAACAAATGAAAAGTTGGTTTGGGAGTTATTAATCTGTTTGTAATGGGAGTGGGAGAGTGCTGGAAAACTGACTGGAATGTGACTGGGCTGTGAAGAAAATGGTACAGTTGTAGAAGTTGGGGCTGTGCAAGAAGAGTCATTACAGACAACTGTGACGAGTCTGTCTTCAAGCAAGAAAGGAATAAATGGGTTTGGGATGAGCAGTGATGCAGACACACTAAGGACTCTTGCTGATGCCCATGGGATTGCTGGCATTATACAGGACTGGGAGCAGAGAGGACCATTCTGAGAGACGCTGCATGATAGTAAGGAAAGGGCACAGCTGGGGGCATTTGTGGCTGGGCTGCAGCAGCTTTTCCACAGCTGCTGTGACCCCGTGGTGCACACCTCACTGGAGGGATTCCCAGCAGAAGCAGCTGTGCATCTCTGAGGGAGGCTCAGACCCAGTCTTGAGGTGATGTTATTCAAGCAGACCTTGTTATGATTGCAAGTACCATCTGAGCAGACTTTGTCAGATATGTTACCCTTGCCAAGCACACAGCTTTGACAGCAGAGCTGCTGTCAAAGGAAAGGGGGGCATCTTTCTGCTCTTCTGTGCTTCTTGTGCTGTTTAAATGGTGCCTTTCTGAAGCCTACAGAAATATACACTGAAGTAAATATGCACTTGAAATGCTCTGCTGGCCATTGAGTGTCTGAGCAGATGGTGCCCTCAGATAGCCCTTTCCTGATGTGTTCTTGCACTGTTTCACTCCTACCTCCCCAGCTGAAATCCCATATTGCTCATGTTTGGGAACTGGAGTCACGATCTCAGATGTCGTCACTATAGCTGAGCAGAGAAATGCCAAGCCTCCCACTATGTTCGTGTGGGTAGAACCTTTGATTAGCTCAGAACACTTTCTAATAGGAGTTAACCTTCATGACATCCTTGAGGGACTGGCCCACTGTGATTAATCTTGAGATCTCTATCTTACAAATAGGAAAATTAGTACCAAAACTTGCCTAACATCATCCTCTAAATCATTGCTTAAGCCTGGGAAAGACTGCTATCTCTCCTTTATTTGTTTATTTATTTATTTGTCTTCTCCATGAGTTGTTTTAGCAATTAAAATGCACTGTTGGATATAGGGAAGAAGCACATCTGAAAATGCAACTCCTTAACAACATCTATACGTTTAAGAAGGCCTTACTGCTAATGTAAGTCCTGCCTGGATGGATCTCTACATCCTCTCAGTTCCTGACCAACAAGGACTTGAAATGAGTCTGGCTGAAGCCACAAGCCTCCAGTGATGCCCCAGAACTGTATATACTGTGATTGCTCTTGCAGGAAGTCCCAGCCCATGCTCAGCATCCTGGGAATAAGAAATGCTCAGAACTGCAAAAACACAAATCACAAAACAAGTTTGGTGAAGTTTGAAGAGCAGTTTTTGAATACCCCAGCATGGACGGTAAACCACAACAACAGTAACAGGAAAAGCAGCACCACAAACGAAAACCCAGAACTCCATTTGAAACTAATTTTATTTAATAAACTAAAAGAAATTGCTCAGAAATGAAAATCTCCAACACCACCACCCTGACCACATAAGATGCATGAGAATAAACAGACTTGTGGGCACACCTCAAGCAAGCTTAAAACAGCAACCTCCTCCAAACAGTCTCCACACTCACAAGGTGATCTCACTGTCTGGTAGAAATAATTCTTGTTGGCTAACTGTAATCAATCTATTTCACAGGAGTGCTTGCTATATATAAAAACTGTGGTTGGTAACATGGGCAGGACGTTTGTGCCAGACCACTATTTTCAGACCTCAGTGAAGAACCAAACTGAAACTATTTCTCACGGAAACCAGTTTTAGGTTACAAGTCAGGTAATAATTTGGGAACTTCAGCAAAGGACAAGTCATAACTCAGCTAAGTCCCCAGAAAACATTTGCAGTTATTTTAGATTTGGTACCAGAACACCAGCTGAGGTCTGCTTTTGCAAAGGTTTCCAAGAAATTAGTTTTATTCTTGCACTGGCAAAACTCCCCACACTTTGGAGAGTGGGTGATCCATGCTGGTGAGACAGATCATAAAGGGCATGAATGTTTACTTGCTGTAGTGGATGGCTGGTTGCCAGGAGACCCTCTCTGATGTTCAGGCACAGGACCGGATGATCGAGTAGGGTAAACATCAAATTTCTCTGATCATGAGCAAGACTGTACGTGTAGACACACAAGTGTCGTATGAGAAAAAGGTAAAAGATGGCATTTCTAAGAACTGATAGTTCCATTATCAGTGTCAAGGAGTTGATGGATGGAAATGGAAAATCAATAAAATGTACACAGATCAGGCATTTAACCAACATTTTCTATTAATAAACAAAACCCTCACCTGCTTCAAATGGGCCTGGTGTTTAGGGGGGAAGGTTGGATACAGAAAGCAGCAAAACAAGTTTTGTACCTACATCTTATGGATGTCTTAAATAAGGGAAGTAGTAAGTGTGCTTAATGAATGGACAGGCTGTTACCAGTCACTCTAAACTAGATATTTAAAAACATATAAGTCCTTAAAGGTAGAGATGAGCTACCTATGGCATTTTCCAAAGCATCTTGCTTGAAATTAGTGACAGTTGTGTGAAGTGGGAACCCTACCTGCTTGAGCTGCAGTTTGGGAAGTCTCACCCACATCCTTTATGTTTCTAAAATGAGCATGTCTTGACCTTGCCCACCTGCTTCTAGTCACAGGCTGGAAGAGGAAATGAGCTTTCCTGCTTCTTCCACTCCCAACTGACTTCTTAACTGTGAATGAATGAGTCTAAATGAAGAAAGTGCTCTTTTTCACGCCCATTAGCTAAATTGAAACCAAAAGTCACTCTATTAAACATGTTTCTGCATAACAGAAAACTAAAGTCTTTGCATTTAAAAAGGGCAAATACCAAACAAAACATATCAATGATACATGATGGTTCAAAACAATCTTAAGAATGAAAATTGCACTCCTTTTATCATGTGCCTTTGCATCTTGACTCGAAACTGGGAAACAAAGGGCAACAACAGGCAGAGCTGAAGAGAGTGGTTTGTCTGAAATCTCTTCTTTGCATGACCTCTTCTGCTGGGCAGCCTGGAATGTGCCCACCAAAGAACAGGGCCTGATGGCACCAGGCCTTCTCCCCGTGTACAAGATGTAATGGAGATTGCAGATGGAAAGGACAAAAAGGAATGGAGAAAAGGACAAAAAGGGATGAAGAAAAGGACAAAAAGGAATGGAGAAAACGAATGTGATGGGAGCCTGGATGCATTGTCTGAGGCCACACAAGAAATTCATGGCTTTCAGGTGAGCCAGCCATTGGCACCTGTGGAGGGGGTGTGCTGATTTCAGTGACTCTTCCCCAAGAAGCCAACACAATGACATGTGAATTATCAGCTGTCACCCAAGTGTCCCTTCACAGGGACGTTAACATTCATCAGCTCCTGGTAGAGCGTGTCCACAGCGACTTTGCAGGGAAAAACCCTATATTTTGTGCTAAACAACATTCTGCAGTATTTTGCACAAAGCAGGAGGTGTCAGACCATCTAGCAAAAGGGGAACTGATGCAAAACCACTTAGTAATACTGCTGGGATACCTTTGATACCTAGCAAACCCCATTTCTCTCAGGTTATTGACTAACTCAGCCCAACCCCAGCACATACGAGCATCTGGGCTGCATCAGCATGTTTGGGGTTGGCACTTGCCATGATAGGAAACTTAGCCTTCACAGTGGAGGCCATTTGGCAGAAGACTGTAACCTACTGTATCATATGGCAGCCAGTGAGGAAGGGTTCTCTATTCTAGGAAGGGTTCTCTATTCTGACAGCAGGTCTGTTACCAAGAGAGGACACTACGAGTACCAATGTGATCACAGATTACAACAAATAAATTGTCCTGGAGGAGTTTCACTCTTTATTCCTGGGAAATGATTATTGTTAGCTGGGAAAAATGAGAAGGAGAGTTACCTGTCTTTGCTAAGGCCACAGAGGGAGGTAACAGAATAACCAAATTCCTGTGCCTTGCAGAGATTCCCCTGGATCTTTCTGTACCCCCTTCACACATACTCCACAGCACTGAGGCTGGGGACTAGATGGATCCTATAGGAGAACTGGGCAAAATAGTGACCATCAGGTATTACTGAAATTCTGTCAGGTTGGGGAAGGAGAAACAGGGAGTGGAAGAAAAACACTGTATACTTTCCTCAAGAGTGGTAGGGCAGTGACTACAAATGGAAAATGGTGAATTTTCCTTTGCAACATCCATAAATCTGGATTCCCTTCCTTTACTCCCCACACTCTCCTGGGAGCATCTGCTGAATTGTAGCTCCCTTGACATGGCCTTCAGAGCAGTGTGTGGCTTTCAGCCACAGTGTTTCTAGCTCTCTTTGGGATGCAAACTTTGGGCTTCATTCAAGAAAGCACTTAGGCATGTGTAATTCTTTAAATTTCAATGTGACTATTCATGAGCATAGAGTTAGCACATATTTAATTGCCTTCCTGAATATGAGCCAAAATAGAGAGTATCCCAGGAGTGCAGGGGAAAAAACCCTTAGTTTTCATTGCTTTAATAGACATAGTTGCTCCACTTAGAAGCATTTGCAAATGGTTTGGGAAGGTTTGGGATTTCTAACAGGCACATCTCTAGAGGGTAAAGCAGGCAGCCAACCCCACCACAAATTTGATGAGGATTGCTGGTGTCTGCAACCACCCCAAAGGGGAGGACTCACATGAGAATTGATACTTTTTCTCTTTATTTGTGTGCCTGCCCAACCAGAGCTCATCTTCCATGCTCTCCACATCTATTTTTGAATTTGTCAGTTTTTATTAATGTCCTTTTGGAAAAAGCTCTGGATTTGAAGTATTCAATTGTGCAGGTAAAAATAGCAAACTTTTTAAGTGCCTCATTTTTAAGACTCTGCTTTCCTTTTTAAAAATAACTAGAAAATTATCAGAAGAAAACTATTCTTTTTATGTTAACTAAAACATGGTAACAAAACAGAAGTATGAGGCCAGTAAGGATGGTATATTTCCTCCTAAATCCCACAGACCTCCTTTGCATTTAAATGAAATAGTTATTGAGTGGGAAAGCTCATCAAAATCTTTAGTATTTAGCACCAGTTCTTGGCCAAATACCCCTTCTATTTTTCAAAACCAGCTCTAAAACCTGATGTGAGTTGTCAGTGAGTACCAGGAGTTTCCATCTGGCTTTTCAACTGTAAACAGTGAACATCTGAAACGCTGATGAAATTTAAAAGGTGAAGCATTTTATCCAAGATCTACATTCATTTATCCACCTATCATGGTGGATACCTCCACATCTATGATGAGGATTGCTTGGTCTTAAAATAGATGTCTCTTAATGGAGGCTGAGAAATCATTGCTTGTTTTTTGGACTCCAGTTTGGAGCACTGGCAGCTAGCAAGGAAATCCTCCTTTACCCAGGATCCCTTTGAGTGGTGGCTTGTCCCAGGCCAGCTGTGACCTACATCCGTGGATTCCAGGCTGGATGAGCCAGGCCAGAGGTCAGCCCAGTGGCTGCTGCTGCAGGCTCACAGGAGCTGGGGTGCAGCCACGTGTGGCAAGGCTTCCCCCTTCATCACCAGTGCTATTTTCACTGGATCTCTGTGAGAGCAAGGTGGTGGAGGAGGGAGGTTAATCAGGACACAGAGTGTGAGTGTCCTGCTTGTGGCAGCATCGGATGTGACTGCTCAGCACTCCGGGGTGGAGGATGGCTGTCTGGCCTCTGCACTGCACTGAGAGAGCATGTGGTTGATGTCTTAATAGCATGAGACTCCTAGAGTGCAGAAAAGTCCTCTTCCTGTGGCATAGCCTGGGGTAGGGCTCTTCCTTTCCTACAGCACTGCAGAACATGGGAGAGGACGACAATGTGGAATGGCTGGGATGTGATGGGGTCTGGGCACAGTGCTTGTGTATCCCACCTCTCCTGCCCTCTCTGCAGATGTGCTGCTCTTCATAATGTAAAGGCTCCTTCACCTAGAGGATCCCGGGCCATTCCCAATTTTCAATGGGCAGAGCTCTTTGGGACATAAGAGTGAAAGCTGATTAAGCCCTGGTCCTTCTCTGTCCTGTAGGAAATGGGGTCAGTGTGCACAGGAGCATGGGGCTGATGATGCTATGCAGCAGAGCACTCTGCTGATTTTGCAATGCACCTCTCTGCCCGAGGTGACACGGGAATGTCTCCCTGATGGAGGCCAGAGGAGTGCTTTCGAAAGACACGTGAGGGAATGCCAAAGGTAATTTCTGCTTTAGCTGTTTCTGCAGAGGATGGCCCAGAAAGGGCAAAAACACAAAGGTGTGCTCACATTTACACACAAGTACATTTTGTTATGTTGTGTGTGAGGATGGTGATCATGATGGAGAGGGAACAGAAAGTTTGCCCAGGAAAACGGCAATTCTAAAGCAAAGCTGTCCTGTACAATCAAGTACACTACAACTGAAAGGAGTATTTTCCAATTAGAAAACCTTGACAGTTCACTGTGGTTGTTTTTTTTTTTTTTTTAATCTTATTTCTAAATATAAATCCATGCTTATAGTGGCACCTAGTGGCTATTATGCTTATGGCGTCCTCTCCAGGGTGGCTGCAAGGGCAGGGCTATTGGCAACACCAGCCTTTGAGTCCAAGGTTGACTTTCCAGTATTTTTCTTGTGCTGACACTTTTTATTAGAATATTGTCTGATGGACCAATGCAAAGATCAACACTGAAGTCAGAGGAGTCCCAGATTTCAGGGTGAATGCTGGGGGTTAGAGTGCCTTAAAAAAAAAAGGTAAAGTTCCGTACTCATATTTTCACTTTATTTCGGAATTACAGAGGACAACTTTGAAAAGACAAAATTTAGGGTGGTTCATATTGATGAGAGATGGTGGCAGCTCAGATCCAAGTTCCTATTTCATGTGAACTTTTAATGTGTCAGGAAAGGCAAATCCACATGGACAGGTTTACTAAAGGACTTCTGGCTGTGCCCCTCCTCACGCTCCCCAGGGTCCACCCAGTGGTACAGAATCGGGGCATGTGGTGAGAGGTGGGCTGTGCCTTTTCCTGCTAGTGAACACCCTTACCAGGACACTGACAGCCAGACTGCTGATGAAATGACCCAGAAAATGCTCCCAAGAGACTAATCTCGTAGGCGAAATCTTCCCACAAGACAGAAAGAAGAAGGAGAGAGGTCAGTGTGGCCTGGCTGCTTGTCCCTGCCCCTGTCCCTGCCCCTGTCCCCCATCTGCAGCCACCTGACATGGAGGGGACACTGTCCTGCCTCTCCTCTTGGCTGTCCGCTGGCCTTGCCTCTTCTCAGGGCTCCACCAGGGAGCCCAGCTTCTCTGATCCTGTCACCCCAGCTCTCCTCAGACCTCCAGCCTGCCAGCTCCTCACTGCTCACAGCTCCTGGCATTTCTTTACCCCCATTCTCAACCTGCTCCCCAGCTGTGTTTGTCTCTTTCCAGTTCTGTGGACATCACCAATAGAAATATTAGGGTTGTGCTGAGTTTTCCCAGTTTTCCCAGTTCAGGTGCCTCTTCTATTTTATTTATCTTTGCACTAGCTGGTCTTTCCACCTGCATTGAGACCTACACCAGGAATTTCATCTCCTCCTTTGGCGCAAGCTTATCTCTCCCCCTGTGGCTCTTCCTGCTGTCCCTTTCTGCAGAGCTTAGCATGTTTTGCTAAGAAAACCAGTGAGCTCTGCTGTGACCTGCCATCTCTCCTGATTGACCCACTCTGCCTTTTACACAAGCACAGCTTGGACTAACACAGGTATTTGGGGGATTACAGCCTCTCCTCCTGTGAAGGTCAGACACAACAGCCATGCCTCTGCTACAGAGCTCCAGTGGCCAAGGAACAGGGCCTTGAGCAGGGGCATGTCATGGTCTGTATGGTTAATTCTTGACACACCAGAACTCTCTCCTCAGTGTTGAGGTGTGCTCCAGGAGTATTCCTAGCAGACTGCAACAGCTGGACAAGGCTATCTGGGTGCTATGGGAGGGTGGGTGTTGGACTCTGAAAGGAGTCTCAGACACATTTTATTTACTAAGGTAGCTCTAATCAGCCTGATCAAAGCTGTTATGATGAATGACTCACTCATCAGCCAGAAGATGAAACAATTCCTCACTGAATAGCTCTCTGCTCCTTTCCTCTCAGCAAACAAGGGCTGTACTGGCATGGCTGTGCACATCCCATGAGACCTGCCCTTCACGGACATGCCTATCAAAAAGGTGTCACACATTTGGGGAAGCATTGAGATAAATCACACCAGAAAGACCCATCAAGGAGCTTCAGACCCTTCATTCTTTCTTCAGAGATTCCCAGGTAACTGTGAGGTGGGAGGAGGATCACCTCATACCTGCTCTGTTTCTGGCATGGTTCCCCAGGCATCCCCCACCGGCCAGTCTCAGAGTGTGGATGTGCCCTCAGTGGCTGCTCCTCTTTGCTTGCCCTGTATGCAGCCAAAAATGCAAGTCCAGGAACAAGAGCATTAAGGGGGATGTTTTCTTCAGTGTGAGGACAGATAGAATTATACACAGTAAATGTTAATGTTAAAACAAGTCAAGCAACAACATTGGGGAAGACTCAGAGCTCTCATGTGCTGCAAAAGCCCAAGGGAGTTTTTTCTTATGTGCATACCTTATATTGTAAAGTATGAAATATTGTAGCTAATGAGTCCCATTTACCTGAGATGGTAATACATCCACATCCTGTGCCACTTTATCTTTTGACATTTTAGAGCTTCCTTTTTTTTAAATGGAAGCCATAATTTTCTTGAGTATATTATCATGAACTCATTTAAACACCCAAAAGCTCAGCTATACTTTAATTGTGACATAGATATTGGCAATGTGAAATCTGATTTTGCAATGCAAATGCCTGTCTATTAGCAGAATATTGTAAATTTGATTTGGAGTCTGGAGCAGCAGCTGTTTATTCAGTTCGCAGGTTTCTTGCGGTTTGTGGTTTCTTGTGGTTTAAACATTTGCAGGGTGTAGACACTAACGAGAGCACTGAATTGTTTATGGTGATCTTTGAAGCAGAATTGCAGATTTGTTATGAATTTTTGCCAGGCCAGCAGAAACATATTAACCTCTCCTTATGCAAAGTTCCACATGCAGAGCAAGTCTCTAATCCAGCACTTTGGGACCATGACATCATGCAGGTCAGTGAGAGTTTATGCTGCTACCGTGTGGCAGCTGGTCATGTCCTTTCTGCAGATCTCTTATCTGGAGGATGGGCTTTTCCCCAGAATACACCATTCAGGCATTCAGCAGAAAACCCCAACAAACCAACAACTCCCCAAAATTTTTAAGTGCTCACAGCAGAAGCCCATGTAAGAGCACTGGATAAGGCAGCAGGTTAGTGTTCCTCTCAGCAACTCATGATCTAGCTTTGTAAAGCCAGCGCTGCACTGGGAGTGCATGAAGGGATCCTCCTCATAGGAAACACATAATTGTTGAAACAGTATTGCCCTGTGGAGGAATGGGAAAATTATTCTCACAAGCCTTTTCTAGCCAATTCTTGGCGACATGCCTTCTTCCTTTAGGTACATGGCAAAAGGGAGCCCTCTAGAGTAAGTGTCATATGGGAAGATCTGGGTTTCCAGATGCTTTGCAGTTGGCTTCATTTTATACTTCAGCAGCTGTGAAGGTTCATGGAACATGGTGATTTTTGTTGCCACCTTCACCTCAAGGGAAGCACAGGCTGCTCACATGGGCACAGGACATCCTGCCAGAAAAAAGATCTCATCATCTGTGCCCTGTTTTTCTAAGCATCCATCAAAGACAGGCTGGAAGGCTTTGGAGACTTTGTACTGGCTCAGACTGGCCATTCTCATGCTCCCTAAAATGAATGGGTGAATGATGCTAGGGAGCAGACACCCCTTTTACCGTGCTAGCTTTCACTTTCTGCACTTCTATGCATCTTTCACAGCCTTTTCCTTCCCCAGCTCTCAGACTCCTCCAATAAACCAGCAAATCCAAGCTGCTTGGCTTGTGTCATCTGCAGTGGAGGGGAGGAGCAGAAGGGCAGGAAGAGAAGAGTCATCATAGTATTGGTGCCGTGCCAAGGAGAGACCTAAAGGAAGATAAAGGAACAGCTAGGAGGAGTGGGATGAAAATTGGAAGCAGAACTTTGGCCCTAGCAAGTCAAGTGGTTTCTGGTTTATGGATGGTTTCTTCCTTGCTGTTGACTGAATGCCAGACTCAGACCTGCTCTGCTCCTGTGACAGCAGCCCCAAGCACAGGAGGGTGCAACAAGAGCCTCAGTGCCCAGTGGAATGGACATCCTTCAAAGGGGACACAGCAAACCCTGGCCAGCTACAGCCCTCCTGAGCTGCCTCTCCATCCCACCCATCCCAGAGGCAGCTTCCTGACTTCTCAGTGCAGAACTGCTGCTGTGCCAAGGCTGACAATGCCCCCTCCATTCCCTCTGCCATTTTGGCTAAAGCACAGAGCAGTAGCTCAGGTAAATTACAGGCCTGCATTAAAAATTACTGGGTGTAACTCCCTGGCCTGAGTTGAAAGGATGATAGACCTGGGGATTGCAGAGCTTCCTCGTGAGCCTGGGAAACCATGAACTGCCTTGTGGAGCCTGTAGCTTTACAGAGTATTGCAAAGTTGTCTCTTTTTCCAGTCCATTTTGTTTACAACCCCAGTGGCAGTGCTTTCAATATCTTGGGCAGCTGCATAGCTAAAGGGTTACATGTCTGTGTATTCTCTGGTCTTCCTTTCTAACCCCAAAACACCATAGAGAGTAAGAAATTCTTGCTCAGAAATTACTGTCAGGGAGGCAGTGTAATGCATTTTGATTTTAATGGGATTTCCCGTTTCTTCTTTTTCAACTCTCACATCAAAGTAATAGAAACCAGCAATTTTTCCTTGAGTGCCAGCCTGTGGTGGCTTCTCCATCACGTGTGGCTGCTTGGCCTTAGGCTTCCACCAGGACTGAGCTCTCTGCACAGTGTCTGACTGCAGGCAATGAAATATGTGGGAGGCTGAAGTTGTTTGGATGAGAAAGACACCACAACTTTTGTTATTGCTGTCCTTTTAAATATTGGACTAGAACAAGGGTAACAACAGCAAAATTAATTTCCATTTCTTTCCTAATCAGATGCCATAGCAGAATCAGAGATAGTTATGTGAAAGCTTCCTCTCAGACTTCACTGCTTACCTTGAGTGGGCTTTAGATTCCAGTGCTTCAATTTCTCTAAAGTTGTTATCCAGTTTTGTGCTGGCCTAACTTGGGAGCCATCTCTGTGCCAACATGCCCCTCTGCTCTCTGCTGGGGTGCCTGGTGGGTGCTGCGGGCTGAGCCCATCGTGCCTCACCCTCTGCAGGGATGCATCTCCTGTCACTCCTCACTCTCCCATCTGATGGAATTTCTGAGCTGCATCCTGGTTAACACACAGCACAGAGGGACTCCAGGCATGGGGACATGGCTCACAGGAGCTGGAAGGGCTCCACTGGTACAGCTTTAATGAGATCCATCTGGAAGAGAAGGCAAAGGGAGCACTGACTGGCAGGGCAAAACATTTTCAGGAGTTGTCATCTGGCACAGTGCCCTTCCCTTCCCCTGATGGGAACAGCCTGTCCTCATCACAGAGGCACGAAGGCTTCATCTTGAGTCACCAATGGCATCAGTCTCCAAAAATACCTTCCTGCTTTTGGCACAGACCTGGTTATTAGGTCAAGCATATTCAATACCCGGTAACTAATAATACAGGAGTTTGGCTGTGACACATGCTGATTGCAAAAGGCATCAGGCTTCACCTGATGAAGAATTGCTCAATTAGTTAATGAGTTGCTCTGAAGGAACGGAGAGTGTCAAAAGACCAGATTTAGAGGTATTAGTTGTCACTTCGGGAGGGACAAAAATCAGAGTATAAAACGGTGTACATAGACAAGTTACACTGTTTCCAACCATTGTCTTTCTCTCTGGACCAGAGCGGAGGGGTGGGTGGGATCAGGTATGACTGTCTTTTCTTTCAGAAAGGCCTTTCCATCCCAGAAAATTCAATGTTCCCAACACTTATGCTCCTTTTTATCCAAATACTTCTTCTCCAGAAGAAAATACTTTTAAAAGAATTTGGCAAAAACCTTACAAGAACAACCAAATACACCAGCAAGCAGAAACTTTGGGAGCTCCCTCAGGACAACATTTCTACTGCCTCTTGGATTTTTGAGGCTTGTTTCCCATGGCAGTGGGGCAGCACTGTAACGCTGAGCTGGGCAGGGATGATGCCACTTGAAAATTAACATCAACCACTGCATTACAAAAATTGCTTTGTCAGATGCTCACACAGATGTTGTAGCTCCAGAGCATTTAAAGAGGCAAAACGTAACTCAACAGCTCCAAATTGGCTTTTAGAGGAGGAAGCTCTGTGCTTAAGGTTGGCCAAGAAAAGCAGCATAAGCAGCTCTTCTGAAAAAGGCAATGCTGCTACGCCTCATGATGCTTTAGCCTCCTGCGGTGCCAGATGTAGCTAGTGTTTTACTATTTCTTTCTTCAAATAGCAGTGCTCAGGGGGGATAAACTTTACTTAACCTAATTAATTTTAATCACAGCTTTCAAATCTCATACTGTGCAAAGAATTACAAATTGGAATACATTAATAGAAGCCATGGTTTATGCTGGAAGCTAATCGGGAAGTGTGCATTTACATTTTCTGCATGAGTTTGCAATTACCATTAAAATAAAATTCAGTTATGTCCTTTTAAATTACTAAAATGTGAAGAACAGATTGAGCTGGTCCCATTTGTTGTAGAAAATTACTTGAAAATGGACTAGATTTTGAAGAATTAAATGATTCTCAGTCATAAGACGTTTTAGAAAATAATTCCCAGTCATCTAGTGTTAAGGTGCTTCCAGACATTCTGGTTTAAACAATCTTTCTTTAAAAATAATAGATTGCCTACCTACTTCAGTATAGGTTCATGGAAGGAACAAAGAGTTCTCCCACAAAGCCTTGGCTGTATCTTCCTTTAAGAGTTAACCAGACAAGTATCTCAGCTGACCACATGGAAAATCTAACTCCAAAAAATCACAGTACGTAGCACTAGGTTAGGAAATTTTCTTCCCAGTGGGGAGGTTCCTTTTCATGTTATAAAAGAGGAATCTGTTGGGAATAAAAATACCCTAAAAACTAAAATGAAGCAGATCCGTATTATCATTACTAACATGAAACTCTTCCATGTGTCTTTGAAACAGTAATTCTGGTAGGACTGGGCAAAAAATTTTACATACACCAAATGATTTAAGAGCCTTTGTCCCATTTAAAAAGAGTAAGTGTATGCTCTTGGAAGACTGATCCCTCTGGCCCCTGATGGTGACTAGGGCCTATTTCCCACTCCCTGGCTGTGGAATTGCTGGACCACTTTTCAGCAATGCCCACTCTTGTGGGAAGTTGGGTGTCAAACCTCTGTGCTCTGTGTCACCCCAAGTCCAGGGTCACCAGTGACCACAGAAGAAGTAATAGTAATGTGGCCCAGGTTTTGCTGATATCTTTGCCAAAAGACCTGCATTTTTCAAATGGGACTGTTACTCCAGATAAAAATGGTTTGGCCAACCGGCACTCATCTTCAAAAGCAACTTGATCTTTTAGGAATGCAAGTCCCATCCATTTCAGTGAAACACAGGTTTCAGGGTGCCAAACACTCTGCTGAGCCTGGAGCTCACATCTCTAAATCGTCTGGTTCTTTGAAGAGGTGTTATCTCATTAGAAATTGTCTCATTTGCTAGAAAGGCTGAGTTGTTCTGACAGGAACATTGTCCTGAGGAGTGTAGTGTGGTGCACTCTGACAGTGTGCAAAATTGGTTTTAATATAAAGCTTTGCGTCATAGTGACGATGGTCAAGAGAGTACAGCAGTGTTTGTATTTATTTTCTGGCATAAACCTGCTGCTGCAATTTTTTTATTTATTTTTTTTTTATATTCAAGATCATGTGAAATGAAGCAGTGCAAACTCTAGAGGGAAAACCACAGCGTATCATAGTTTGTACAGAAACAGAAACAGCTTATTCTTTTGTATAGCAAAAAGGTCAAAATTCATGACTTGGAGTAAAACACAAGCAGATATATCTATTATAGATGACAACCTTTAGCTAAGTTTTAAGCTCCATGCTTATTAAATAATTGATATTACATCAGAATTTCAGGAAAGCCTTGTTTAACATGCTGAGTTTAAATAAAATGGTTTGTCATAATACTTTTTTCTAAAACATAATATAAGGAACAAACAGGATGAAACATTTCCATGTTATTAAACAGATCACTGTACCTAAAATAGCACTAAACCTCACTAAAATCCCTGGAAGAGGAAAATTAACCATGTTTTCATGGTGAAATATCACTTCAAACTTGTATTTGCAAGAGGAAGCTTGCCGAGGGATTCTACTCTTTAAAAATGCAGCCTAAATGCTCTGTAGAGTGCTCATAACCACAGAAGGATATAAGTAGCTTTAAAGGAAATGATGAGCTGATTCTTAACTGATGTAAATCACCAGAGCTCTGCTAGAGTAAATGGAAATTTATTCAATGGACAATTTTAATTTTAAAAAAGATACAGATTGCAGATCCACCAAAATAGTTTCCACATACTTTCTTGAAATTGCAATGAGAAAAGGAAAATTCACTTTTCCACCCTTCCAGTTTCCATAGGTGACTGTGAGACTGTGCTCATTTGGCAGAAGGAAATGTAAAAACACACCTCATTTTCCTCATGTCACGCTCTAGTAAATTGCTGGTAAATTTAAAAAGGTTGCAGTGCTGCAAAAAGGTAGTCAGAGGGAGCGTGCAGTTAAATGCAGAGATGCTTCACCTCCAAGTGATTCATCTGCATTTTTTATGCCAGGTAGGAGGATGAGAGTGGTGCAAAAGTCCCACTTCTGCCTTCTAAAAAGCCCTGCCCACTGCTGAAACAGAAGCTGGACTCCAGCAAGTGCTTTTTGAACTTTTCAAGGTTAAAGGAAAGCAGCCACTATGGATATGGAGGCTTACATCAGGACTGATGATGGAGCAGGAGAGCTCTGCACTTGTCCTTCTGCTCTTTGGCAGCTACTGCAAATACTGTAGTATTTTGCAGTGTACTGCATCCTTTGGTCATTTCAAAGGTTACTCTAGTAATTCATCTTTGCGACTCAGGTACTGTGCTGTGGTTTGGTTGGGTTTTTTAGGCGGAATTTTCTAAACCAAAAGAAACACAAAAAGGTATTTCTTAAAAAAAGACAGGTTAATTTCAGATACCTCTGAGATTAGTGCTTTTCAATGGCTATAATCCATTTTTTTTTTGAGTTCAAGCCTGTCCAGCTGCAATCAAGGTCAGCCTAGATTTTAAGTAGGCTCTTTGTGGTATCTGCAAAGCCCAGCATCTCCTCAAAAGCACATTTTCCTTGTTCTTACATTATTAACAATGTATGACTTCAGACACAAAACCCCGAAACCGTTTTGCACCCATTAGAGAGACTTTGTGCATTGAATAGGCTCCTTGTGATGTTCCTTCTCAACAATTCTGGACCATAAGGAGGAAACAACTGCAATTCCCATTTCCAAGTGGTAAAGCAGCTTTCAGCACCACCAGCTGACTACTTAAGGTATTTTAATTAGCTCGGGAACATTCCCAGGCCACTGCGTTGAAATGAAACGTGCACACAACTGAAGACTCACTCACTGGCAATCAAATTTTCAAGTTACCAAGCCTGCTGGGTTCTCTTTGCAGAGCAAAGCCGCTCCTTCAGAAGCAGTGATATTCCTTTGGGGGGCCAGGGGGAGAAAAAAAGGCCATATTTTTGCATAATCACAGCTTTCAGTAATACAAAATCCACTGCTCTGTGGGAAATGACAAGACAAAAAGTCTCAGTAAATATGAAGTCCTCAGTGCTCTGGCATGTTAATGCAAGGGAAAAATTGCCTTGCACAAAAGAGATTATGAAGGCGATTTGGCACCATTTCTCTGTCCCCAGGTCATTACTCAGGGTCTCATCACTGTCACAGAGCAGAATGCTGTGGTTTGAAGGGCTCTGTGAGCAGTACAGCTCAGAAAAAGGGCTTTGTCCTGCTGCTCAGCTCTCCTTCTGCAGAAGTCTCTCACCTCCAGGAAATCCAGGTTATAGCATGATGTCATTTAGCCCCTGCTGGCAGTCTCAGTATTGTTTAATTAATTTTTTCAAATTTATTGCAGTTTCTTGCAGATCCAGCGTAAATGCTGTGTCTTGGCTACTGCAAAGCTGACACTGAGAAATTTTGCAGAAAAGCTACTTGCACTTATGATATCACTTACATAGTGAAAAAATACTGCTCCTGTGTACTGGTGTGCTCAGTTAAAAATGAATAGCACATTTTTCTTTTTCACTTTGCCTGAATTGAGAGGCTAACGTGTGTCTATCATATATTTATCTTTGTGTATTGGCAAATAAGGTCAATGATCAGGTAGTTTAAAATTTATGCGTGCCCATATCCAGTCATACAACAAAGGTTACAGGTAGAGGGTGATGTAAAGCCTCTGTACTCAAATAAGTTTCAACAATGAAGAATATGGGAAAAAGAAACCAGAGCTGGGCATGAAGAAGACATTGATCAAAAAATTGACTGATCCATTCAATTAGTTTGGGTTATAGGTGGCAGAGGTTGTGGGCATGTTCCTCTGGACAGACATGGGCCTTGGCTGGCTCCCTGGCCAGGAGTGCCAGGATGGGTAGCAGAATCCCAAGCTGAGCATGCAGGACTCAAAGAGGTCCTCCAGGAGAGATCAACTCTCCCACCAAGAGATGATAAATCAGATCTTCACTAACACAGCAATGATACACTGAGAGTAAACACAGAACAATGCCATTTGTAGTGTGCTGGATTCTAGCTGTACCTTCCTGAATTCAGCTGTGTGCTCTGAATTATTGCAAGAAACTCTGGCATTAATCTTTTATTTTTACTTTTTTTTCCAAGTAGAGGGAATTTGACCTGGTTTCTCAAGCCAAGTAGGCCACAGTTCTTTCAAAATGATGGGCCTCTAGGGAACCAAGTGTAACTGAGCTAAGTCAAGAGACTCCCACAATTTACTGTTCTGTGGAGCCCTAAAGGTTTTCTGCAGATGTAAGGGAAACATTTATTTATTTAATTTTGGTTTGCTCACTCATGGGCAGCTCAAGAAAGAATTGCAT
Source organism: Pycnonotus jocosus (assembly GCA_013400435.1). Taxonomy (NCBI): domain Eukaryota; kingdom Metazoa; phylum Chordata; class Aves; order Passeriformes; family Pycnonotidae; genus Pycnonotus; species Pycnonotus jocosus. Next base: position 451,883 of record VWYP01016645.1, on the reverse strand, counting down.
TTTTATTTACAGCTTTGCAATCACTGCTAGATTCATAAAAGAAAGATGATCTTATGTTTCCTGTGTTCTAAATAGCAGAGTAGAATTTGAGCTATGTGAGAAATTCTCTGTTCTTATGAGCACTGCATGTGGAGATACAGTTTTAGACACATTCTTTCCTAACTGCACAGCATTTAAATGTAATTAAGCACAGTCACTTGTACCAACCAATGATCATTAAGTGTATAACAAATAAATCTCTGTTAACCTCTTCCATCAACAATAAACAACACCTTAATTTTAAAATAATTTTGCAGAATCTTTTTCAACAAGTAACAATGCGTTTGATTTAGAATATTTTACTCTCTCCTTGAACTAAAAATATAAAGTTCCTTGAGGAATTACCAGAAATTTTTCTCTTGGGTTTTTTATTTCATTAACAGTTATGATCCTGAAAAAGATTAGGCACAATCAGCCAGTTTTTAGCAAGCCCAAAATTCAGAGTCTTTTATTAAAGCCTTTTATATGTAGGAGGCACCTTATCTCATACTAAGATGTAATTTCAGCACCCACCCTGCTATGCATACCCAAAAGATGCACCATTCATTCACTGCTATCCCACTTTCACAACAACAGCTGACCTGGTATGTACCTGGTTTATTTCCATTTGCATCAGCTTAATCAAATCAAACAGTTGAGTAATTTAAAAAGTACCCAATCCTTGCTAGCTAAAAGGATGTTTCCTGGATCTAGCTTGGCTAGATCCAGGAAACCTCTCCTGAACTGTGCTGCTTAACTGATAATTATTCACTGAAAGAACCACAGGAGCCCACCACAAACGTTATTGGAATGACAGGCAGGAAACATGAACCTTATTCCCAAATCCTTATTCCTTTCTGGAAGGTCAGCTGTGCCCCCTTGGGCCTCTATTTTCCTGTAATCATGCTTTTTGGAAAATGATTTGAAGCCTTCAGGTGAGAAATACCCTGCAAGTGTTATATATCAGTAATAAAAGTGGGCCTAATGGCCACATCTTTTCCCCTTAAAGGCTTCCCACGGAGTCAGCAACCTCCACGGAGATGATTCTGCAGGATTTTGCTGGTGCTTTTTCCCTAGGAGTCATTGCAAGATGGGTTCCAGTTACTGGTTTATCATTATAAGCCTATGCTGAGACTTGTACATCTAAATACTGGTGAAAATTCAATCACCAGTGTAAGTTTCCTTATTACTTATGCTCTATGCATTGCCAAACAAGCTTTTGCCTCCTGGTTGCTGCAATGACATTTTTTACAAGGCACTGCTGCCTGTGAGACCAGATGACAGTGCTGACGACCTATTTCCTCGTTCTCTGTTTGCCTTGCTTACGCCTCTTGTTTCTCCACACTCAATTAAGGAAAAGGAATTGAGGTTAATATTCCCATCCTTGAAATTAAATCTACCCTTGCCCCACAGTGCAATTAATGAAAACAACTTGGATACAGAGCCTTTCATCTCTAGCTCACAGGTTTATTTAATGGGAGTTGACAATGACTCATGCCATTAATTTGTCTTCTGAGTGGCAACCACAGAGTGAATTAGCAACGTTAGCCTGGATTGAGGCATAAACCTTGCAAAATCACTGCCACGAGTTAACAACCCTGCTGCTCTTTGAGGTGAGGAGTTCTGGTGACTCTGAGACTTCTCCTCGTGTCACAGGTCCTCTTGCAGCCTGCCTGCAGACACACAAAGGGTACACACGGTCTGTGCTGCTCTTGATAATAGGGGTAATTAGACAAAAAATGGCTATTACACATCAAACGTTAGCCTTGGTCCAAATAACAGGGCAAGTTATGTTATGCATTCATACTATGAGAAGTGTTGGTGAATTATATATTTGGCTATTAAAAGATTTTAAAGTCCAAAATAATGTTCAGCAGCAGAAACACAAGAGCTGGGTCAAAATGAGTGTAGGGATCACCTCTGATTTTCCTCCCTGGCAGATGCTGATGAGTGGGGATTTCTTGAGATATTCACAAATGCTAAAAGCATCTGAGAGTAACCTCCCCTGTATCTACCTGTATAGCCTCACTTGTAAGGCAGAGAGATCTATTTTCTGCACCATCCCTTTCAGGACCCTGAATTAGGCTCACAGCTTGATTTACTGAATTAGGCTCACAGCTTGATTTACCAGGGAGGAATATGTGTCTCCTTTGCCTGTGAAGCAAGTGGGAGGAAGTGTCTTTCTGAATAATCCAGCTACCTGCTCCAAGGCTGAGCTCTGGGAAAATGGTTGGTATGGAAAGACTAGCCACATACTGAGTAGAGACAGCACCAACCCCTCTGTGACAGTGAAAGGGTCTTGGCAGCCCTAGTTCTCTGGGAGAGTAACAATATCTCAGACCAATTGACAGAGCAGGACAGAGGCAAATATTTTGGAACACCATCTCTCGGCACAGGTGTGATGGTAATACATGATTTACTTCCTTGCCATCCAGTATTAGATATATGGATTAACATGCCAAAGTGACTGCAGATTCATTTTTCTCACTGGCATTTTCTTCTATTTTTCTTGAAAATTTCTGAGACTTCAGCATTTTGTTTGATTTCAGAAACTAACTAGGTTTACTCTCTATTATCCCAAAGCTCTGCTTTCCCCCAGTAATTTCAATATCCAGACTAGGAGCAACTGTTCAGGCCAGGGAGGGCACAGTGCTGGTTAAAAACTTCCAACATCAACAGCTGCCATGAGACTGATGTTCTACCTGATAAAGATGTTCTAAAACCCACTCACTTCTTGTGAAATCTACCCCCAAATAAATCAAGTAAGGACTAAACCTCACTAGAATAATCTTCTTTAAGATCATATTTTGTTACTTTCTTTAGCAACTATCTAAACTCTGTACATAGAATCACAGAATCATAGAACCATTTAAATTGGAAATGACTTCAAAGACCAAGACCAACCATTAACCCAGCACTGCAAAGCCCAACATCAAACCATGTCCCTAAGTGCCACATCTGCACAGCTTTTAAATACCTTTTAAATACCTTCAGGGATGGGGGCCCAGCCACTTTTCTGGGCAGCCTGTTCAATGCTTGAGAACCCTTTCGGTGAAGAAATTTCCAATCTAAACCTTCCCCTGCTAAACCTGAGGGCATTTCCTCTTGTTACTTGGGAAAAGAGGCAGAAGCCACCCTCCTTTTCAGGGAGTTGAAGAAAGTGATAAAGTTCCCCATGAGCTTCCTTTTCTCCAGGCTAAATACCTGCAGCTCCCTCAGCTGCTCCTCACAGGACTTGTGGCTCCAGACCCCTCACTGAACCTCAGTGACAGAGACTAAACTTGTAGGAGCTGGATAGAATACAGAAAAGCTGTATTCTGTATACCTGGTTACATTTGCAGAATTTCTCACTCTGGGACTGGGCACCAGGGAAGGCAAAATCTGAGTTTTCAGATGATTAGAACCAAGCTAGATTCTTAATGTTCATCACTTTTTGTGATTTACCACAATAGGATTTTATTTAAAAGATATCAAATTCTTTACTGGAGGTCCTTCTCCGGGAATTTTTAGATAAAAGCTTCTGCTTTACAGAGGGGAAAATTCAGCTGTGAAGTCCAGGTGAAGGCTGAGGTTTATCCAGGAGGTGCAGATTTGGTGGTCCTAAAACCACTAAATTAAAGCAGCTGAGATTGAAAACTCAGTTTGACCTCTAGCACTTTTTGGGGGGATCACGGCATAATATGCAAAATTATCAATAAACCAGCCACATTCAACTACCCAGCTGTGTTGTTAAGGCTTTTCCCTCTTTTTCCTCTTCTTTCTTTCAGGTCTGTGAACTCAGAGCACTCAGGGAAGGAACCATGAAAGCCTTAATCACTTGTTTCACCACATGGTTCTTTTGGTAGCACACTCAGAGAAGGGCTTGTGCCGAGGCTACAGTGTACTTCCCTAATCCAGAAATATGGGATACAGCGCTCTCAACCCTTTTTGGTTTTTTCTATTCCAAAACAAATGAACAAAATCCCTCCTCAGCCATCTCTTTGGAAGCAGGGTTTTTGATAAGCATACAACTATCACCCTAAATCTCACACCGCACAGCAGCTTTGGTGTCTGCCAGTACTCAAGCACACCCAGAGGGGTGGCTAAAGGCTGCTGATGAAAAGCAGCAGCCCTGCTCTCGCTAGCAGCCCTGTAACCTCAGCCATGGCACTGTGCTCTGGTGCAAAGCTCAGCAGCACTGACCAAAGGGGCTCCTGGTGCTGATTCTTCCTCTGAGTTCCCATCTGATCACTTCCCTGACAGAAGCAGTTTGCTCCCAGCAGCCCTGCAGGCCCCAGGCTGCCCTCAGAGGATGAGCTAAATTATCTACCCCTCTATCTCATGAACAATTCCTGGCTGTGCCAGGAATTTGCTAATGATGAAGGTGATGTAAGAAATTTGAGTAAGGATGTTATTTACATGTACCAGGTTCAACTTTCTGGAGACATCTGTTCAGGGGGAACTCCAGTGACAGGCACAGGCAGGCTTCTCTGGGACCCTGGAGAACAAAAATGCTCACAGGAATACTTCCACAGCGGTGGCTTTGCAAATATGGATATCCCCAAATGATAGGATGATTTATTTCCTCTTTTAGCCTAACCTTTGTAGCTGTGCCTGTTTTTGAAAGGGAGTCTGAGTAGTCTAAAGCATCTACTGTACAGATAAAGCAGCAAAGCTGCACTAAGTGTTCTCCTTTTCTTAAGCAGCTTTTTGGCCACCCCTCTTTCCATGCTGCAGGAGCTACCTGGTCAGTCATGTGGCTTTGCACATCACTCAAAGGTGGCCACAGTTGTGACATCCACACTGCTACTCTTAATCAGAAAGAAGGGGAACAGACTTGAACAGAGCTCTTCGCATATCCACCTGCAGCTCCCTCGGTTTGGGTTGGAAAAGGCTTTAAAGATCATCAAGTTGCAACCCCCTTGCCATGGGCAGGGACACCTTTCAAACAGGTTGCTCAGAATCCATCCAGCCTGGCCTTGAACACTGCCAGGAACGGGCCATACACAATTTATCTGGGCAATCTTCTCCAGTGCTTCACCACCCTCTGAAAAGAGAAAATGCAGAGATTATATAATCTTCAAGCTGCCTATAGATAGGATTTTTTTCCTAATTTTCTGGTATAAGCTAAGATTTTGTTCCACAACACATGCTAAGCCCATAGGTTATATGAATGCAAGTCACCACTTGGTTCTTTGCCTAATGACCACAGGAGAGCAGTCTATGTGCAGCTGCTCCACTGCTTTTCCTGTTCAGTGTCAGTGAGAGGGAAAAGCATGACCAGGCAAAGGGAAGATCAGTGCATTTCCACCAGGCTGCACATCAGTGTTAAGGGATTTACAAAATAGGTAGGGTTGGATGACAGTGGGTCACCTGGTCCAGCCTCCAAAGGTCTCCTAGACCATGCTACTCATGATTGTATTCAAACACCTTTTGAATATTTCCAGTGAAGGAAACTCCACAATCTCTCTGGGCAGTCTGTTCCAGTGCTCAGTCACCCACACAGCAAAGTTCTTCCTCATGTTCAGGTGGAACTTCCTGTGCATCAGTTTCTGCCCATTGCCTCTTGTCCTATTGCTTGGCACCACCAAGAAAAGCCTGGCTCCAACCTCTTGTCACCTCCCTTCAGATACTCATAGACATCAATGGGATCCATTTGCAGTCACCTTTTCTCCAGGCTAAATAGGACCACCTACCTCAGCCTTTCCTCATGAGAAAGATGCTCCAGTCCCATCNGCCTCCAAAGGTCTCCTAGACCATGCTACTCATGATTGTATTCAAACACCTTTTGAATATTTCCAGTGAAGGAAACTCCACAATCTCTCTGGGCAGTCTGTTCCAGTGCTCAGTCACCCACACAGCAAAGTTCTTCCTCATGTTCAGGTGGAACTTCCTGTGCATCAGTTTCTGCCCATTGCCTCTTGTCCTATTGCTTGGCACCACCAAGAAAAGCCTGGCTCCAACCTCTTGTCACCTCCCTTCAGATACTCATAGACATCAAAGGGATCCATTTGCAGTCACCTTTTCTCCAGGCTAAATAGGACCACCTACCTCTGCCTTTCCTCATGAGAAATATGCTCCAGTCCCATCATCATCTTCATTGCCCTCCACTGGACCTGCTCCAGTAGCTTCATGTTTTTCTTTTGTTCTAGGAGCCCAGAACTTGACACATACCTCACCAGGACTGAGTACAGAAAAAAAATCACTCCCCTAAATCTGCAATACTTTTTTTAATGCACCCTAGGACACCATGTGCCTTCTTGGCCATAAGGGCATTGCTGGCTCACAGACAGCTCATTCACCAGCTCTTTTCCAATGTTAATGATTCTGTGATTCTCTGACGTACTCCATCCATCTGTAAAAATAAACCGTTCCCAAGTGCATGACTGCCTTTATTCAAGATAGAAGGGAGTACTGACAAACTATGTGGAATTATGCAGACACAAGCCTGTTGTATCCTTTAGAGTATCTCGAATTTTTAGCTACTTACTGTAAAGCACACAGCTATGAACAAAAATCTTTTCCTCATTAATGCTTGTTTAGGCTAAAGCTGTAGGATTAGCAGTGCTCTTAGGACTTTAAGACAGTATTTTATTAACAATTAAAAATTGAAACTACTTAGTCTAAATTCAGTTTTGCTCTTTCATTAAGTACTGCTCCATGACCAGATAGATGTAGGTTCAAAGTCAAAACATTTGTAGCAAACTTCTCTAAGTTCAGTGGGAGACATGAATTGTCCCTGCAAGAAGTAGGAAATTACTACAGGGGCACAGAAAACAACTGATGCACTCTCACATCTCTACTTATCTGCCTCTAGAGAATGTGATCTTCACAGGCATAGAATATCACCTATCTAGTGACACTACTGAAGTAAACAAAGACTAAAGAGAGCTCTGATTTTGGGAAAAAAATACATCCATCAATTCTGATTTGATATATGTAACTCTCTACAGAATCACAAAATCAATGAGATTGGAAAAGACCTCCGAGATCATCAAGTCCAATCTATGACTGAACACCATCACGTCAAGCAGACCATGGCACTAAGTGCCCCTTTCAGTCTTTCCTTAGGCATCTTCAGGGACAGTGACTGCACCACCTCCCTGGGCAGCCCATTCCAATGTCTGATCACCCCTTCTGTGAAAGAACTCCTCCTAATGTCAAACATAAATCTCCTCTGGCATGTCTTCAGACTGTGTCCCCTGTCCTGTTGCTGGTTGCCTGTGAGCAGAGGCTGATGGCACCTGGCTGTGCCTTCCTTTCAGGTAGGTAAGAACACATGAGTACATAACACCGTATTTGTATTTGCATATACATCTACAGGGGTTTGCTTTCCTAAGAGCCTCCTCATCAACCACTTCACCAGGGAAATCTGTATTCTGAGGGGTTGGCTGTGCCACACCTTTTTTTCTTTCGTGTTTTCAAACTTTCCTGGCAAGTTACAGCAGGGCACCTGAAAGGGTCAAGTTGTTCAGAACAGATCTGAAGCATAATTTTGTGTCTTTCACAGGCAGTGAGACATTTCTGGGGGTTGTCTCTCTCTCTGGTATGGCAAAAGAACCTCACAAGCTGTAAAACCCAGTATGAACAAGAGATAAGTTCCAGGGAATGGATTTTTTCCTGAACAGAACAACAGAAGACAAGCACTTATCTCTTTGCAGAACATCCACAAGGAAGATGTGGCATTCTTAAAATATCTTTATAGTCAGTTATGAGTAAGATTATTCATCCTACACCCTAGTTCTGCATACAGGAAGGGACAAGCTCATAGCAGAAGAATTTTTTTCGGCAGTGGGAACAACTGCACAATGATTATCTTCCACCCAGTGTGGGATTCCATGAGAGATCACGGATGCTCTGGCAAGTGCTGGGGCATTACTGCATGTTTGTGGAAGTCTCTCAGCTTTTATTAATTAGACTCCTGACAAAGCAGTAAAACCCTGTAACAGAAAGCCACACTGCTCATTCCTGAATCATAGAAATCATTCACCATTTTATGTACAAGTTTTGAATTACAATCTCCAACTCCTCATCAGAAAAAATAACAAACCAAAAAGCCTAAAAAAGCATTTTTGGAAGAACTGCATAGTATACAGAAGCATACTTCAATTACACAATATCTTACAGAACACAGACTGTAACAAAAAGCAGATCCTGTTACCTTTTCTGAGAAGGCAGTGCCCAGCCAAAACTAGATGTTTCGTCTCCATTATTAGAGGAACAGCTTTAACTGAACAGAAGAGTACATGAAAAAAGTTCCTGAACAGTCCAAATAGTTCAACAGAAAAATAAAAGTACATTTGTAAACAACTTTAAAACAAGAGCCTTATGAAAACAAAAAGGTCACTGAAAGTTAAGCTGTTAAACTCTTCTTAGCGCAAACTGCTGTGTTTTACCCTTGTAGGTTTTTTTTATGATAAACAAAATTTTTCATGTGGAAAACCTCAGTGAGAAATCCAGGCAAGTATTTTAAAAATTTTTGGTAAGATTAAGAAAAGGACAATTTGAAGGCAAGAAGTTGAACTCCAAATTTCCTTTGAAAATTAAAAGAACGATAAAACCAAACTATTGATTGAAGCCAACAGTGCGTGGTAACACAGCACTTATTTTATAATCTGAGACCATTTTTATTGTAAACCCTGAAAAATCATAAGCAACTGCTAGAAATTACTTTTGTATTATGTACCATTAATTTATCACTGCATTTTCTTTTATTATTCAAACCTTGCCATAAAGTGACTTTTCACATACAACACTGATTTACCTCAAGCAAAGCTCTTTTACTACACAGCAAAACATAAAAACTGTCCTGGGAAATGATTCTGTGTATGTAACTATCAATGCTTCTGAAGTTGAACATCAGTATTTATGCTGCTCTACTTAATGCTTCAGCAAGCTGCTGATCACTGAGTATCTCCATTTTGGTAGACAGACAGATGTATGTGAACAGCAATGCTTTGGATAACTTGTGCTATTCCTAATACTAGAGTTATTTTCTCTCCCAATTACATTTTGCTATAAATATGTGTGCCCTTAAGTTGATCCCAATATCAGTTTCAGCTAACTAATCAAATTATCTGTTAAGGTTTTGGTAATGAGAACCCTTGCTTTATTTAAATGAGGGAAAGGTTCCTAACTCCCACAGGTTTGCCAACAATAGATTTATTTTCAAGACAAGATGTTCAGTAAGTTGTTTGTCCCCTTTGCTGTTCACAGATAAGCACAACAGTATTAATGGTTTTTATAAAGTAGGCAGAAGAAAAAAGAGTGAGTTTTTCCCCCTTAAGGTTTTTCCAAGTTCTGCTCATGGGAATTAGTAACCATTCATGTGAAATAAGCATATTTCAAATTTCAGATTACTTCTCTTTTATTTATAGGGCTCAGCAGCTAAACTTCAATTTCCTATTTTAATTTTGCAAACAAGTGTTATTAGAACCCTGCCTGTAACTGAGAACATCAAGAACTTATGTATTTATGTAAGGAGTAATGTATCATTTTATATAGAAGTGCCTAGTTTTTGTATCAAAGTTAATTCATAATCCAAATAATCTATCTGCAATGTAAACAAGTAATTATTTTCTCCTATTTAATAATGGTAAATAACAACACTGAGCATCATATTCCAGTCGAGTTCATTAACTGCAATTCCTCAGTCACAAAGGCAGCAGGCATTCTATGATGAACTTCCTTGGAGCTATGTTCAAATGAGCGTAAAAACAGAGATTCCTGATAGACATCTAAGCTATTTCCCTTATTTTCTTAATAGTTTCCACTATTTGCATATTCAACTCCATTTTATAATTTGTTATTTAAAATAAAGTCATTTCCCAAAACTCTTTTCTCCCTATCTAAAACAAATTTATTTACATTTATAGTAAATGCTTTTCACCAAGTAGGTCTTCAGAAAAAAACCTCCTAAAACAAAATTAATAAGAAAGCAAAACCATAAAGGGAGCAAGTATTTCAAGGTCTGTATTAATTTTCTTTCTGAATTTCCTCCCGAAGATTCTACAGGGACAAAAATTTTAATGGTTTAAAACACACTTTTACATAATTTTGATTATATCTCTTCTATACCAGGAACCAACTCTGTCCAGTGATCACCTTCCTAACTTTTGGCCAGTATTTAAATGAAATTGCATGTTATTCACCCCAAGAAAGTAAACAAAATACAGCCTTTTACTTCAAATATTTTATGAATGCAAGATTACAAGAAATATATTAGTCAAAATGCAGGGCTATCAAGCACTGAACCAAGAATGCTGGCATCAGTTTGCCTACCATTCTGCATGTGGAAAAAATACACTATGTCTACAGGTAAAAGGCATCACTAATGCACCATGAATTACTCTGGTCAGCCAACATCACCTCTGCAGCTTGGTGCATGTTTCAGTTTATTATGAAAATAATCATCATAATAATAGTTTGAGATGAGACACTGGAACAAAACCATTCTTAAACAGGAGATTTTTTTTTTTTTTTTGCTCTTACTGAGGTTAACACCAAAAACTAAAAATAAGTTCTCACAATTTAGCAGCCTCCTCAACACTTGTTAGGCTAGCCTTCACACAAGGAGCATGCAAACAGCCACTCTTCTTGCTTTAAATTGAGGGCTGTTGGTTAATTCAAGTTACTGTTTTTTCACCCTACTCAATTAACCTGTTGAACTGGATTTCACCTAGGAAAAAGAAAATTAAATGATGTTAAGTGTAGCAGACAAGTACAGATCACACCAAGAAGCTAACACTCATGAGCTGTCATAATAAGGGATAATAATAACAATAAAAAAAATCAGTCTTTTCTGTGCATATTTTTCATTTGAAAGGTCCCAGGAAATCATGAAGTGCCTGGCCGCTTCTGTTGCTGATTTCTGATGACCTCTAATTGTTTTTTGCATTGCTGATAGTATGTTGAGAGACTTTTGTTTTCATCTAACAGCTTTTTATGTTCTTGTACTAGACGGGATGTGTTCTGCTGGTCTTTTTCATCCTGGTCCAGTTCTGCTATTAGTTCTTGTCTGAAAAAAAAAAAAAAAAAAAAAAAAAAAAAAAAAAAAAAAAAAAAAAAAAAAAAAAANGTTTGCCTACCATTCTGCATGTGGAAAAAATACACTATGTCTACAGGTAAAAGGCATCACTAATGCACCATGAATTACTCTGGTCAGCCAACATCACCTCTGCAGCTTGGTGCATGTTTCAGTTTATTATGAAAATAATCATCATAATAATAGTTTGAGATGAGACACTGGAACAAAACCATTCTTAAACAGGAGATTTTTTTTTTTTTTTTGCTCTTACTGAGGTTAACACCAAAAACTAAAAATAAGTTCTCACAATTTAGCAGCCTCCTCAACACTTGTTAGGCTAGCCTTCACACAAGGAGCATGCAAACAGCCACTCTTCTTGCTTTAAATTGAGGGCTGTTGGTTAATTCAAGTTACTGTTTTTTCACCCTACTCAATTAACCTGTTGAACTGGATTTCACCTAGGAAAAAGAAAATTAAATGATGTTAAGTGTAGCAGACAAGTACAGATCACACCAAGAAGCTAACACTCATGAGCTGTCATAATAAGGGATAATAATAACAATAAAAAAAATCAGTCTTTTCTGTGCATATTTTTCATTTGAAAGGTCCCAGGAAATCATGAAGTGCCTGGCCGCTTCTGTTGCTGATTTCTGATGACCTCTAATTGTTTTTTGCATTGCTGATAGTATGTTGAGAGACTTTTGTTTTCATCTAACAGCTTTTTATGTTCTTGTACTAGACGGGATGTGTTCTGCTGGTCTTTTTCATCCTGGTCCAGTTCTGCTATTAGTTCTTGTCTGAAAAAAAAAAAAAAAAAAA
>VWYP01016645.1:401831-440027 GCA_013400435.1 Pycnonotus jocosus | reverse complement strand
AAAAAGAAAAAAAAAGAAAAAAAAAGTCATTGTCATTTATATTCTATTTCCATTTCTGTGTAGATGACTTCATATGTTTCAAATCAGTATTTGATTATCAATCTGAACTCACAGCTGGTGATATTTTGTGCAAAAGAAGTTGACAAAAGAATGTTATTCTTTAATGTAGTCTGGAGGAAAATTCCCTTCCAAATCAAATCCGTATTTAAACTTTAAAATAGCTGAGAGACTGAGCCTCACTCTCTAAAACTGTCCTTTAGATAATGTCTTTCAGATGCAGTTTTACAGGTCACAATAAAATACCTAAGGAGCCACACAAAATTTCATAAATACATTCAACTCCAATTTTAGGTATCTATATGTACATTTTATATCTCTAAAAGGCAACTTAAAATACAAAATTGCAGTAATTTTTGTTACCTTTTAGTGATGTGCTACTTTCTATCTGGACTTGAACTTATTAAAGCAGTGGAAAAGTAGAATCAAGGAAATTACTTCTGTAACTGGCATTTCACATTACTTATGCTGTTAAGTGTTCAACATGTTTTTTTTAGCGAAGATTTTAGAGGCCCAAACACACTGATGATCTTGTTATAATTTATTCTGCAAAACTGATGTGGCAGTTTACTGTTTTGTTATGAGGTGACAAGGATGCAAGCTGACAGCAATATTTTTGCAACAGAATAGCAAAGGAGAAAGTTCATGTTAATTAATTGTTGCCATATGGTTTTTAATTACAGTTAAAGAAAATTTAGTAATTGTATGAGGGTTGAACTAATAACGACCTTAACCAGCATTAAATTCATCCATCACATCTTTTTTTGTTTAAATGCGTAAAGACAATTACATTCTGAGAAAGTTTTGGAAAAAGTTTTGAAGAAATGTGAACACAAACTTCCTAGAAAAAAAACAATAGGAATCTAAAAGTAGAGAATCAACCATTTTGAAACAAATATATTTGAAATAATTTATTGACCATTGATGCAACACAAGTAGAATCAAAATTAAGATACTAACTCTAGCATCATTATCTCCTCATCAAATCTAAAAATTCATGTGAAAAAACCAAATTGTTCACAGAAAGCGACAGAGTTCAATCTTACTGTAACATTTCCCCACTCATTCTGTATGCTATTTCTACTGTACAAAAGGTTTACACACACATTTTACTCATTAGCTAATCCACAAACACCAAGGCAAGCTCCCTGTTAAGAGCTGCTTGCCTGCAGTGGCTCAGACACTGGTGGGTCACAAGCTGTTTATTTCGTCTAGTGTCTGACTGTGACCTCTCTGAACTGGTCGCCAGCATCAGGAAACAGAACACAACAGAACTTGTTATGAACTCAAATTCTGAATCAGCAATAATTTTTGACCTAATACAATAATATGTGCAGCTGCTTTACTTATATGTGTAAGCAATGCAAGAAGAAAGAGTTTATTTCCAGTGCACAAGGAGAAGGTACGTAACAGCTTCTAAGCATCAGGTCTTAAACCCATGGCAGAAAAATGTAAGATGAATATTGATAATACTGCTGTAAATGCAGTGCTTGACAAAAGTCAGATATATGATTAAAACTAATTGCAAAACGAGTAATATTGACATATTTCCCAAAATTCTAGAATCTGTTACCTAAACAATTATCTATATATTACATATTTTAATGGAGAGTGTAGCAAATTAAATTCCAAGGTTCTTTAACACTTCAGGCATTTCATTTGAGATGACACAAACAAACATTACCGGTTTGTTACATACAGAGATTTGCCATATCCTTATGTAGGTCTTGTCCAGAACAGTCTTGATATTGATCAGAACTTTCAATTACCTGCTCTAAACATTTCATCTGTACTGAGCAGCTCAGTATTTCTTGAGTTTAAGATTGGAAAATAATTATACCCTATGAAATGTTACTTCATAAAGTCAAAAATAATAGTCACTGTGACTATTATCTACTTTTTGTTATGTATTTTTATTATTATACACAGACTTTGTGTATAGGAAACAAATATAAGAACAGCAAAGGTTAAACACATTTCACTTACTTCCTCTGCAACAGCAATGCGATTTCTGTCTGAACTTTCATATATTCTTGTGCCATTTTGCAGTGCTGTTCAAACACAGCCATAGATTCTTTGGAGTTTGGGCATGGTGCTAGAGGCTGAAAATAAATCAGACATGTTAAAGACTAATGAACTGATATCTTAGTAAATACTGTGTTAGAGTGTCTCTGCAGTGTATTTATAACAGTCTTTTAAAAACCAGTAAGCCTTTAAAAATAAGTGTTAAACCATGCCCTGGAAAATATTACTGCACTGATGTCAAAGTTTACTCAAATCTAAAGTTTTTAATCTGACACTTGCCACAAAAATCAAAGCAATGTTTAATCCCACACACAAAAGATAAAGCATATACAACAATTTGATTCAATAACACTCAAGCAAATAATGTCTTATTTTGACAGTCAAATTCAGCTTACATTTGGTTTTAGGGATCATGTTTCCCAGGGCTTGTTTTTAATAGCTTGATCAAACCTGAGTCAACCAATCTCAGATTACATAATATATTTTTTTAGCCTTGCTCAAAAATTAGACAGAACATAGACCCAGGTAAATATGTGGCACTATATTTTGCAGCCCCAAAGTCACATGTTGAAATGAAATACAAACTTGAGAATCTAATAAACTGTATATTTATTACCTGTAATTGATGATCTAATGTGAGATATGCCATTGGGATGGAGTTATCTGACCCATTGGTCTCTGTAACAATACCAAGAAAACTTTAATGTATTTAAAAAAGAGTTAATTCTATTCTTACAGGACAAAAACAAGAAGTCTAAGTAATTTCACAATACACAGTCTGAATGTGGATAAGCAGATGGAAATAGCAGCGTTCCAATCCCAAGGCAGATGAATCATTTTGTTTTTCTGATAGTTAAGAACATCAAAAGTATGGTCTATCACATCAAGGAAAAAAAAAATGGTTCTCAACCTACATTTCTAGAAGCCATGTAACAGCACACAGATTTTAAAAATACTATTTTTGTACAGTCTGCGATAATTCCTGTTTATAAAAAATTTGCTATTTTATTCTTGTTTATGAAGGATCAGCCAGCCAGCCCATGCATCTAATGACTTTAAAATTAGAAGCTGTGCAAATCAGCTCTGCCAAAATAAAACAAGCACAACCTCCTGCTCAGTTCTGAAACCTGCTTCCAGTGAAGTTTCTAAAGTATCTTCCTCACGACATGCTCTAGGGCATCTTCTCTCTGCTCCTATAGGTACTTTGTGGGCAGCAAGGAACCCAATAACCAGTCTGTCTCCTGGGCATGGCTGCTCTCTTCTTACACTGCAGTTACTTTGGATTTCTCTAGAGCTCTCATTCCAGATTTACTATGTTCCTGCATTCTTATCTTTCAGTAGCCCACAAGCTGGGGATCACAAGGTTACTGTTAAGCTTTAAGAGACACAGGAGTAAAGACACATGGAGAAACTACTGATTTTACAGCCGCATAATTGCTACTGGAGGGTTGTATGGAGGAGGGTAGGTGGGAAAAAAAAGGGGCTGCTTACCCATACCCCAAAAGCACCTGCCACAGAGTAGTCGTGGTAGAGAAACTAAGGTGTTGCCCTCAAAGACTATGCTATTTCCAAGAGCAGCTTCAAAAGGAAACAGAAATAAGAGGGTGGGAATGGAGAAAAAGTGGTTAAGTGTATGCTTGTAAGGAAACTGGAAGGTGGTAAAAACAAAAAGGAAAAAGAAAAAGAAAACAACCCTAAAACCAGAGACTTAATCACCATGGTATCTTAAATGCAATTAACATGAGAAGTCCTTTCCTACATTAGACTATTGCCATATATGGACACTGTGACAGTGAAGGAATCACTGCAATGCTTCAAAAATACATCAGTACATGTAAATGTTTCAGGTGACATTCCTGAGTGTTTCAGCACCACGTCACATAACTGTAAATTTTCCTTGATTGACCAGATTCAGCTGCATCCTTTTCAAATCACTTTGCTTCATTAAATTAAAAACATAGCATCATTTACAGAAAACCAAAATTACTTCTCTCTTCAGAGATTTCAACAATTCTTTGTGCATGGCCTACATAAACCAAGCCAGGAAAAAAAAATACGTGGCACATTCTGTATTTACCTGAGTATAAGGTGAGCAATTTCTGTGGGCCAGAAGAAACATTTGACTTTTAGCTCCAGTGCTGTGCTGCGTTTAAGACCAAAAACTTGGCACAAAAGTTTTAGTGCACTGGCTTATGATTTGCAGCTTTCAGTTCCCAATGAACTCTTGACTGGGTAAGAGCTTGCTTCCAATATGAAGCAGCAATTCCTGGTAGTGCTTTCACTGCCTAAAGCAGCTCGGGATCCATGCTGCACAAGAGGGCCCAGGGTGGGCGGCAGCAGTGGGCAAGGGCTTGGGGAAGTTATGAGTGACAAGGCACTGACTGTGGTCAGGCAAAGCAACAAAGGACAGAAAGAGGAAAAACAGAGAAGCAAAGCACAAGAGTGTGTTGTCCTCCCACTAACAAGGGGAAAAAAAAGAGCACATCTTACATAATCATCTTATATTTGGTAAAATGCAAGTGTGCAAATATACATACATATTTATGTATATATACATATGCTTGTGCAAGAGTCAGTCACCACATGAGTTTCCATTTTGCTGTTGGTTACAGGAAGAGAGTCTGATCATCCAGATGAAAAGATGACAAGAAAAAGATTACAGAATTTGAGGCACTGTTAAGTACCATCTTGAGACCAAGTTTAAGTTTGAACATGTACATTTTGGTAACAAAAATGTAGTTTTTATTTAAAATGGAATTTGTGGGGTTCCATTTTTTTCCTGCAGTCCAGTACTGGTTCTTTTCAAAACAGAGTGCCTTATGACTTTTAATATCAAATGGAACTATTCAATTATCTTCATTCTTAATCCTATTTCATAACAAAAGAACAGTGATGCAACAGTAGAAGTATTCACAATGTTTCTACAGACACGTGTTAGTGCATCTAAAACCAGCAATTTTGTGTGCGTCTTTACATTCTGCATAAGCAAAATTCCAGCAAGTAACCTACTCCAACTGATACTCACCTACATAACATTTAATTCCAGATGTCAGGGCCATGAAATCTTTAAATGTATATTCAAAATACAAACAGACAAGACTAAAATGTTCCAATATGTCTATTCCCCTAATTGCCCAAAACCACACTATAGTAAAAAACCACTGCTAACAAGATCCTCATTAAATATTACTATCACTGCAATTTACAGTACTTTCTTACAAGCAAAATGCCTACAAGTTCACGTAATTTAACAATCTATAAAATTGTTAATAGATTAGATTAAAAAATACGAATCTATTCTTAAAGCATATGTGAAAAACAAGGCACTAATGTCATGACTCAATTTAAGCAGAACTTACAAGAATCATGATCTTCATTTCTTACTTTTATTAATGTCTGAGCAGACACTCCATACCACAATCAAAAAAATATTTCAATTTTCTTAAAAAAAAATACATAATAAACAAAGGTTTACCTGCATCATCTGGTGTCCATGGATTACGTGTTGGCTTTTCAGAGGTTGGTCCCGAGGTAGTGATCATTCTCACACTAGGACTAGATGATCTACTGCTATTTCTACTCTCCTGAAATGACAAAATAAATTGATAAGTTAACAGATGATTTTTTTTTGAGAAGTTCATTAAAAAGAAAAAAGAAAATTGAAGAAAACTGAACCTATAATCCCCCAGAATTCTCTCCCTCCCCAAGCTTTTGCCCTGAATGCTCTCCTGATGCTTTGGTCAACTTTACATGCTTTGCAGGGATTATTTCATCCCCATTTCTTCTTTACTGTGTAAAAGAAATTGATACAATTTTGCTATTCAGCATAACAAAAAGCAGTGCTGAAAAATGTGTTCAAGGTCTCTATAGAAAATCGTAACAATGTGTCTAGTGATTTTCACACCATCATTGAGTGCAATCTACCAGCTCAGTAACATAAAGAGGAAATAAAGTTTGTTTCCAACATTGAATCAATGAATGGAACTACATTCAGTTAAAGGAATACAGCTCAGGAGCTGCACTAGACTACCACGTATTAATCTACAGTTTTCTTCTGGTTCTTTTATTAACTCGGGTTATGTGATTAATCTTCAGCAAACATGAAAAAAGAGCTTAATCAAGAAGGATCAGTCAATTGAAGCACATCAATCATAAAATGAGTACATTCTCCCTCATGAAGCAATTTAAGAACTAAACCAAAATTTTGAAGGATGTTTTTTTGTGTACTCTTTGACTCCTCCAATCCTTTTGTTTACCAAAGCACAAAAACATAATACAGACTTCATTATTCTACCAAGCTGTTTTTTCAGAAATGTTATTTACAATATATATGTTTGTATTTCACATACCCCTTCAGTGACATTAAATTAACACAGTAAAGGATTTAAGACTGTAATCCCCAGCAAGTTTCTCAGAAAATTATGAAGTAAAAAGAAAAGATGCTATTAAAATACAACTATTTTCAAGATGGTGTATTTATCATAAAATGATTCATTAAATGATTCAATTTTTCAAAAGAAGCACTTAAATATACAATAACTAGAAACTGTATTTCTTTATGACTTTATTTCCAAATATGCTACTTTAAGTTTTGAAATTCAGGATTCCAGCCACGTAATGATCCAAAGAATAAGAAGATTCTACACACTGAACATCCATTATTTCAAATGCATAGTCTTTCTTCCGTGATGTTTATTAAGCATTTTGTGTCTTATGTTAATATCTAGAAACAAGACAATAAACTGTAGAAATAATCTGATGGGTATGTTCAAGATGATGCCATCAGATATTTTTTGTGTTGGAGTCTTTGTTGACATTGCTGAGCTTACAGTTAGTGTTCTCAGATATGATTGATAAACACACTCTGCTGGTATAAAAGATCAGCAGATAGAGAAAGCACTTGTAACAGTATAAAAGCACTTTATGCAAAAAGAGATTTGTTGAGTATCTATAGTGGATAGTGAAGAGCACCTGAGAAATACCCTAGTTATAGTAACTTCTCAGTGCTTTACTAGATTGTTTTGGTTCACCAACAAAAAAACCATTTCCTTGATACCATTACTGACATGAAATTCAGTTGATATAGAAATGAAGGGATCACATCTGAAGCATATCTAAAAAGCACTACGAAGCTGAAGGAAAGTTTCCCAAACTGAACACTGGTTAGATTACAGTGTTTGAGTGTGTGTTGAGTGAGATGCCTAGACGGCAGCCCCTCTGACAGCTAAACCAGTGTCTGGACTTCAGCAATCAGTTTTTGCTACCCCTTCATCCTTGCTTCCCTCCAGACCTGCTAACAGGTTTCTCTCAAATCATCTTTGCCAGGTGGTCAAACATGGCATTCTTAGCTTCCACATCTCAGACTTACAGTCTTGAAAAGCTGGCATGCTCTGAGGAATAATCCTCCCTGAAGTTTAATTTAAACAGGCAACACAATTTAAAAAAAATCATTACTAGTCCTGTTTCCTCATCTCATCTGTGAATTTTATCTTGCTGTGAAGGGGGAGAAAAAAACCCGAATGTGCATCTGTGACAAATTTCACAATCTCACGGACAGGATGATTCATCTGTATAATATCAGATCCCCGAATTATCCCACTTAGCTTGCATGCATGTGAGTACATACACTCTGACCTTGCTTCTCAACTGTTCATGTCAGTACATGGCTTTCTTTAATACAGTAATTTTTTTCACTTCAAAGTGAACTGTAAGAGTTATGAAGGCCCAGCAACGGTTTTGACACCCCTTCTCCCCCAAAAACCAAAAATCCCAAAAAAACATTTAAAAGAGGAAGTAAGTAGTTTTGGCATTTATGATAGTACTGTGAAAGATGAGTGCAAAACAACTAATAAAAGATACACAGGCAAGGAGATGGATACCACACTGGGCATCAGATCGTAGCCTGCAGATCTTGGGTTGTTATCCAAGATATGTTTCTCAGTATTGGTATAAAATATTAAATTTTGTAAAGACTGCATGCAGCATAAATAGCAATTTGCTATTTGCTCAAAAACTATTAGTAGTTGCAGTTAAGAGACTTCACATCTGTTTCTATGTTACAAAGGTGTTTAGGCAGGAGCAATAGCACTAGCCAGATGACACACTAAAATGTTTTAAAGTGCATGTACAGGGAAACAGGCAGAAGAAACAATTCAGTGCCAAAAAAAAAAAAAAAGATAAATTAACAGAGCATCACAGTATATGGACAGAAACAAATAAAAATGTAGGATTTGACTTTAGAAGAGACAGTTGCATCAGTGCTGCTCGTGTCACTTGGAGTAAAGGACCAGTCTAAGGTCACCAGGTGCTAAAATCTGTGAAAATTCTCAACACCAAATCATTCTAGCAGCTGATTCGAAGATGGAAAAGCTTTGACCTAGCAAATTTTCCCATCAAAACTGTTGACACTGAGTAGTAAAACCCTCTGCAAAGCACTATTACTGTCTGCCTTTGAGAACACCAGTAAGAGCAATAACCTAAAGTGCCTTAAGTGTCTCAACAACTTAAACGTAGTAATGGTCACTCATACAAGCCATGTGAAAAATTCTTCTCAGAGCACACAGACATAAAATAGACATACAATCATAAAACATACAAAGTGGTTAAATGAAAACAGACAAACATGTACAGAGGACTAAGAGTCTTGGTTCACCCCTTTCAGGTAACCACCCAAACTTTGGTATATGTATTATTAAATATTTATTTGCATATATATTTTAAAATTGTATATTAATTAATATTGTTTATGCATATATTTGAATATTTATATAGAAGCCTGGTGTTTTCCTTCACCTTAACAAAAACTGCATTCTGAACTGGAAAAACCTTTCTAATTAAAACCAGCAGCTGTAACAGAACCATTTTCTATTGACACGGCAGCAATTTTCAGGAAAAATAAAAATATTCCTGATCAGCTTTACTGTGTCAAACAGTTAAAAGCCAGAAAAGAGGCAGTGTGGCAATCCTTCAATTTTGAGCGGGATAGGGCCTTTCAGAGCCTGGGTGAGGGAGCAGAGGCATGTGGGGCCATGGCTGCTTGGTGAAGAAGGCTGTGCCGCAGAGTGGATGTAAGGGAGAATGGAATGCAGGGAAGAAGGATATTTGCAATGAAGGGAAGGAGGGGGAAGGGGATTTTCACATTAGAAAGGATACCCTATATATGGTATGGTGGATATGGGGACATTGGATAAACTGACCAGAGCTATGCCACTCAGATGTTTTTTCTGCTTTGGCTTGTAGATTGCTTATATGGATAGCAGCTCAAAATTTTTAATAAAAAATCAGGGCACTGAGGTCCAGACCTATAGAAACTCATAAAGATTGATCTTTTAACTATTTAGCATAATTTCATTGTGCTCTATTGCTTCATTGTTTTCCTTTTTTTTTTTTTTAAATATACAAGCATGTGTACATCAAAAGTTAGCATTAGTTTCAGCAAACTTTTCTATCTCTTCTCACACAAAAAAGAGGATAAAAATTCATTATTTGTTTATATGGACAGTGCAAAAATGTCTTTGTAACTGCATTTTTCATGCGTATTAAAATATTATGTTTTCCAGATTTTACCACAATGTTTCCAAAGACACTGCAAGATAGTAACAGGTAACTGTAATTCTTCCACTTACATTTCCAATATGTACACTATCAGAAGCAAGAAAGTAAAATGTGACTGGTACTCCTATAGACCCACAGGAAAAATTGACATAAAACAAAATTTCTGTATCCTTCCATTCAGAAGAACAATTTAACTAAAATACCCATACAAGCAGTACAATAGCTTTCAAAGAAAGATTATAGTAGTTATTAAGATATGAAGAAAATGACGAAAATCTGAAATATCAACCATTCATTAAAATGGACAGAATGAAAACTTTTAAATAAAAAAGCTATAATTAAATACATTCATGCATCAATCAGCACAATTTGGTATAACTGATGTATTGTCACTTAATTTTTCTCCTAAGTCTTGCATAATTGTAATTCTACAATTAAATGAATAGGCTAAATTAATTCTTAAATTTTGCAGATTAAATTCTTTCTAATAAACCTGTCTTCTCTGAAGATATTAAAATGTATTATGTAGACTTGTTATTTTCTGATAGATGTACGCAGCAAATTTACTAATACCTACAGGACTGATGAGGTTTCTGTGGCTATCATACTCCATGGAATTAAAGAAAAATCAAAGGTTATCTCCCTGATAATTACACCTCCCAAGAACTACCACCTACTTTAGGTTATTGCAGTAGGTTGTTTAAGAAGGAAACCTGATGAATATGCTAAGCACCAGTATCCCACACTCAAATAATAGTAGGGATCTCAAAATTGCCAATTCACACTAAGGACCAAATAGCCTCTGTCAACTATTAAAGCAATTAAAACCACAAACAAACACATCTGAATGAAGCATTAGCTATACTTTTCTCATTTAAAACTAAAATGAAACTAGGAGCATGTTATGTAGCATACCACTGTTTCTGTTACCATGGCATTTACAATACCAGACAAATAGCTATGTTATTATAAAATATCTTTTTGAGACAGTATTTTTTTAAACAAAACTTTGCAACAACACCCTGCTGTAAACCCTTCACAAGAAATAGAGAAATATCCCTGTAATTTACTATTCAAGATTCAGAGATTGATAATAATCATTATTGTACCACTTATTATACTGATGCACATGCCTTTTATTTTCATGCAGAAAGTGAGTCTATATGTAACTTACACAATAAGCACAATAGAGAGGTGAAAAGGCTTTCCTGTGCAACATGTGCCCTCAGCCAAATTAAGCGGTACACAAAAAAAAGTGTACATAAAAGTGACAAATACTGCATAAGCTACAGAGAAAATGCTTCTCATCTGGAGCTCATTCATAGTTACCCTCATGGAATCTCATTTCAATGCAATACAAACAACACTACAGTCTGCCAAGCTTCTACATCATTTCTATGAAAGCATCAAAGGTGAAGGTTTCCAGATCGGTTCCCCACTACAGATTTGGTGCTGACTTTACTGCAAGGCAAAGAAGAGATGAGAAGGACATTACCTGACTGGACTCTGTTCCAGCAACACTAAGATCTTGAATAGATCTGCGCCTCTGCTGTCCGTTTCCTGCTGGGAAAAAAAGAAAACAAAAACAAACCAGTGAAATATATTCAGAACAAAATAAGAAGGGTGCGACTGTTGCAGAGGAGCTTGGAATTTGTACAAATCCACAGAGACAAAGTGAGAGAGGGGGAGAGAGAGACAGCTGCAGAATTTTAACTCAAAACATGCTGGTCTGTCCACAAAAAGTACATCCTAACACAATAACCACTCCTACCACATGAATAGCTGCTGCACTCTACTCCACCATCTTCTGTCACATGTATTTGGTCAGGCTTAGTACTCGGGGCAGGAGCTGATGACGACATCTATTTCAAGTGTGTTACGTTATGGGGATTTCTAAAAGCTAAACCGCGAAGATAACAGGCTGCCAGCTTTAACCTGTTGCTCTTTGGCTTGCTCAAGGAACACAGCAAGGACTTCTGCTTGCGTGCCACTCCCCTCAAGAAAACTAAGAAGCAAAAGCGCTTCCTTCTGGTCTCCTGTCTCCTTCAGAGGAACAAAACTATGTCCTGTTCTCATGCTCCGAGAAGTGTGAAAAGGGGACCATTCAGCTAAATCACATCTCGCCATCAACCTATGAAGCACAATGCTGTAATCTTTTCCTCTTCTCCTTCCACCTGTTCGCAATTATCCACCAGTGACAGCTACATAAAACAGTTTAAATTTTAGCACTGACAAGCAATCAAAGGCATTTTCAGGAAACAGAATCTCCTTAAAAATAAAAGGAGATTATGCAACAGAATCTCCCTGGCTACTTTGATTTTTATTATAGTGATTGTTTATATTATCTCTTGAGAGCAGGTCAGCTGTCCAAAAGGAAACACCAAAATGTCCTGAGTAACAGCTGACAATGCTCAAAATTCTTCCTCTTAGCTCTGCATTACGTAACTCTGCTACTGGAGGGGAGCATCTGAAACATGTACTGCAGCAGTGGCAGCCCCTCGCCCACCGGCCTCACACTCAGCCACCAACACGGCTCACTCAAATCCCTGCAAAAGGCATCACATTGCTGACCTTTTAGATACTTCTCATTCAGCATCATTCCCACGACTCCAAGCCTATCCTGACATATGTTTTGAATTGCAACAGCTACTACAAAGATGTTAAGACTACTTCATATTGATTATTTAATAATCCTTTAAGTTTTTAAATATATGTACCATTACATGTAGGAACAGACTACCACAAAACAGCAATATAAAATGTTTAGTGTCACTTTATCAATGTGTCACATTTTAAAATTCATAGAAGGTACTATAAGAAACAAGCATATAAGAAAATCAAGCAGGACTCTAAAACAGGAATGTACTTTTTGCTCTGAATACAAATGGTTTTGAATTGCAACTGTTCTGTGGTCTTGATATTTTGCTTCTGAAATTTAGGGAAAGTATATACTTACCTAAGCAAGAATGGCTAAGTTTCTTTACTACTTTGATACTAGGGATCTTTTGAATGACAAATCTATGTCAAAATATTTGAACTTGTTCATTTGCAGTGAACTTTTTCACTATGTAATCATCTAACAAACAAGATTATACATTTAATAGAATTCTGTGCTGTGGACACTTCATCTGGCTGCCACAGCTCATCTCAATATTCAACATATGGGCAATCCACCCACAACTGATACAAAATTATGTGCGCATTTCATTCAACAACATTGTTATAAAATTAGCTGAGCTGAAATAGGCTTGCAAAAATATCTGAAATTCTCATTTCAGATTAGCAACATTTGTGAATTTAAAGAACCCAGCACATGTGTTGCTGAAATATTAGAACATGGCTGCCAAAATATTAAAATAATCAGGGTGGGGTGCAAGAAAGAAAAGAAAATGCCTTGCGGGAAGTGAAGGGGTGTGGGGAGAAAGAGGGCCCAAAACTACTGTTGTAAAAAATGAACACCTTTAAATGAAATATCTTCAAGTTAGTAGCATGAGGGAAGAGCAAGCTCTACTAGGCAATGCCATTTTAATTAGTATAATACTGCAGACATCTGGCAAATAGCTTCAGCAAGGCAGAAACAGACTACGAATCAACAAATACTTATTGCTCCAGATTCAAGACAAATTTCTATTGAAAAATATACTATACAGCACAACAAAAAAATATTTATTTGAAAAGATTATGGGTACTTCTTTATGCTTTCCTCTCCCACTTTTGATCTTGTTCTTACCTCCATCTCCATTTAAAAAAAAGTTTTCCTCATTATAAGAACTAAGAGATTTGTACACGGACAGAAGTTAATCCACAGTAACTTGATGCACAGTGTCAGGCTTTTGGAGGTTTACAGGATTTTAAGATTAAAAAGCAAATGTCACAAATATACTTCATGGCCTCAGAAAAACCCATTTCACGTAGTGTTGTTTATTTTCTAAAATTAAATTCTAAAGGAACAGGAAACTTCCATCATGTCCTGCCCCACATACTCTGGGCAAAAATAAATTGTACAGCATATTAAGCTTTTGATCACCACCCCCACCCAGCCGCCAAATATCCAGACCAGCTATGACCTCTTCTCCCTGCCCTTTAGTAGATACTTGCGTCTCCTTTTACACTTTCTTATTTACTCACAGTTCTCTCTCTTCCTTACACACCTACAGGGCTAAAGCCTCTCTCACAGGGCAGGATGATCAGTGACTGTGACAGCGCTACAAGACATTTTGAAGAAGTTAAAACATGGATCTGGGTTCCAGAAGAATGAAGTGATCTGGGAAGACAAGGGTGGGATTTCTGGCATACATTGACTTTAAAAGTAGATAGAAAAGCTACAGACCTACAGAATCTGTAATTCCTATCCACCTTCTAAAGACCCTCTACAAAATGTGTCTATCTTGAGTAATCATTTATGCAGTGTCAATGCTATAAAAACCGTAATGCTGTGGCAGTTTCAGATGACAAAATTACAAAGCCAAATGCACACATGCTAAATGCACGAGATGTCTAACATTGCCAGTGAAGAGAAGCGTACTTGTAGGTATATTTGCTAGATGCTGCTTGAATGCTTTCCATCAAAAAAGTATACAAACTAAAATTCACATTTTTTTGTTGTTTCTTTAAAGATAAAGATATTTAAACCTTTGGTACTTACTAGGGTTTTTATTTTTATATATAAAAATGTATATAAAAATAAAGTCGGTGCTTATAACCTGTACTATACATACTATAAATAAAATAATTGCTATGTCACTAGGCTATCTGGTTGCTGGATACCACCACTGCAAACTCATTTGCTAAGTTGTTACACAAAGGAGGAATTATTTGACCCATTTGTCAGCTTTTAAGTTTTGTAAGCTAGTAACACAAAATAGCATCTTAAAATGAACAAATAGTTCTATTCACCCTTATTGTACTTATTTAGAAAGACGAGCAAATATATTCTAAAAACTTCCCCTTTTGCCAATATTTTACCTTTAATTAACAAGGTATGTATTTTACGACCTTGGAAGCATAATCAGTTCATGGATGAAATGCAGTTGAGGCACCACATTACGAAAACCCCCAATGATAGCAGATGTAGTGCTCATACTTCCAAAATAGCCCTGCCCAAAGCAGCTGACTCACGGTAGCATGCCTGCTGGTGCTTCCCCTCTCTGGGCAGCAGCTGCTCTACCATGTGCTCAGCACAACTCCAGGCAGCAGCACAGACCAGCACTTGTGCGGCTCCAAGGACAGGGACAAGCTGCTCGCCCCACCGAGGGAAGTGCCCAGGGAAGTCTGGAGGAGCTGGGTCTGTGGCAGAAGTAGTATGGAACTTAACTGGGTGGGACTGAGATGGTGGTGACAGTTTGGGGGTACTGGAAGCTTAGGGGTCTAGAAAAAGTGTTTGGAGGCCAGAAACCAGAGCCTTGTGCTGAGAGAGTAAATAAGGGAAAAAAGTGAGAAATATACAGATGAATATAATTAGTTTACTGGGCAGATGATCACATTCTGTCATGTAATGATTAGTCTCTTTTTCTTCTGGCTTTGGGATTATTACTGGAAAGCCGTTCTGACAACCAGAAAACTTCCAATATAAAGCCCAGATTTATTTGCAGACAATTTACATATTTTTTTGTAGTGCTAATACTTGCTGTCTTTTAGCTTAAGTAGTTCTCTCTTCCTAATTTTTAGCTGCAGATTCATCTATAGAAAATTATTATTCATTCTCAGCTTTTATTTTGTGGACTAAAAAAAGCTATGCTTTCAGATTTGTTTTTATACTCTCTATACCCTCTTGTCTTAGTAACTTTTCTTCATATTATTTGAGTGCATGTATGTTTCTTTTATATGGCTGACCAGAATAGTATGTTTAATTCCTGGTTCAAACTCAACAAGGGCCAGTAATAGTGTCAGTTCTGCTTTATCTTTCCTGGAAACGAACCTTAAGATTTCACAGGTTTTCACAACTACATAGATTCATGGCTCTTACTACCTGGGATTAATCTGCATGCATGTGCTATGGTCCCAAGTCATCTTATTAACAGAAACTGTTGTTAGTGCATGACCCTGGATTTTACCCTGTTTCTATTCAGTCACAGCAAAATTCTTCCCTTGTGATACTCTGATCCTCCCCTTAATGAATTGCTTCTGATAAAGCATTAACAGGGAATTTTATTATCGCTCATTTGACTTAAATATCTTAGGAGTAAATGTTGAGAAAACTCATTAATATGCTTGATCCAACCCTATACCTTTTTTTATTTCTACAGGTTTCTATTTCTTTCATATGTATTCCAAATTATCTTGAAATTCCCATCCTGTCAAGTTCAATTAATACAGACCAGGTGAAGAATTTTTAATGACTGCCTAACTAAAAAAACCAATAAACTGGTACAATCTGTTTTGTGAAAACAACACGGTATTTTATTTCACTGACTTCTTCATTATTGCCTAAAAGTTTCAAGGTTTCTTGGAAGCCTCAATGTTGTTACGGGCAGACAGTGTACAGAGACAAGGGCACTCATTAGCTTCTACAGCTTATTTACCAGGCTCTCATCATGAGTTAACATCGAAACTGGAAGATGTCTTCACTTTCACTTTCCTTGCTTTCTCAGGATTTAATTTCTGTCAGTGCAGGCTAGGACTGCTTGAAAGTTACAGTGGAAAGTCACTCTAGTAAACTTTTTTGACTATTTGTTAGCCTCGATACCAAAGAGGTTTTCTTTTTATGGGTGCTATTGCTCTTTGGAATCTACTTTTTTAATATTCTGTATTTTTACCGTAACCTTCAATAAAGTAATTTGAAAGAAACTTTTGTTTATCTTTTGCAAAATGCAAAAAATTATCTTTTGCATTCAACTTTATAATACCTAACAATATCAAGATTTACAAGGAAACTTCCTCAGATGACAGAAATTTGCAATAAGAGGGCCACAATTTTTAGTGGATTTCTAGATACTATCACTTGCATTTCCTGCCCCTGACATATCATTTTGAAGTGACTTGCATACTGTTGATGGTATGCCTATCCCAGTTTGGGATGAATTGTACTTATTTTTAGGCTTTGAGAAGTATGAAAAGGAAGAAAGAAAAAATGTCATGCTACTAACTAAAAAATGACTTAGGATACATGAGAATTATTCATTTAAGTCCCAAATGATATTCTCATCCATGGTGCCTGATTATATTAATTTTTTTCCTATTAGAAGCTTCTCCTAGTAATTTTAGTTTGCATTACCTTAAACACAACAGCAGTACCTCATGCACACACATTTTAGCCCCAGAAAAGTGTAGTCAAATATAAGAATTACAGAGACTGTTAATGTTTTAATCACAAATATCACATGAATTTAAAGTTCAATTTAAAGTTTAAGTACATAAGTTATCTTTGTTTTTGTTCTACTATTATCTGATTAAAAATGGGAGCCTAAACACAACAAAGATCAGGGCAAAACAATTACCTAGATAGGAATTTTTCAATTAAGGTCCATTTTCACCAAATAATACAAGACTGCATATACAGTTTTCCTCTATAAGAAGACTCTGAACATCAAGATCATTAAGGGAAAAAGTCCTTTATCAGCAGAAGTAA
This sequence comes from Pycnonotus jocosus, assembly GCA_013400435.1. Classification (NCBI taxonomy): domain Eukaryota; kingdom Metazoa; phylum Chordata; class Aves; order Passeriformes; family Pycnonotidae; genus Pycnonotus; species Pycnonotus jocosus. Next base: position 422,824 of record VWYP01016645.1, on the reverse strand, counting down.
ATTTGAATTAGAAGACTGAATAATTTACTGATAAAATAAGTTTGTAATAAAATATTGTGCTCCTCTACCGAAGCATTACAAAAAATTTAGTGGGATAATTTCTGGGCCTGTCCTAAAGCAACTGGAGCAAGAAGTATTTTAGCAGTCTGATCATTATTCCGGCATCTTAACCAACTGACCCGTTCACCTGGTCTGCGATACCTGGTATGATGATCTCAGGGACATCCAGAATGTTGCCAAATGAAGCAGTTTTACGATGGCCTCGTTTAGGCTTGGAATAGGCTGAAAAAATACACATATACAATACACATGCAAAACACTAAAATGGCAAGAGCAAAATTATTAAATTCCTAATACTGCATTGTTCATATACTTGGTTAAACTAGAGTTCATGCAAAAATGTGTCATGCAGAATAAACTGCATTGCCTTCCACTCATGCTTACACATAGTAAAGCAACTGTTAAAAAGCAAAAAATGCAGAACTAGCGGTCATTACAACAGTGTAATTAGTTATAGTTAGCAACACAAAAGTCAAACACAGAAAGCAGCATGGCAACACAGAAGGGAAAACCAAATGTAATTATCCAAACAGAAAACAAATGAAATTATTTCAGTTCACCTGTACATTCAGAAAAAAAATTTGATTGCCTGAACTTAATTAACATTTTCTCTTTAGTGTTGGGTACAAATTATTTTTTTAAAAAGTCTAATACCTAGGTACTTCTGTTTCTTTAAATCACCTCCTTTCAAAGCAAATCTCATCTACCGCTGAAAAAATGCTTACTTTTATTACATTTGACAATCATTCCTGCCAGTTACCCTTTTGTCCTACTAGCGAAGATTTTTTGTTTTGAAAACTGGATATAACTACCAACTTTTTCCTTTTTGAATAATGTTCAAGAAATGAAAAAGAAAAAAATCTAATAGTACCTTTTTTTAAATTTTACCACTTCTGTAGTTTAATATAAATTATTCCTATTTAGAGAAAAATCTGAATACATCTCCCAAAGGTAGAACATTGTAGTATACTCATCTCACTAAGTAATGGTGATGTGCATTACATGATTTGCTCTTACACTTAATCTAGAGGACAATGGAACAAGACTAAACAATTTTCAACCTGATTTAACAACAGCCAAATCCTCACCCAGCCATGCGATATTTTTTCAGGTTCACAGCATATTATTTCTGTCACACAGTTAACAAGACTAAAAAAAGAAACCAAAACCAATACAGTGTTGTTTCACCTCTCTTTGAAAAAGTTATGGTCAGATGTGCTTGACCTCATTTCTTATAGTCCACTACTTCATGAAGTGATTTCGCAAAAAAATACCCAAAGAACCCCAAGCCAAAACCAGTATGTTCAATATGTACTTTTATTTGAAGAAAAAGAAACCCTACAGTAGTAACAAAAAACCCCAAAACGAAACAAAAAACAAACCCAAAAGCCTTTAGATTATTCTGAATAGTAATTATTATTTCAGAGCAATGTACTTAAAGAAGACAAACTAGGAAAATTAAAAACTTCTAAAAGGAGGGCCAGGTTCTCTGCTAATGTCAGAAAGTTACATTAAGAATGTCAGTGACCAAAGCGAATCCTGACATGTTTTAAAATAAAACCAGTATGGTGTTACTACCAGGTAAGTACACAGCTGCCTTCTGTGTTAAGAAACCTTTATAGATATTCAGGGTGAGATGTGCTACACAGTCATCCAGTCAAAGACTGACAATACAAAAGACAGATTTTGGAATAAGGCTTTAAAATAAAAACATGAAAGTAAAAAGAATTTAGGGCAAGATAAATATTATTTCAGTACCTCAGTATTTAGTAAAACAAGATCCTGGAGGTAAATCATAACACAATGGAGAACAAAAATGAAATAGCCATGGTGCACAAGAAAGCCAGAATTTTGATGTGCAGTTCCTTATTCATTGCAGCTACTTGGCTACCCTAATTTTCATGTTGGTAGAAAAATACTCAAACAACTAAATAAGCCTGAACTAACCAAAGTAATTTTGTTTAATTATTTAAATCTGTAGTTATATGCCATAACACAAAAAATTTTCACATATGAAACTTAAAACCTGAAGTTTACATATATTAACAAGCAATATCTTTGATGAAGAAAAGAGACAAGAAAGTGTTTGCCAAGTGTACATATTTTTATTAATTCACTCTTCTGGGATGAATCAAAATTGCTTTCACCATAAAATTATATATTTATGCTTACAGATAAATTCTAATTCTCTCAAAGATTTAAGGTTTAGAAATAACAGTTTATATCTGAAGGAAACCTGGCAAAACACTTGCAGCTGTTTTTTTAACAAAAGACAATGCTTTCTTAACCTGGTGAATAAAATCTAATTACATTTCTCATTCTGAAATCTGTAAAAGTGGATTTTTAAACTTATTTGGGAACGTGCTGAACTTCAAACCTACCTCTTAATTTCAAAAGTATTATAGAGATAATCCTGAAGAAAATGTTATTATATAAATAATTATGCTAGCAGAGATGTAATAACATTATTTCAGATAAAAAAGAGAAAGTTGTGCATTTGGAATAAGACTGATATTTAAAAGTCTCATAATGCATTTTTTAAAAGGTAAAAATCTAATTCAACAAAATCTCTGAAACCTTTAAAATTCTCAGTTAAAATACTCAGTCTTGCTGAGTGTATAACCATAAATAAAGGCAATTCCCCCCCACAATTAATAAGGGACAATCAAGACTACAGGAATAGCTTAAGTATTTTCATATGGCTACTGTTGTCAACTTTCTGTAAGACTATGCAAGTTTTACATTTTCCTTCTTCTTTTACTTCTTTCCAATTCCTTAGCCTATTCCCCAAACATCATTAAATTTTACCTGTGATGGAAGCTATTCTTGCTTCTATTTCAGACATGTCAGCACTCATCCTTTTGGCTTCTCCGGAAACAAGGGCTGACGGTGGCCGTGCGCGAACATCTGACAAGCTCTCAACACTGCTCCCACGAGATGGGGGTAAACTCAAACGGCCAGGATCTCCCTGTTTAACAGTCACATTTTGTGAAAAGAAAATTCTGCAGAAGCCCCTCCATAATATGCACCAGTATGTTTCAACGATGTGCATTTTCAAAGTGACAAGATTTAAAATCTTTAACACAATAAATGGTAATAATTTAACTATTATTGATATATACAAATGAAATACCTGCAGCTTTGAAAATAATGTAACTTCACACAGATTAAAAAATCAGCAGAATTAGGCCAATCTTGTCATAAGAGGATCCTTGTATTTTTGCACTCTACTTGAAATAAACCAAGGTATTTTCAAAATTCACCTAAATGTTTAATCCTTTCATGTCATACAAATATTTAGGTTATAAATTAAGGCAGCAATTTTCAAACGTAACTTTTGAATCTAATAAATCCCTTTAAATACAATGAACTGCTCTTTACATTTTAGTGGAGATCTTACTATAGCCTTCCAGTTTCCCTTTTTGGAATCATACAACATTTATCCATTCCATTTCATATTCTTCTCCTATAACTAACTGGATCAAATTTTGCACTGTTTTGAATAAGAACACACGTTTCCGAGCAGACCCAACACTTATGTCTATCCCTGTCCATTTTGTTACTATGGTTCAAAACTGCACACGTTGTCTTACCGGCTGCTTGGCTGTGTTTTTGATTTGCTGCGCCAATTTTGATTCCAAACGTTTAATAGTGTCATTGGTAGAAGCTCCTTGGAAGTCACTTGGTTCCATGTTAGCGTCACTCTTGTTACTTGTGTTTGTTGAAGTGATGTCCATGAATGAACCTAGAAACCAGTAACAAGGAAAAGCATTTGAGAATGTCCACCAAAAATACTGAAGTGCATCTCTTCACAGGAAAGCTCTCAGAAGTCTAACTTGCCTTTAAAGCAACACTTTTGAAAAACTTTTAAAGCAAGACCAGTTGCTACAGAGCAATTAGTATAAGAAGCAAGAGGAGTGAAAAAAGAATATGTAACTAAATACTACGATAACATTCTGAAGTCAATCTTTACCTCTCTTTGAAACTGTTAGGGTAGCTGTTGTATTATGAACCCAACAGCAATCTCAATCACAATTAATGACAAAGACCATCATTAATCATAGAGCAGCATAAATACCTGAAAAGTATCAGCCAATATATATTCATAGTTTGAAATGATAAATTACGTCTTCAAATTATGTGCTGAGAGGTGGAGAAAAACTAGTGAACTCAGTGAAATGCTAAAGCTGCAAAGATTTTGTTAATATAAAGGTCACTAAGCTGCAAAGTAGCAAGTGAGGCTTTATCCAAAGTAGCAGCAATTTCTTTGGAGATAGAAAATAATCCAATTATGCAGAGGAAGCTGAGGATATGTAAGATTAAAAACTACTTAAATGGAAAAAAAGCTACTTGAAACAATGAAGAAACTGAACAATCTTTTTCTTTTATTATTAAAAAGATTTCTTTGAGGGTAAAACTACCTGAAAGTCTAGCCCACATTTTGTCCCATCCACCTTTCTAGTGATTTTTCTTGCACTTATTTTCAATTACTGTATTTACTACAACTTATCATAAAACAAATGCAAGTTTAAGTTGTGGAGATTGCAACTTAAAACAGCTGCAGCTTTCAAGAATAGTGAAAAATTTTAAATTGACAACTCCTAAACATTACATATGAGTATAAGGGTGTCAATTCTAGCAACGTTCATGAGGAAAAAATGGAGACATTAAACATGCGCATCTGGAGACAGCTTTTCTTATGAGCTTTTTCTTCCTTACATGCACACTTCAGCAAAACCATTTGACTGAGAACACTAAATATGAGACATTAACAAAATAAATACGGTCTGCTGATGCTTGGGATTTTGGAAATCTTTTCCATTTTGAGTTCAAAATCAATGTAAGAATGTGCTTTACTGTCTATCTGCATCATTTCATGTTGCTGTTCTTTTTCTCTAACTTATACAAATGTACCTGTGCTAGTGGCAGAGTTGCTTTGGCCTTCATCTGAATACTGGCAAGGATATTGCAGAGGTTCATCAGCACCTGGAAAGTACTGTGAAAAAGAAGTAATTATTTGATAGAAAAGTAATTAAAAATTGTTTTTAAATTATTTAAATAGTACTTCATAATTTATAAGTGTAAATGATGTATGACATTTATAACAATTTATTTAGAAGATAAATGAATGCAATTATTTTTAACAATTTAATACATTAGACACACCTATGACTTTGTTTTTTTCAAATCTATGATGAATTATTATACCCCTCCAAAGATGGTATATGTAAATATATATATATAAAAAAGACAAATTATTTCTCTTCTCTACAATAACTTGATAAGTTTTGTCAAAAAGAGAGAGGCAAAAGAAAACATGCAAGTCCACCTTTGGAGTGGGATGAAAAGCACACCTTTTGTAAATCAGTTTCCCAGCTTAATAGTTAAATGATTAAAATACTTAAATAAATTTTTATACCCGCATCAAGTGTGTCATTATTTTAACGATTTCCTCCATGGATGGCCGTTGTGAGGGATCCTTGGACCAACAGCGGGTCATTAAACTCTCAATTGGTTTAGGTAAATTTTTGATCAGTGGTGGCCGAGTACCTGCAATTGAAATTAGAAAACACCCTTAAATTTTTTAAACAGACTCTGAAACAACTGAGAGTATCTGATCTCTCTCCAGTATTTTGCTAAATAAATACAGGAAAATGCAGAGTTAATTGTAATCTGGATGAACTGGCTTGTACTTAATTTTCTCTCTTACAAACAAAAACTCACAAGAAAACTTCCTTTGCACTACATAGCAGCAGTAAAAAAAAAAATTAAACTTTTCCTTCAGTATAGGTTTGAATACATTCACTGACTGACCAAACACAGCATATTACAAAGGCTAATGAAATGTTACTTCTTTCTGAAGAATGTAGTTCTAGGCCAAACTGAGAAGCAAGTAATAACAGTCTTTGGTCCCTAATGCTGTATTCACAAGAAAAAAAGAAACAAAACCAACCAACCAAACCAACCAAAAAAAACCAAAAAAGGAAAAAACTCCAAAGTCTCGAAGTATTTTTGAAAGCTGATTTTGTTCCTAAGAATATCCTGATAAATTATTAGGCACTGGAACTACCAATTTTGAGTGACTTTTTCATGGCCTATACTCATTTTTTAATAACATTTTACTTCAATTATTGTATAACTATTCAGCTGTTTTTGCTTCAAGTGCTTCCTCTTATTACAATTTCAACAGGAACAATTAATGACCATCCAGTTGTGTTTGATACATGAGACACACTGATGGTTTGCAAAGAAAGCAATATTTAAGAATATATTCAACAGAGCAAGTAATACATGAAGTAAGAATGCCAAAGCCAAACAATAGTTTTAAGTGAGATGAAGTGCACTAACACTTCCTTCTTAAGAAGGAGGACAAAGAAAATAGAAAAAGATAAAAAAGAAAATTTTAAAGCAAAAGTAGGTACAGAAAAGGTATTTTAAAGTACACTCCCAACACCCAACCAAGGCTTCCTGATTTACTACTAGATTTACACTTAGTTTTACAGTTAATGCTTTTATTCAAGGCACTTATCACTCCTAATCTCAATGTCCTCGAAAAATTGGAGAATCTCTTTCTTCCTTCATAAATGGTATTTACAAACCTCCCTTTGTGCATTCCTAAGACTATAATATTAATTGATTCTACCACTGTCTGCCCCATTCTATTCTTTGAATAGGATATGCCTGTGCTCACCTTGTGCTTCTATTATTTACTACTGAAGCAATGACACTCAGGCAGAGCACCAGCCTTCATTGCTTGTTTGTTAACTTTTTCTTCCAGCAAGTTGGCGCTTGCTTTGATGTTGTCTCTCACAAATGGCAGAAACTCTCTGCAGACATTCATTGAACTACTTCACTATCATTACTTTATTACTCAAAAAATTGTTTTGCCATGGTACCTAAAAACATAGCAGTAAAAAAGTTAAGCTCTAGCATGAAGATACTACAGTCCACTACACTGACCAATGTTACACCACTGCTTTAAAGAAACCAGTCCATTTGAACATAACCACTGTGTCCTGTTCATAGTCTAAGCTCCTGAAAATCTGTTCTGTATAGCACCTAGCATAATAGAGTGGTGCTCCATGAGTGCAGGTACCTACACATAAAGGTAAAACCATTCAAACAGCAGAATAACAAAAAGAAACCCCAGAATACCACAGATGAAAAACCAAATAACATCTTTAATGACTAAGGGCCTTGGAGAAGGTCTCATAGCTTCTAACATTTCTAAACACAGGTTAAGTTACTTAAAATTACACATTTCTTGTAGATGGTTCAATTTAAAAAAAAAAAAAAAAAAAAAAAAAAAACAAAAACAAAAAAAACACCACAAACAAAGACAATGTAGCTAATAAAATCATCATTCAGCCGGGTAAGACGCTCTTCTCAGATCACTTTTCAAATGGAGTGTTCTAATAATGAGGACACAGCTCTTTACCTTTCTTTGTTCATCAACCAGTTACAAGCACTGTAGCAGCCAAGTAACTCAAAACCCACACTGACACAGAAGTGGCAGTGTCTAACTATTTAGTCTTTTGACAAAAAATGCATATTTAATAAAGCACAAAATAGGAACACTTGTAATTTAAAGCTGTACAGCTAAGAGTGTTTAGCAAATTTATAGGTCATATACACATCTTCAGATGCATTATTTTTCAATAAAGTAGAAGTTGACAAGTATTTTCAACTCACCATTGTGAACTGCCCACATTATTCGGAAAGCTGGACCACCAATCTCATCAAAAGGTTTCCTACGGGTGATTACCTCCCAGAGAATAATACCCCAACTGAAAACATCACATTTTTCACTGTAATTGCTACCTGGAAGAAAGCCATAAATATAACTTGACTCTTTTCTTTGTAACATTAAAAAGAAATATAGTTTGAGTAGATCACAGAATCGGGTTGGAAAAGAACTCCAAGATCACTAAATCCAACTTTTCACTAAACACCACAATGTCAACTAATCGAGTGGCACTAACTGCCACGCTGAGTCATTTCTTCAATGCTTCCAGGGATGGTGACTCCACCAATCCCCTGGGCAGCTTGCTCCAATAAATAAATAAATAGCTTTACATACTTTCACTTCACATTTATTATGCTGAAAAAAACCCCATTTTTTTAAAGCTGGCTGATTCATGCTAACTTAAGTTACAAATCACTTGACAGTATGACTGTTAAGAATGCCCTTCTCTGGGAATCAATCCTTGGAGTCATCTTGAAATGATAAAATGCATCAGTTTCCTTATACAATACAAACCACAATATATTAGGTTTAAAATATCTGTTGCATTCATGATCTAATTGATCATTTTTGTTTCCTCTAAATATTCTTCAATTCACTTCTTCCAACCTTGCTGACAATATGCCAGCCCATAATATCTGTCATATCCAGTACTCTTTATTAATCTTCTTCAGAAGAACTACTAACTACCATATGAACAAATTCAGGAGAACCCTCAATTCCTCACCATCTGATTTCATCCTGTTTTATTATTCTTATTCTTTTGCAATGTCATTACTTAATTAAAATTCTTTGACCAGGAGTTCAGTATTTCTAAGACTCCTAAGGTGCTGAAGACAGGTAGGTGACAGAGAATAATAAATAAAAATATTCAGAAGCTACACAGAAAGAATGTATGCTTTGTAACCATAACTAATGCAAACACTAGTAAGAGGTGTGAATGGCTAATGATACGAGAATAAATGTGTGAATATAAATCACAGGAGATTTGCTCACCTATCTTCAAACAAGTATTAAAATGGGCATACAGTGGCCAAGAGATTTTTTTGTTTATACTTAATCAGAAAGAAGGAGCTGAATGTGGCTAATGATTTCAAAGGGTATGAAGAAAAACCAAGTCAGCTTTATCAGTCAGCTTATTTTCAAAGATGCTGGGGGAAAAAAGTCATGTAAACAATGGCAGATCACTAAGGGAAGCAAAACAATTTCATCTATGCAGTCACAGCACTTCTGTAACACACAGCTTATGAAACTAAAGCAGTGCTAATCCCCCATTTGAGCAACGAAATTCTACGTTGTGGCTCAGGAATCTTGGACTAAATCTGAAAAGTAGTAGTCCAAAAGAAGTGAGAGAGTATTCTGGTATTGTTCCCTTATGTGAGAGACTAAGATCAGATAGACAGAATAATTCCTCAATTTATCCAATTTTATCAAAGCAATTTAAATTTTTTAACAGTTTCTTTTAATGGGAGTTCTGATATTGGAATTGCTCTCTTTTACTTCATCCTGATCTATATCCTATTATTTTCATTTAGATCATTTGATCTGTACAAGGCTTTAGGTGCCCTAATGTTTAAAATGGGGAGAAAAATCTTAATATTACAGCAATTACTTCACTAAGTGCAACAGATGCTTTTCATGACTTTACTGTTCTCATCTAGAAACCTTAGTACTAGAACAGCATCAAATTAATGTTAGCCTTTATTCCGATTGTTGAATTCTGTAGAAGATGCATCATACTGGATTCTTTCCTTTCTTGATATTTCTGTTTTTAAAATTATTTGTCTATTTATCAGTAAATGCTTCCAGTTAGAAGTACATAAAAGCAACTGTAAACTGAAGGCTTCTTGCTGCTGTCCAACTGCAATACAAGATTTGTTTTACTTTGATGGATTCATACACCAGAGGAACTAGGATATGAACTGTAAATCCGTACTACAATACACTTATTTACATCCATTTTAGATTAAGATTTTTCACCCAAAAAATCTAGCTTTAACACTGGCTGTTCAATTGCTTATTTCTGAAAGAAAAAAACCCCTCCTATTTATACAATTTAATTTAATAATAAACAAGTGTTAAGAAAAGAAGCAGTCCTGGCTAAAAACATAGAGGAAGTGCCTGAATATAAAATGACATAATGGAATTTTTTCAGGCATCAGAGTGAGACAAATAGTCCTTGGGTTATTGGGTTGGTACTCTAAGCAATATGTGGAAGAAAATTGTACCTTCAGAACAAAAGTTTCAAAGGTAATGTTTGGGAGGGATCCTAGAACTGTATACGGACAGTGTCTAGAATAAGGACAATAAAAGAAAAGAGGTCACCTGGATCCAGAATCTGGGAAACCACTGCTGCACACAGGCATTTGCCAAATATATCAAATCAAGGACACCTCTGCTTCCTTAAAAGCAGAAGGATGACTTTTCCAGACCATTGCTAAATTACATTGATAATTAATGTACAGACAGGTTAAAAGGTGTTTAATCTGCAATTTAGTATCTATGGGATTATTTCTTTTATAATTGTGCAGCAATTACAGGTATTTAATTATCAAGTACCATCAGTCTTTCCCCAAGAAATAGCTTGTTTTCCTACTAAACAAATTAACTGGTATTAACAAGTTCCTCAGTACGTAGGAAAGAGGAAGTACATCAAATATCTAGATTACACAAAAAGCAGATAAGATGGGAGTTACAAGAAAGTGGAGGATCAAAAAAGAAGGCAATTATGTTCAATTTAGAGACTCTAACAGGGAAATTCTAAAGTTAAAAGCTGATCAGAGTAGGGAGGGAAAGTAATGACAGTATTTAAATGACAGAGGAGTTTGAAATGATTTAAGAATCTCAGAAACAGCAAAACTGTGGGGAAAGAGCCCTCTGGCTGTATTTTCCTTCCTTACAAAATAAGGAACTGCAGCTGTCTAAAGGTAGTCCTTACGTAAACCTCAGCAATGACAAATAAAGGTTCCACATCTTCATGTAATTAAATGTCTAATATTAACATGAGAGAGTTGGTTCAGTGCTGCTCTTCAAATCTCTGCACAATTATTCGACAACATACACTTGTAGAGATTTAAAAAAAAAAGTTCTGCCAAAACTCTTTCAGTTGTTCCCTCAAACTTTAGTAAACCTAATTTTAAAGACTACACGATGCTCTCATTCTTACATCACATTAATTCACAGTTGCATCCCTATAAAGAAAATATAACATTAATGCTGAATTTTTATTACCTTCAAAAACTTCAGGTGCCATCCAAGCAGCACTTCCTTTGTTGTTGGTCATGTGTGTTTGAATATCACAGGCTGTACCAAAGTCACAGATTTTTAGAACTGTCCCCCCAGCTACCAAGAGCAAACTGTCAAACATAAAAAAGGATATTAAAATTGTAGAATAAAATAGTTTGATAACAAACCACTGATTTTTTTTTTTTTTAATCCCAACAACTATCATTCTAATATAGGTGAACATCTTAGGCTTTGTATCTCAGTGTGTTGTTTTAGAATACAGGATATACAGAAGGTCATTTGTGTTTAATGTGAACATATTACATATTTTAAAGTAATCCAATATATGTTGCTATTTATTAATATTTCTACATGCTAGATTTTAAATAAATATCTTTAGCCATAGTAAACCACTAAGTATATATTGACAAAAGTAGACTTTCAGATGCCAGGGGCTGAAAACCAACAAGTGCAGTAACAATTTTACTGAAAGAAGAACAATAAAGACTCCCACTAATGTCAGTCAACGTAGCTATTTATTTAAATGGAAGGCACTTGAAGTTACATGTGAACAACTCTCTAAATCAAAACTGGGGAATACAAGAAAGAACTAAAGATTTAAATTGTGGCTTCATGTTATAATTTTACCTGGTAATAACTGCATATTACTACCAAAAAGGGATGATTATGCTGATCCTCAAATATCTGTTTCTCTCTAATCTGTGGAGCCAGATCTGAAGCTGTAAAATGAGCCAGATAACAAACTGACTGGGTAGAAAACTACTAAATTTTGTTTCAGTGGAAAGTGATGGGAGCTTCTTTCAGGGGTAGTGGAACAGGCAGAAAGAGGGGATAAAGGAGGATGGCCATGTGGTGAAAGAGCTCTAATGCAACAGATTAAATATGACATTAGGGACCAATCAACACCTTTCACAAAGCTCTCTTATTGAACACCACAACCATTCCAAAACTGGAAGATTTTAAATGACTCGGATAAGAAGCCCTATTCCTAATAAAATCCTCTTTCATGATGCAGGGCAAAAGCAGGGTATTTTTCCACTTTAACAGACAGTAACTGAATACAGTTAATTTTCTGCATCATAAACTGTCATTCTGTAACTAAAGCTTCAAATGCACAGCTTTCATTTGGAATACAGTACATCCAAAAGTTAGTACCAATCAAAGGTATTTCTTTTAAATGCAATAAAATTATTATAAATTATCTTCAATACCAATTGTAAGAAAATATGAAAAATGAACTATAAACTTACTTTGGTGGCTTCAGATCTCTGTGAATTAGAGCCTTTGGTTTCATACTGTGGAGATATGCCACTCCTTGGGAACACTGTAAACACCAACTCATGGCATGTGCAGCAGTATAATGAGGCAGAGGTTCCGCACCATGCAGTACTGCAAAACAAAGGCACAAACTAAAAAGAACTTTATTGCATATTACAACACATACAATGGGGTTAACAAAATACCAGTCAGAAAGCTCTGTGGAATCTAAGTAATCACCAACACCTCATTACTGCAACTAAAAATATCCTTCTGCAGACTGTTAAAATAACAGAAATGTCAAAATATTTCCCATTTTTTTAAAGTACACTTTCCACCATCATTTATGTTAAAATTCAATATGAAAACTGATGCTTGTTCTCAGCTATCCCTGGTAAAGCCTTAAACAAATGCCCAGGGAATTTACAAATTAAGAAAGAATGTTTTCAGATGTTCCACTAGAAAACCTTAAATTACTTGTATAAAATAATAAGAAACTGGTATCAAGAACAACCAGTGAACTGAAAGGAGGTTTTAAAAGGCACACTCCCTTCTCCTTAAGAATTTCAAAGAACCACATAATAGTTGGAAGAGATCTCTCAAAGGCCACCAAGCAGGTCAAACAGGCCACCTCCAGCTGGTTGCCCTGGACTGTGTTCAGGTGGTTTCTGAATAGCTCCAAGAATGGAGACATATTTATGAAACAACTTGTAGTTGAGATGATGTTTGCCCTAATACTAGCAGTTTAACTCCAGGAAGTTGAAATGATACTCACCATTGTACAGAGAACCTCCTTCAGCATACTCCATAACAAGACACACCTTTGGGGGGAAGGGGATAAAAATAGGGATATTTTCAATGCAGAGGCAGAAAACAGCTTTTGCAAACTGAAAGGAAAGTTCTTTGAGATCAACTGAAAGGCCTCCATAACTAAGCTAATGGAAAATACAGCAGTTTGAAATGTATGTATTTACATGTAAGAAAAATCAGTTTTACACTTAGTTCTAATTAGAAAATAAATGACCTCCCTCCTCCTAAGACTTAAAAAGCAAACTGTCTTCAAACTGCAGTTCACTGTCCTTTACTTTATTCCCTTAGTGGTATACAAAAAACCCCCCCTAAATACCACGCCAAAAGAATTTCACTAGTACCAAGAAACAAAAAGGGATGCAGCACTACTTTAAGCAATTAAATAGTCCAAAGAAGAATTAGCTAAGGATACATCTGCCCTGTCACAGTACCCCCTTTTCTGCTTTAGAGAATTTGTGAGACTGTTTGCAGCTGTGGCAGAAAGCAAGCAAATCCTGAAAACTGCACGCACGAAAATATGAGCTGATTTACAAGACGCAGTCATGTGCTGATACTGCATTTCCTTTCCATATTGATTTGCAATTAATGTGATTGTAGATATAACTACATATGTAACACATTTTGACAAACTAAAGTATAACTGGTGTTTAGCAATAGATTTGGGGTGTTCTTGAAAGAATTTATTTTTCATAGCAGTAGAAAGGAAAAACAAATACCTGAAAAAATCAACCAACCTACACATCTGTGTATTTCCTTATTATGGCTAAGCCATGAAAAATACATAAAATAAACATTTTTAATATAAAATACATGTTCTGTGCATTGATGCTTGCATATGTTAAACTAGTCACCTTTTGCCACAGTGACATAAGCTATAACTTACTGGGTTGAGACAGGCTCCATACAACTTGACAATATTGGGATGGTTTACTCGTGACAGTTGTCGAAGCTGCAATACAAATCACACAGTTTCAAACCAGGGGGAAAAAAGGATAATGCTTTGTTTTCATAGCTATAAATAATACACCACAACAGCACAATTTTCTATGTCTGCATAACCCCAGATGGCGATTTTACAAATTACATGACTTATGTCACTCTTTGCATTTTGATTTCTGTAATGAGGTTTGTTTCAAACTGGAACTGTGTTTTAAAAGAAAGTTTGAAGAAATTACATTTAAAGAAAGTATTTTTGTCAGGCTATAGTAAAATCACTCCAGTCACAAGCACTGTGCAACTATGACATCTATAGATTTGCTGCTCTTCCTGGAGCCCTCAATTTTGGGACTACATAAAAATTTTCTGATTAAATAAAAATAATCAGAATCATACTGTCTGTTTTGACAATATAGAGGACAAAAGTTCTAAAATCCCCAAGCCCACAGCCCTATAAAAGAATTTAGTATTAAAATGACACAGTTCCAAGAACCTATTACTATTTGTATTGAGAACTGTACTATTTTGCATTGAGGTTTTTTTTTTACCAGTACATAGTAGAAGCAAGGAAAAAGTAATTTTTTTTTCTCTTTACACAGACTGCTGAAGAAGTTTGTGCTGTCTGTGGAGCAAATGCTATTATTTCTATACACTTAAGAAGATTTAAAAAATCAGAATGAAATATTTCAACTGATGCTTGCACTGCGCAGGGTTTCCTGAATAGCAATAATTACTGAAGCATTTCTGCAATTATCTACTCAGATCTCTTTTGAACACAAAAATCCCAAGAAACCAATCAGATCTAGTCAGTGTTAAACCAGACTCAGATTAATAACCTGAAAACTTTCCAACTTAATGAACAACATGTAAGTATTTACAGAAAGGCCTATTACAAACATGCTTTTCCCAGCCCTTCTGTGTGCCAAATTTTACTAGAGTTAGTTCTAAATTTAAGAGTTTTATTTTTAATGTATTTTGTGTATCCTGAACATCCTAAGTTATAACTGAATAAATACTAAGCAGCATGTCACATTATACCTCATTTAAATGAAACTTTTGATTCTAGAAAATATGATGTATCTTGGGAAGTTTATCAATATATCTGAACTACTCAAGACATTTTTAAAGAAGCAAATATTGAATGAAAACAGTTATTGCCTTTAAGGTAGTAATGTATGTATATATAAGAAAAAAACTCATCAAATTATTCGAACTGCTGAAAAACCTCAGAAATATTTTCAAATATCAACCTATGCTGTGGCCCCTGAAAGTGCTAATCAGCTCCAAGGCTGTGGTGGGTATTCCAGCTGCACCCTGACTTCAGACTGGGACAGAATCCAAGAACTGTTATCTTCCTACTTGTGTGCCCTTGGCTCTCCCACACCCTTGCTTTTCAGTTTTTATGAGAAGCAAACTAAAAGAGCTGCAATGTGCTTTGTCAGGTCTCCTGTCCTGCAAGACAAGGGTCCAGGCCTGAACTGGGTACCACAGGCAACAGTTATCTTGTGTTAAAGACACAGCTTTTAGTACACTAAATGCACCCATGAATTTCAGGAAACAAGCTCTACCAAACCCCATCTCTTCCATCAAACATACTGTACCTCTACAATGAAGGCTTTTCTTTCAGATTCACTTTCTATCTGTTTAATGGCTACATCTTTCGCTCGCCATTTTGCCTTGCAGACTACACCAAAGGCTCCTCTTCCAACAACCTAGAACAAAGTATAAAACACTAGAGTTAAAACTTGAAATGGTTTCATTTGCTGTGCAGGACTTCACAAACAGAAAAGTAATTTAATTTAGAAAACTGAAGATACACAGGCTTGAGCTTTGCAGTAGGAATTGAATATCATGCCATCAAGGCATAACCGTTTTTAGCTAAGCTTGCTCAAGAGATCATTTACAGAAAAACTGGAAAACACACATACAAAACATTTTATTACTAATGTGCAGTGACGGTATTTCAGAAAAGCATAACCTTATTTAGAACAAGATTTGCTCAGAAGAAAATTAGAGGAATTAGACCACATTTTTTTTAGGTTTCACCCATGATATGATAACTCTCTGCTTTGTATTTGTTTATTCTTGCTAAAAACACTAAGACTTCTGAAATTTAAATGCATACACAACTGCACAGGACCATGATGAAATTGAGACAAGATGTTCAGTGTGCTCAAAGTTATCAGTTCATTTTCACACAGATGACTCAAGAATGTGATAGCAGTAAATTATCCTGCAAGTCCTCCAAAAAAAACACCACTTCTATAAACTAAGTTTTCTCTATTTCTGTTGAAGTGTGCTTTCTAGCTTATTTAGAATTAACACTGCCTAAAACTATGAAAAAAAAATAAACCCAGACAAGAGTCATAACTCCTCAATGTAACTTTGCAAAAGCAGTAACAGCAGCTTCTGCCTACGAGAGTTCAAGTAATCTTCAACCTTTGCTGTGAAGAAGCTTTAACACCACCATTATTCAGAGCAGCTCTTTGAAACCAAGCATAGAAATGAAAGCGGGATAGAAAGAAAGTCACTTTCAGTTACTGGTGAATTACATACGATGTTTAATTGAAAATTCACTTTTAATTGTTCCTCAAAGGAAAAATGGGAACATACAGGAATAATGACAACACATGCACATGAGATTAAAATTGAAATGAAGGTGTTGCCATTACAGTGACCGCAGCGATTACAGGAAAGCACAGACCAGTGTGTTGTTACTCACAGGTTCAAAAGAAATCCTGAGGAGGAAACCTAAGGCACACACAGGCAAAGAAGGAAAAGGAGCTCCTCCAAATCAAAAAATGCAAGGTAGGCAAGATGAGAAGCAGGAGTGGGGAGGAGACACAGGGTGCTGACTATCATTTATGTAATCCATTCTTGGGTTAGGTTCTTATTATGTGCTTTCCAAGTAAATAAATAGTGAAACTGATTTCCCCTGGGAATGGGATGGAAAAGGCTGCAGGTGCATAACTCAAGACCAGCTAAACTGTCATGATGGATATCTAGAAAGTCTGGAGAAAGTCTGCAATCAAGGCCCCACTTTGAAGAGATGAAAAATATAAATTAAAAAACCCCATCAAGATCTTGCATTAAGAAAGATCAAAAAAGGGAAATTAAGCTGAATATTTCTTAAAACTTTCATGTGGAAGCCTGTGACAGCCGTAGTGATCAGTGGCCCTTTTGTCTTCTGGTTTTCTTACTACTATCAGAAATATTTTTCTCTTTTACATTACAGCATGCACTTAGTCTTCCAGGAGTTCCTGCCCTCTCACCTTTACCTTCCACAACAGTGGTTCGCAGACTGAGTCTGTGATGAGATATGCACAGGAGATGCACAGAATATGCCCCAATCTGTCCCATTACTGAACAAGACCTGTTGATTGTAACCTCATCACCCAGCCAAAGTGCAGGGCCTTGAGATTCTTCTGATGTAACACACACTATTTTCTTGCATTCCACAAGTGAGGCTGGAAACACCAAGCCATATGAATGATAGATGAGCAGCCTACAAAAATAGTACGTATAAACAAATTGGAAACAATGAGTCACTGGAAGACATAAAAGTCCCCAACAGTCTTATTATTTCCTTTTCTCTCAGACCATGTTTTGAATAAAATCACCCATTTTCTTGGGGTTGGCAAGTCCCCCACTTTCTAGTGCTGCAAGAGCTATCCACTAGGAAGCCTCTACCCACCCTGCACAGCAGATGACCAGACCTACAGAATAAAGAAAATCTAATCAGTCAGTGTGTGTGCTGTAAGTCTGCATTTTGCAGAAATGGTGATTGGTGAGCATGTAAAAATCCACTGTGCAAGCACCTAGGAAATACTAAGGAGAGTTAATGAGAGCAGAATGCCACAGAGCAGCTCAGGCAGGATTAAGTGTATTGGCAGCAGCAATACAGTTCCACATCTGCTGCTCCCCTACACTGTGAAGGAATCCAAACAGGGTTACCCAATTGAGTGGGCAGAACTCTCCCTTCCACTTAGGGAAAAGGAGATGGTCATATAATGAATTTCCTAAGTGGATACAATTGGTCCTATGGTGCAAGCCTCTGTGAGACACTTTTTAGAAGGTTTCTTTGCTTAATATATCCTTTCTCATACTCTTTCACAGTTTTCAACTACAACTCTGTTACATTTAATCCAGTGACAGAAACAAAAAGAGTTATTTGAAAACACTGCATACACATCAGGTAAAAGATTGGTCTCAAAATTTAATGAAGTGATTGGACTTTTTTTTTTACTTAGCCTGAATCACTTACAGCAGTTTGTTATGGGTCAGGCTTACTTTTTCTCTGGCTAGTTGTATCTTTCCCTGCTGAAAAGATTTGTATATGTCCATATGTACAAATACACTATATGTATATTATTTTATTATTATGACTATGCAATATATACAACATGTATTTTTATACATTAAATATATTTATTTTTCGGATATCTAACAAAAGAAAAGTATATATCTCCCATGTAACTCTTCCATTTAATGCCACATGGTTAAATTCAGCTTGTAAGTCAACATAAATGCATACTGTTCCCCTGCAGGTAAATCCATGACTATTTGCAAGTTTCATCCTGAGAACTGGTACATCTACTTTCAGTTCACATACGAAAGAAATCATTATTTTTCAATGTTGTTGTATTTTTTAACAATGTTTCTATTAAATGAAGAAACTCACAGAAACAAGTATACTGCCCAATGTAGTGTTTTACATTGAGCCACGAATGTCACAATATTTGGGTTTTAGCTGAAAAGTGGCATAAATTCCAAGAGTCAGATATACTTTAAGAAGTTCCACTGATGACTGGAAAAAATAATAATAAAAAAATATAATCAGTGTTGAGCACCAAGAGGAACAGTATACCAGGCAATCCAAACCTTAATTACACAATAAAAAGCTGTGAGACCTTTAGGTATGTACATTTCATTGTTGGTGAAAATGGTTTGATAAATGATTACACAGTCAAGGTTTCATAACAATTTATCAGTGACTTGGAGCCTGCTTAGGCAGAGAGTTGAACTTGAGAAGAGGACATCAACACAGGGAATATTTACCTAGGATACAGGGAAAACAGAAGAGCTGATCCTCCACTAAAGCAGTTCAGGCTCTTGGATAGCACATGAAAGGAGCAACCACCAGAAACAAAGACAGATCCAATACAAATTAAAGTTTCCCATATGTAAAAACTCAGAGTGTTTTTCCTACTTTATCTGGAGAAAGTGCCTTACTCATAGCAAAAAAACCCTTATAACTGACAGAATGCAGCTTGTGGTGGAGCCCATTTACAAATAATCTTCTTGTCTTGAATTTATTCTTTAAAGGAGTAAGTCTTAGATATTGTCAAAATGGTTTAAACACTTACTTTCCTTCAGCACAGCATGCTGGAACTGAGTAACTTAATATCACAGGAGGAAGGCACTGCCTGAACTTTAGTTTCTTCATGCTCATTCCTCCTTGTCTCCTGCTTTTGGTGCCACACCATATGTTTGGGCAATAGCGCACATTTGGAATTGTATGAAGTACAGTTAATGCCATTATTGACACAATAAATCAATAAACAGCAGTTGATCTGTAGCACTGTGTATATTTGGAAAATCATTAAAAATAAACACTTTTTTTGGTAAAAGATTCTGTTTCTTTAAATATCATCTAGGAGAAAAAAGGAAAATATAGAGCAGATGAGACATTTAGAAACAGAGTAAGAAAAAGTCTGCTTCTACCTTTCCCACAGAAGAGAATTAAGTTTGTCAAAAACCACTTGGTACATGATGAAAAAACATTTTAAACTGGAGGTAATACTTAAAGAGATTCAGAGATTGGAAAATGTATTAAAATTTACTCTTCTACCTATAAAATACACACCAGTAAAAAAGCTACATTTTACTATGTGACAAAGTGACATGGTGAAGGACAGTGCCATTTGCATATTTTCCAGATAATGTATTTAGAGTCTTATTTAAAGAATATGAACCATACAAGAACCCTGGAACAAGCATTACCTCTGTCTCTGTGTACAAATAGTATCAAATGCTGTACATAAACAAAGATACATGATACTGACTTGTAAGTATGTAGACTATACTGACTGTTAAGTTATGTAGACTAGAAATCATGCAGGAAATAGAGACTGCAGATATGTTAAGACCTTAAGGATGTATTTTGTCCTAAGGGATGTGACCAAAAATTTCCCCTCCCCCAGTAAAACAAGAAAAATGCTTCTCTATTTATTCAGATGCACCATAATCCACTAACAAATGTCAAAACTTTGGAAGAATTAATTTCAATTTTGCATTAACTACACAGGTTTTCTATTAACTCAAAAACATAAAAATGCAAAGTTCTTCTCTCTATCAAAGTTTCCATGTAAGGTAGTTCTGCATGCTGGATACCTAGAGCTTTTCTTTCTAAAAAAAAACTTGCTGGATATATAAGACAGCAATAAAATATCATAGCTCCCTGGTTAGCAGACATAGTATTCTTTGGAGAACTGACTTCATAATTTGCAGTATCTACTGCATGGCATGCTCACTTATGATTTTGGGAAGCAAGACAAGCAGCTACAAAAATCCAACAACAGAAACCCAACAAAGCCCATGCTTCCAAAATGACAACAGGCTTTAAGTTATATTTAATATCTGTGTTGCTTCATTTACTGGTATATTTGCTAATGAAATGGTATGTATGCAAACTGAACATTTGGATGTCTCAAGCTCCAGACAGTCCACAAGACAGAGTGGAAAAAAATGTTCTATAATGTGTTCTAAAATACAAAAAAGAAGCACATTTTAAAATTAAGTTGCTTCTACTCTCTCTGTCTACCAGAGCTCCAGCAGTACCAATAAACTATACTAATATTTTCAGTTTTTCACGTATCTGCCTGGATGGTACATGGAGAAAAAAAAAAAAAAAAAAAAAAAAAAAGGGCCAAAAAAAAAC
>VWYP01016645.1:367032-395488 GCA_013400435.1 Pycnonotus jocosus | reverse complement strand
CCCGAGGGCAGAGCCCGGCGGGGCTCCCCGCGCTCCGGGCGCCTGCCGGGCACGGCCTCATCCCGGGGCCGCGTGTTACCGCCATGCGAGTGCGGGGGCACAGGCCTTTCCCCTACACACATACACCCACACACACGCATATATATATGCTCATGCCTTTTCCCTGTATATATGCATGCATTTCTCCAGGGCAGGAGGTATTGTATGGGGTCTTGGGACGAGGGCAGTCCTTGTGATCTTCAGCGGTGCTTTCTCAGGGAAAACCTGTGTGTAGGAGGGTGGCTGTGGAGTGGAGGGTGATGGGGCAGTTGATGTAAACACACAGTAATAAAGGGATCGGACTCGGGAATGAACCTATTCCTTAACCGCTTCCTCTCCAAGGGACTCTTGACCCACTCTTTGGCAGGGCTGGCTCCTGCTTCTGCTTTTGGCCGGAGCATCCACCCCATTAGTGTTTTGGTGGTAAATGTCTCAGACTGATGCTTCAGGGCAGTCCGTGGTGTGAAAGCAGTGCTGAGATGAGTGAATAAAGCTGCTGTGTTCCCCTGAAACAGCTGTGCTTCATTTCTATATGTTTAGCCTTTGGGCTATATAAAAAAGTTATGTTATTGTACAATACTATTAATAGTTTGTGATTTTAGTAGATCTAGTAAGCTTTCCTAGATCTTCCTCTGCTAGTGTGCTAGTGAATGTCTGTACCTCACAAAAAATCTCATAAATGTAGATAGATCTGGTTTACAGAGCTAGCCTGAGAAAACCACTTAAACAGTTAACTAGGAAAAAAAAATCAAGGTTGAATATGGGCAGTGACCTAATTTTATGGTGGCTCAGCTGTTCATAAAGCCAAACTGAAAGTACCTCTGTCAGAGCTGCTGCACTTTGTGACAGCTTGCCATTATGGGTTGTTTGCTCCCCTCTTGTATTTTTCTGTCAGCTTTTGTAATTTGTCCAGGATTTTCAGATGTACACCAATCCAGAAATCCCAGCCAAGTAGTCACAGTATATGTTAACTCTGTTGTGTGCAAGATGAAACTTGTATGCAGGGCTGGTTGGTGCAATTACATGGAGGTGCAATAAATGCAGGTGCGATTACATCACCCAATCAATCTGTGTGTGCATGGGGAGCAGACTTGTATGCTGAATGTGCAGAGTTTTTGTTGCTTTTTGATTTTCTGATATGGTTTTGTCTAGAAAAATCTAAAGATTCTTCTGTTAGACAGGGGAAGTTTCCAGATACCACAAAATCTGGCTAATACCTGCTTCATCCAGCAGGGGGGTTATTCAGAGCCCCTACTTTCTCAGGTTGTTTATAGGTTTGGTTGTTCATATTGACCCTGATACCCGTTACACCCAGTAAAGCATTTGATTTTCATTTTCTCAAAAGCCACTGTTAGTGCACATCTTGGTCATGCTGTGACCAAGAACCAAGTCGTAAAGGACCATGTTTATACCTGGACCTCACAACTTCTTACAGGAAAGTGTATCACTTATGTAAGCAGCTGCTACTGTCTCAGCTGCTGAATGTGCAATATATTGATTACTGGAAGATGAAGAATATGGATTTCTGAGGTATTGAGAAAACTGCAAGTCCAATGAAAACCAGACACCTTTCAGTCTGGTTCGTACATCATACTGGTTCATACTGCCTTTGGTTCGTACATCATACTGGTTCGTACTGCCTTCATATTGCTGAATGAATTGCTTCAGTTCTCTAAACGCTTGTAGATCAAGACAAGGAACACGTAAAGTCAGCTAAAGCCAAGGAAAAGGCGTGAATGAAAATGAAGGGAGGTGTGAAAATTTATCACTGCTAGTCTTGATACCTAGTTGCAATCATGAGCATGGTCTCAGGCCAAAAGCTTAAAATTTTGGGGTTTTTTTTGGACAAATATGCATCAGGTAAGGTGAACTACATCAGTACTTTTTAAAAGATGGTCAAGTGAGTAGTTGTGCTTTAGGGGGTAGCAGTTGATCTCTGGTAAATGTAACAATATTTGGCTTTTTGTTATGTTTCACAGACCTCTCTTGAGGGTATGTATCAAGCAAATAGCAGTTACAGTCTTCTATTCAAGAAGACTCCAATTTTCTCCAATTTTCAGTGGAGAGATTTTTGTTACCTTTGTTATATTTTGTTGATGGGTATTAAGACAGCAGAGGAGAGCATGCCAATTATAGTTGCTTGTAAGGTTCATTTCCTTTCAGAAATTGATGTGGAAATAAGTATCTCAAAAATAATGAGTCTTTCTTTGTGAAGGCAGAGTCATCATCATTATCAAAATGTCACTGCTGTGACGATCAGGAGGCTTTTAAGGATGTGGTAATTTCGATATTACTTTTTTTTTTCCTTATTTCCTGACTACACAGTCTTAATTAGTTATGATTAGCTATTTTGTGGACTGGATATTGGGTGTACTGCCCCAAAATATTTATTCAACAAATATAGGAGAAAAAGGAAAAGTAAAGCTGCACGTGCTGTGCTTGTCTTGGAGGAAAACTGCTCTTTTGTTTAGAAGAAACACCTAGAACCTGGGAAGTCCACATTCTGGGTTTTAGTAGCCTCTCTCTAACATTGGAAAGTGGTTACACTGCCTGGAAGGTGATCACTTAAAGATTGTTGGAAACATCTGGGTACCGTGGCCTGAGTGTGCATGAACACTCAAACCTGAGACAGCTGCTGTGGAGCTCTTTGTCACACCTGTCCTAGAGTGTAGAACTCTGTTTTTTCAGAAGAGACAGCAGTAAGTCTGATGCAAAATATAAACAAAGTCCACCTGGACAGCTTAACAGAACTGAGATTTAGCTCTAATGTCTGCATATCCTAATGAAAATTTATCCAATATAATATGGAATTGTACAGCTTAGAATTTGGACACATCTTCATGAATACTGACAAAGGCACAGATACATTATCCTGGCTACCCTTCATCCAGCTTCCTTAAAATTACTCTGACAATTTTTAAGAGGAGTGAACAAGCATTATTTTCCACTAACTTAATTTAGAAAAAACTGAAATGATTCTTCTTTCAAAAGGCTTTAACTTGTGTTGTTTTTTTCAGTATATGCAATTTTAAGAAGTTGATTAAAATGTCTCACTTTAGGGGATTGGAGATTGTTACTAGAAAACAGTGGTGTAACATATTGGATGGTATCTCCCAACAGGAATGCCTACAACGAAAAAAGGTTCTCTTCTAGATTAAGCACAGGAATATACTTCTGCCAAGTCTGACTCTATTTTGTCTCTGTTAAATATTGTCCTGTAAATATGAAATTATGTTATTTCCATTTGTAGGAACCCTCTGTGATTAAAGAGCAGGTTCCTGGTGACAGGAGTATGGTGAACAATATGAAACACATATGCCTCACAAATTCATGTCCCAGCTGGAAGGCACCCCAGAGAAGCCCACTGCTTGTTCCAGTGCAGGTACTGAGTGGAAATATCTCATGAGGACAAATCACTGTGATGATACTGAGAGATTTCTGTTTCTCAGCATGGCTGAGTTGTTGCCTAATCCACTCTTCTTATGCAACTCCTTTGGCTTGTACATTAATATTTCCCAAGAGCAGGTTGCAGTATTATGTGTGTCAGATTCCACTTTGAATCTGAATGATTTCTTCAATTATGTCCTGCATTAAATGGTTTGCAAAGTCTTGGAAAACAGCACAAGGGTGTCTTCTGCCAAATACACTGAGATAGCAGCCCCAGCATGCTTCATGTATTTTTATGGGCTATATTGCTTTCTGGGAAGACTTCCCTACAGTATGTAAAATCTTCTAAATAGCTACTAATTCCTTCAGTGGTGGTGTTCCCTATTATTTGTGATAAAATGCATCTATTAAAAAAAAACACGAAAAAAGCCTTGCAAAATAAATGCATGAGCTGCTTTGCTAAATAGCAAGCTCAGTTGTATGCAAGGAATTATATTCACTTTGGTAAAAGGAAAACTTCTATTGTGTGAGTATTACAGAAACTCAAATGATCACATTTGAGTGTGATCATTTGAGCGTGATCATTATTCTACCTCCTAATCTGAGGCGTGTTGGATCTCCCGGGGTTTTCCAGCAGTCTAAACCACCAAGAGAGCCAGGAAAGACAAGTAATGCAGCCACTGTGCAGTAAGGGCAAAGTAAAGGTGAGAGACAATCTAGATACAGTCCTCTAACCAAACGCATTTTCTCTGTTGCAGCTGTCAGCAGCTGGGCTTGGCTAAGTGGCCATGGGGAAAAACCTAGTAACAAATTTAGCTTGGAGAAGAAGGAGACAGATGGTTGAAGACTGGCTGATCTTGAACTGAGATGTCTGAAAGATATGGTACATGAAATTGCTGATAGAAGATGTGTTAGAGAGAGATGTAAATGTAGATAGCTGTAAAATAGCAAAAGTATTTTAGAAAGATGCCAAACCAGATCCAGAAATCTAAGTGTCTTTTGCTCTGCTCTCAGTAGGCTTTAAAATAAGATGTGATGGAGAGAATAATAAAGAGCATGGAGGTAAATGGAATGAAATGTCACATCTTTTTAATCAAAGGTAGATTATCTCAGATTAACAAAAGATCATTTTTTATATATCCAGTGATATTTTTAGGCAAGGAGAATGGTAGAACTCTTCTATCTTGAATGTATTTGATATATTGTCTTGTGGGAAATCATTAATTAAGCTGGACATGATAAGAATCATTAGAAGAAAGTGGGTAAAGAAAGTAGGGGAGTGGTTAGGATGCAGTAGAGACTTTCAGAAGGGAAGTATTGAAATGAAGTTACTAATAATTTTTTTTTCAGGATTGAATTTTGAGAGAAAGCTTCTTAGTAATTTCATTAACAGTGTTGATAAGAGAATTAAGAGTATGACAGTGATTCTGAGGACACAAGTTTAGACAGCATAGATAATAGAAAGAAGGATAAGAATACCAAATGGGAAAAATTAGATGACTCCAAGGATAAGAGAAATAAAGAGGCTAGTATTTAAAATATTAGAGTGCACTGTCATGAATTAATCAGAGAACTCATAACATCATGTTATCCTGTAAAAGACTTACAAAGAAGAGGTGAAGAAGATTGCAACTTGCATGTTTTAACTGGTTTTAAGAGGACTGTGAGTCTTGTAGGTAATGCACCTAGAAAATGTGCAAGTTTATGTATCCTGTATGATATATCCAATAAAGCTATAAAAGTTTATGCAGACCTCATCTGAAAGGCTCTGCTGTGTTGGTACCTGCTTTCCAAGAAAAATGAATTGAGACCTAACTAGTTGCAGAGAAAAGCTACAAAGATGGTCAAGATAAGAGAGGGCTTACCACAGAAGGGAATATAAAACAACTTGGCATGTTTAATCTTGCGAAACAAAGACAGAGAGCAGGATATATGTTGCCGCTGTTTAAAGAGATTGGAAAGATAAAGATATCGTGGAGGTAAACAGTACTGTTGGAAAGTGATATTCAAGTAAAAGGAAACTGCTTTTTGCACAAGAATGCTGTTAATGCATGCAGATTGGAGACCTGTAAATATTCCTTGCAGCTGGGGCAAGTCACTTCACTGGATGGTCCCAATAAGTGAAGTCATTTATTTGTCATAACTATCTGTGAAAGCAAAGTATTGTATTCATTTCCTAAGGAGGTGTCTTCTACTCATCTGTTGAATAAAAATGTGCTATTAAAAGTGTAAATAATGTAACAAATTCTTATAATGGTATTTCTTTACCTGAATATAGTTTGAAATGAACTGTATGTTATTAAGTAAGAATTGCATTGAATTGTGTGAGCAAGGCAGTGTTGTAAAGAAGGAACTGAAATTGGAAGTAGGAGAAATTTTTGGTCTTTTATTTCTTGGAGAAGTAATATCATTATCTTTCATATTTTAAAGCTTCTAACTCATGAATCAGAGCACGTGAAGGGAATTGTTGCAGGTGTGATTTCTAAACAATATTGGGAAAGAGAGTTTACAGTCATGTATGTTTTATACAAGACACATAAGTGGGTAGAATATCAACAAGCATGGGAGCAGTGGACTGGAAATAAGAGGTGAAACCTCCCAGGGTCTGGCCCAGACTATCAGACCCCTTTGAGTTTCCTTGGGACTCAGCCCAATGGTGACTTGAATGGGGAGAAACACTTTGAGCCAGTTGTCAGAAAAGTAGTTTTAATAATACAAAAATAACAAACAATAAGGCATGCACTGTATTGGACCAAACCAGATCAAGGCAATAACAAGGGGCAAAAGGCACGAGGCCAAAGACAGAGTCCAGAGTCACACAGGGGTAGTTATACACCCCGGTGTGGGTGGAGAGTTAAGGTGGGGTCTGTGGGAAGGGTCCAATGGGGAACGGTGATTAGGAATACTACAATTCTTGCAACAAAAATTAACTTATGATAACACAGAGAACTTAGAACTTTCTGGTAACTATTAACATAGAGAGCATGTCAATCTTATGGCATTATAAATGGGGTTTCCCAAGGCATTTTTCCAGGATTCTCTTCTGCCCCAGGAAAGCTGCCCTCTACAAAGAGGCGAAACTGTTCATGGTCTTCATCATGTAATGGGGATAAAGACGTAGTCTGAGAGCATGTACACTAAGGCTCCTGTATATGAGGAACTTACCTTCAAAGTTTTTCTTCTAGAAGATCTGTTCTGCTATTTAAATGAGAAACAGGAATAGATGTGCTTATTTTCTGGTTTTATACCAGCTAGAACTGACAGAAACAAGGAACATATAGAGCTCTCAGTCAAATGGAGAGCTTGCCAATGAGGAAAGTCTGAAGCAGTTAGTCCTTTCCTCCCTGAGAAGGCTCAAGAGAGAATCTCACCACAAGTATTCTAATACTTAAAGGGCTTCTCCTGAGAGGATGGGGTCTCTTTCTCCATAGGGAAGAAAAAGGTGCAATGGGTAATGGTTGTGGCCAAGTTTCATCTTGATACAAGAGAATTTTTCATGGTGAAGTTTCCTTCACTGGATGTTTTCAAGACACAGCTGGACAGGGTGCTACATAATCTCATCTAGCCTCCCTTTCCCACACAAGGTTGGACCAGATAATCTTTCGAGGTTCCTTCCAACTTTGGCTGTACTATGCTATGTTCCTAGGAATATGCTAGCAGGCTGGAAACATCTCACAGAAGGCACCCTGATTCTTGTGGGATTTGCAATAACCAATGGCACGAGTGTGGAATGTGGACCTGCAGCTCCAGCCTGGTTGGCTGCACAAGCATGTCCTCTGTGTGGCTCTGCTTTCTTGTTGCTTGTGGATGTGTTTGGAAAACAGCCTGTGAATGCACACAGAGGACCCAAAGATGCCACCAAATAATCATATTTCTAATTGATGTGGGAGTCACATGTTACATGTGCTGAAAGTCAGTGTTCTGTAATGTAAAATAAAAATCAAAAAGATCTTTTTTTTTTAAGAGGTGCTTGTTAACGTGCTTTGCCATGCATCAGTAGGATGGGATTACTTTCTAGAATGTATCTTTAAAAAATGATCAGTCAAATCATCTGTAAGCAAGACAACACATTTCTATCAGTGGAAGAATAAAACCAATGAAATTATAGGAGAAGGAAGTAAACAGTTTATATCATTGTATCACTTATTTGGTAGTGAAATACCGTCATTGTCTTCTGCTTTATACATGTGATGCTCCCAATTTAATGAGACCATATAGGAGCAAAAGTCGCAGTAAATATGGAAGTGATAAATCACCAAATTTTTTTGTTCTTCCTCTAGAAGCTTCTAGTCCTGTTTCAACAGATCAATGTAATAGATGTGATGAGCCAGTTAATTTGCTAAGGCCTAACTTTTGGCATAATCTCAGCATTTCATTGTCTAATTCTTTTACCCTGATGAGACTGAGAGGTGTGTGCCCTCTCAATTTGTGTCCATTGGCCCCTACTCATAAGGAGGAAGAAAAATGAACTTTTGTTAAAAAACCCAAACCCATAGATCTCATGGTTTTGTGGTGGAAAACTCAAGACATATCTTCAAAGCTAGCCTGAAATGATAACTTTAGGACTAGCATATTTTTTATCTGAGAATGTCTGTGAGTCTCCCAGACTGTGGGGCATACATTGTTAGTGGCATGGCAGGCCTTCCAAATTCAGTGTGCCTGGTGCTGGCATCGTGTAGAAAGACATCTGCTTTTGGGATGTGTGCCAGATCCACTGTGATGGAGACTAGGAATGTGGAGATTGAACTTGGGGAATTTATGTGATGCCATGTCTTTAGGGTGTTTTGGTTTGTGGAGGTGGAGAACATGTTGAGAGGGAGGCATGTTGTTGTTGAGGTGGACATGACATATCATATAGAGTGACATGGTAAAGTCTTCAGAAGGCTCTCTTTATTGTGGTGGCATGCTGTCTTTTGTACAGTTTTTACAAACCATGTGCAACTTTAATTTGTTAATATTCTATTAATTCTATTAATTGGCCATTTTTTCTACTGGTTAGTAAAAGGTATTCTACTTGTTCATCAAATCTATCTATTCTTGGATTGTTTACATATTTTCTTTACTGATTCTCATGGGACAAATCCTTTGTTATTATAGGTACATTTGTTTTTCACCCTCAGAACAGATTGTTGTGTTAAAGGAACTTCTCATTCTCAAAATAGATTAATATGGGAACTTGCAAATTGCTTGTTAGCTGCACGTAAGAGAAATGACAGGCCAGCTTTGGCTTCTTCCACAGAGGCATATTTTTTTTCTGTCTTTCTGACAAATTAAATGCATGTTTGGAGAAGAGGGGTGCTGCCTTCACTGGGAAGAGAGCATGTGATCCTAAAAGAGCAGCTGGGTGCATATGAACCATCCCTGGCAATCAGAACTCAGTTGCTGGTACTGCCACCACTAATGTCACCTGAGCTGAGTGGTATTCTGTAATATGTATGCATTATAGGCTAGATCACATTATACAAATCATATGTAAAATATGCAACCCAAACAACAACCAAGAATGCTGATATTGTCAGCATGCAAAAACAGGGAGAAAGTCTATAGTCTGTTATACATTAACTTTCAGTTTAGTCTTATAAAAATGTGATTCCCTGAAAGTTAGATGGTTTCAAAGTGCCTTCTTTGATCAGTAAGGAGAGACAGGAATCTTCAGAGGGCATTTCTTCCCAGTATGTTAGGATATGATGGATTACTCTTTGGAGATGTCTTTTTCTCTGCTGCAAGCCCCTGTGACAGGCTTCAATTAGACTTCTAGGTCTTGGTTCAGCTTCCTACTAATAGCCATTTAGTGACTTTGGAGACTCCCAGGGATTCTGTGACCTCTGTGTGGGGTTGGTAAATGTGATGCAGGTCATGATCTGAAGGTCCAGGAAGCATATTCTGGGGAATCTGAGAGGATGTTAGATAGGTATGTATGCGCAGTCAAGCTGCTCACCCAATTTCTTACCTAAAGTGAGGTGAGGGGTA
The DNA here is from genome assembly GCA_013400435.1 of Pycnonotus jocosus. Classification (NCBI taxonomy): domain Eukaryota; kingdom Metazoa; phylum Chordata; class Aves; order Passeriformes; family Pycnonotidae; genus Pycnonotus; species Pycnonotus jocosus. Next base: position 386,092 of record VWYP01016645.1, on the reverse strand, counting down.
TTCCACTATGGGGATCTGACCCCAGATCCTTAGTCCAGCTAAAGCCAGTATCAGTCTTAGTAGAATAGCTGTAGCTGGATGAGTCCTCAAACTCTAGAGGTCTAAATGTCACAACCTAATTCTGTCTGAAGAATAAACATTAATAAAATTTTGTTTAATTTCCTGTGAATTTGTTCGTGCACTGCTTCCGTCAATGACAGGTTCTCCACAGAAAGAAGACAAGCAAGTTGTAACTTTGTTTTTATGTTGGAAGAAAATATAAAATAGCCCAACAAAATCCCCAAAAGAATACTCCCCTCCCCATCTCTCCCCGGCCCTGTTGGTCAACATTCAAACTTGGGAAAGAAAGAACTAGTTGTTCTGCTTTATTAGGGACATTAAATTCAGAGATGCCTATAAGAAGTTGTATTTGAAAAGGTGAAAATTGCATTTAATACAGCTCTTAAAATATGATGGCTGGGCAAATATTCCTTCTGACAACCAGCAATTACTTAATCATACAAATTTCTTTGACTATGTGAAAGAAATGGAGAAAAGCAGATGAAAATTCCCTTTGGGGATCTAAGGATTTGATAACCTTATTTCTTCAGATGTAGTCAGGAATATTACTGTCTCTAATATCTACATCAGTTGCAGAAAAGCAATAAAAAAAGTCATCTCAAAGATCCTGGCATTAGTTTATTTGTGTCATAGCCTTTAACTTTATGAAGCATTTTGTGTGGGTGGAATTTGACATGCCTGATGCAATTGTTCTCTTGATTCAGTGTAACTAGAGAAATAAATTTGAAGCAAATGGTAGTCAAGTAAAGAATGCAAGCAAATGTAAAAGGAGACATTTTTCTTCCAGGAAGTTTTTACAGTAGACTTCTGAAAGATATTATCTGGAACATGGATTCTTCAAAAAGAGTAATTTGACACTGGAAGAAATCATGCATCACATATATTGCTGATGTCTGGGTCTGTTTCATTTGTCTTAGTTATAATTTTATGTTTATATGATGGGTATTTCCTGAAACTGCAGTGGAAGAAGTCAATACTGAAGCTATTTTTATTTCCCCACAAGGTGGTACTGTGGTACTGACTATACAGCTCTGTTTTGGCTGTAGTTGATTTATATCTATCCCCCCCTTCTGCACATGTTTTAAAGACATTTTTGTTTGCAAAGAAGAAAGTTTCCATGTTAAAATCAAATGTCGTTGCACAACGTTAAGACTCTTTTTAAAATGTGCTTTTAACCAACATTATTTTCACTAAAAATAAATTTTATTGCAAATTGTGATTATCAGAAAATCTCCCTTATTGTTGTGTAGACTTCTTCACGTTTTATTGCATTAAAAAATAGTCTGTTTCAGACTCCTCTGTTTTCTAACTAAAACAAAGCTGTTGTAATTTTGTTCAGAAGTTAATCTCTTTTCCCCCCCCCTTTAGTTACCCATAAGTAAAGAGGTACCTACAATTAATTATATGTGTAAAAAAAATTAAAACCATTAAGATTTAGGAGAATGTAGGGTTTTTTTTTTCCCTCCTGAAAACAGACCTAACCACTGTCAAGTACAGGAACAAAACATAATTAATTGTTTTGATCAATCTCTGTGGCAGGATGTGGTGCTTCCAGGTGCTTGCAGAGGTCTGTAGGATCTATTGTGAACAGCTCTATGTGTTTGCACCCCACCACCACATTTGACAACTTTTCCATAGTCATATCTATACTTCTATACTGCTTAGTTTGTAGTTTACATTAGAAAGCAGAATAAGGCTAGGGGAGACCTGAGCCCTGGCCCTGGTCTGGGGGTCTGCAAGCTGCTGAATGATCAACATGGCCCTGAGGACTCCCCAGACAGAGTTTGTCAGGGTTTGGCTGTAGCCTGTACTTTACATGGAAGAGAGTTCAGCTGTGTTGATATGTGCTGTGCAGGGATTATTTGTCTCAAGAGCAGAAGACAGGCCTTGGTCCATTGCATTCATCAGCATCAATTCATCCACTGGGATCCAGTGAATAATCCTTATGCTCAAAACTAAGGATTGACTCAGGTAGGTTTTTGCTCAATTTTAGAAACACAGCTGCTGTTTTTATGGCCCAGCCTTTTCATCCATTGTGTTTCTCTCTGTGGCTGTTTCTAATCACCCCCTGTGCATTGATATACCATAGGCAGCTTGATAAAGCAGTTACCCTGCACATGCTGGTTGTACAAGTTATCAAGTGTCATGCACAATCTATACTTAAAAGCAGGAGGGAACATCAGAATGGGTTCAAGTTACATAAAATAATAATAATAATAAAAAAAAGAGATTCACATTAGCCTGGTATTAAAAAAAATGTTCAATGGTCTGTGCCTTACTTCAGTGATATCTAAGATCTTTCTAAGAATAACTTATTTAGTTTTATCTAGGTTTTCTATATATTCTTTGTGAATGGAAGAAATACATTGGAGAGCTGAGTGTGGCTATTACCTTTCAAACCTTCCTTTCAAACAGCATCCCACTCCAAGTTCTTGTGCTCCATGGCAGGCTGGGCACAACAACATGGATCAGGAAAGTGAGAGACCCCAAGCAAGTCTCAAAATAAGGGGATGCAACAATGTGACACCCTACAACCTATATGGAGGCAGAGTGAATGCCTTGACTCCACAAGCAGGACTTGTCAATGTTCACAGCTTGCCCTTCATGGCCTCTAGGTCAGAGGACAGAGCAGGTCCTGCTAGGGTGAAAACACAACAGGAGATGCTCCTCTTTGTGGAGTATGTGGCTTTCCAACACTGAGATGAGAGTGTGGGAGGCATGGAAACACAAGAGAGAGGCTAAATGAACTGAAAGAACCTTGATCTCCTGGCAAGTAGTGCTTGCAAAGCAGATCTATCAGATCTGTTACCAGTATTATGGTCATATTATTGTGCTAGAGGTAACATGAGAGCAGGATAGGAAGATGTACACAAGGGACTTCTACTTAGACATTCTGTACATTTAAAAATGGGCACCCTGTCATTAGGCATTGGATCTCAAGCAAAGAATTTCTCTATGATTATATCTTCTCAAAGCATAAAGTTTTGGTCTATTAAATTTCTGTACACCGTATTTGGAAAATGACCTGTCAGCATTTTCAGCTTTTGGCTCTGCTTTTGAACAATCTCCATCTATTATTGTTGATAAAGGCTCCTTTCTTCCTACTATTTTCTCTTATCACAAAGAAGTTCCCTGAATTCTGGGACTTTCCTGCAAATGTACATGCTTAAAATAACTCTTTCTGTGGGCTTTTTTTAAATTTCCATTTTTTTTCTTGATGTAGATAATATTAATTCTTCATGAGAGAAAAAATATATCCAGTGCCCTGGGAAAAGTGTTCTGGACCTGGTAGCAATGTCTCAAATGTGCTTGAATGAGATCTAACAAGAATAAGCATGTGTCTTAGCCAAGCTCTTGAGACTGCAGGATGGGAGAAATACGCTCGAAGGAATCACACTGAAGTGGTTTGCTGGTAGTACACAGATAGAATTGCTGGTGGGGATATTTAATAACATGGCTATGGTTCTTGTTTCCAGGACTTAGAGTTCATAAAGAACAGGTGAAAAGAGATTAAATGCTTCTCCGACATCATTTTTCTATGTCAGAATTTGCTGTCAGTGCCACAAGTCATCTTTGCAGGGGGAAAAGTGAGCTACATAGCTACAAGCAGGAAAGGGAGGTGTGTGTATGCCCTATAATCGGAGAATCTTGTTTCCCATGACACTAGATCCCAGTAACAGTATTTCTTTGTTATAGAAATGCACTTCAGAGATTGAATCAAAGCCATACAAAATAATTTTAAGAATCCTACGTCTGAAAGCAGAGGAATATCACACAAAGAGTAGCAGATGTTGAAAATATTTGCCCTCTGGCTTCCAGTTTTGGTTTCTATTCCTAAATGGTCCTTTTCTGAAGCCTAAGAAAACTATTAAGCTGGACTCACACCTGCACAGGCCAGACACAGCTCACATGCACTCTGAAACATCTGCAGACTCTGATGTAAAGCAACCAGAAACCCCACGTTTTATGAGCCATTTTGGGCTTTAGAGAATCTCGACTAAAGCACAGCTTTCATATTATGGAAAGAAATTGAAGGGTTGTCAACTGGAGATGACCACCAAAGGGGACAGCAGGATCAAGATGAAAAGAAATCTTTTAATAATGTACTTAAGAGGGAGTAGATCCAATAAAATGACCTTTGGAAAGTCTCTTCTTCTCCTGTAATTTCTTTGCCAGTTGCTTTAACCAAGTCTACAGGATGTTCTAGGGTGAAGTAACTGACCTTCAAAGCTTGGGAGTCATTGTACTTTCCTCTTCTGCTTTTATAATTTTTTGGAAGAATTCAAACATATATCTAGTCACCCACTGAAGAATGGATTCTGGTTTATCTAATAAATGATAGAAATTGCTGGTCTGTTCTATCTGGAAATGGAAAAGACCTCAGATAAAAGCCTCTCTTTATTAAGGAGCCAAAGACATTTTAGATCTCATTTGGCCTTCATGCCCTACACATTCCTCCTCGTTGTTTTATCTAGTGGTGCTTTGCTGATGTGGTTATTATCCGTCTCAGCTACTCTGAACATATAATATTAATTCTGAACTGTCTTTCTACCTCCAGCCCTTTTAATAGTTAGCTCTTTAAAACCCTGTAAGGCTAATTACCCTACGATCACTCTGTGTGTTTCTCACCTGAGCAGGCATACTCCGGTTTCCTCTAAATCCACTTGCTCCATTTATTCCCTTGCTTTCTTTTTTCTTCTCATTGCTTTTTTAGAATTTGGATTCTTTTTCCGATATCAGGAAAATATATTTGTCCTCATCTTCTGAGCATTTTTTTTCTATTCTTCAGAAAACAAAATAATCCTAGAAAGAGTTAAATAGACATGGAATTGAGTTGCACCTGTGATGTGTGTTCAAGACCTAGGTTAAAATATTTAAGTGAATGTCCAATTTGACATTACAGATTGTTTTTGTCATCATATGAAAAGATTGTCCTAGATTATTTTAGTGATCATAATCACTAGTTTTAAAATCTGTGGGTTCTTTTTCAAAGACTCAACTCGCCACTTCAAATAATTACTTCTCTCTTTCTCTCTTCATTAGTAATCCCCTCACATTCTCTTTGTTACACTGTTGTTTCATCTCGTGTTTGTTTGTCCTAACTAATTTAGATATTAAGTCCTTGGTGACTGACAATGTGTCTATCTATGCAAAGCACGCTTAAATAAATAAATTTAATAATAATTAATAATAAATATGCCAGCTGAAAGCTGTGCATCTGAGCTAGCAAGGACAACACTGACATTGATGAATTTGGTTTCAGGAACAATGCTTGCTGTTCCCCTGCCCTGACTCTTCGGGAAGAGCTGTTAATGGCTGTTGTGCTCTGATGGTTGCCAGGTCCCCCTCTTACAGTCCTCCCCATGAGAGAGTCACTCTGCCTTGCCCCTCATCACTGGACAATTTGAAATCCAGCTTTTGGAGCTAACACTCTCCTAAAGGTGATTGAAAAACAAGAGGAAAGTGTAGACTCTGTTTTGGGGGAGATGATCCTTGCAAATTCCCCAAAAACCCCGTGCACAACTAGTTCCAGTATTTCACTTATAGACAGAAAAATTTTTGCATTTTGTTCTCTGTGTGGAAAATTGTTTTTTTTTCTGTTTCTCTCTCTTTCCCCTCTTCTCCAGTTTCTTGTGGTGCAAAAGGTTTGCAAACTTGCAAAGCAAGTTAGCCCTCTTTTGAAACAGGCTCTGTAAAGAGACAGAATCATTAAAACTGGCAGGAACGAATTCTTGTGGTGTGTGCTAACAGTTGTCTAAGCTCAAACACGATTTAATCTTTTATTCCTGGTGGGCACTACCTTGTAGGAAAATAATATTATTGCAGATACAATCTTTTGGTTAGTAACAAACCTCAGGAGTGGTCTGGTGGAGAAGGGGGACAAGTAAGTCTTTGCTAAGCAGAAGCAAACTGGGGAAAATCTGTTCTTCCTGTGTCTGCCTGAAAAATTGTGACTTCTGATAGAAACAAGTTATTCACAGTATATTTTGCCATTTCATTTCATTATGAATAGTAGAGATTATTTGCATATATACTTTCCTGCTCCATTTCAGAGCTCTAACTGCAATAAAAGTCAGGAAAAGAGTACCTGGATAATAGGTAGCAAATGAAGAAGAATTACTGTAATTTCTATGATTATTAATCCATCTGAAGATGACAATTTTTTGTCAGAGATGGCAACATTTAGAACATGTTCACTGTGGTAGCAGTTTTACTGTAATCAAAAATCCTGAAGTATTTACTGCCACAAATAACATTTGTTTTGCCAGTTCACCTCTGGGGAAAAAGGCTGAATGTTCATGAGCTTTGTTTTTTGTAGAATCTTTGTTTTTTTAGGTAAGTATAAAATACACTTTGGAGGAAGTGGTGGGATGCTTGGTGGAATTCAGGAGCTGCAAATTAGACCACAAAGCAGTTCTTTTTCAGGCAAATAACTTTTCTTCTTACACCATAAGGCTTCATTGTGACAGAACTTTGTGAGGTCCCGGGAGTACTTTGAATATAAACACTGCAATCTTGAGCTTAATTCAATGTTTTGTGGAGTCAGTGAAGAAAGTAATATAATTTGTTCACTGTAATCAGCTAGTAGGTATCTCTGAAGGTCTGATCATTTCATGTTCAAATAAAGTGCACTGGTACAATCCAGATGGGGGTTGATGATGGCATATATAACTAAGCTGGACTTGCTTAGGATGGAGTTTTTTAACCAATCAGAGATAAAAGAAAGCATTATCGATGGATATGGCTGCTTGGGAGCTTGGTGTGAGTGAGAAATCCAAACCTAAACTAAATACTGTGGGCATACTGTGTCAAAGAAAGGTTATTGCATAGTAACTGAAATTTTTGAAGTCTGCTGCAGAGCTTCCAACATAATTCTCTGTGTCTCACAGGTTTCAGGCTGTCCAGTCCCTCTTCAAATACAAGTTGGTTTTGGCTTGTGGGGGTGAGAGGTTGGTATATTTGCCTTCCCCTATTCCCCAGCATTTCCCTTAACAATAGCAGAGGTATGGCCACTGGTGGCATCTTTTCCACTTTACAATGGTGTGTGACCCAATACCAGTTTGGGGTTGCTGTCAGTGGGCTCAGCCACCGTGAAGGTGCAGCCGTGATTTCAGCAAGAGTGGTGGATAGTGAAGGCTGCACTGTGCTGTGTGTTGCTGCTGGATTATTCACTGTGTTGTCTGCTCCAACCATTTCATGGCTGCATGTAGATGCTAGCAAAGTCTTGAGAGAGAATAATTTCCTGCAGAGGCCTGTCTTTTAAGAATTCAGTTGAAGCATAAGCATTTTTCTCATTGGTACTTGTTAGGTGCTTCTAACCCTGAATAAGCAATGTTTTAGCCTGTTCCTCATGACTTTTTCTTCTGGGCAGGACAGCAAAACCTGTCAGACCTTTTAACAGGTTAAATTTGCAGTTTATCCCAGGTTCTCATATTCACTGTATTGAAGATCCCCTGAGCTTTATGTGAAGCAGAGAAATGCTACATAACAGTCTTCTAATTTTTGTTCCTTTTGACAGCTAAATACCAAGTCATTGTGAATAAGACTCATCTGCCCAAGCACAGCTGTCTGTAACTGAGCTAATTGTCTTTTTTCATTAATTAATGAAGAAAACTAGGCACTTCTGGAATGCAATTCGTTTCATAACAGAGGAGACACCTCAAAAATACCAGAGGTCTTATGACTTGCTAGTTTCACAAATTGTGACCTAATTAGATCACTATAATTAGTTCAGGCCATGGGACAGACTGTTAAGGCTTAGGGGACAACAGATAATAGTTTATAGCTTTACTTGCTAAAAGGAATTCTGATAATCAATATTTCCATTTTTCAAGTGCTTTACAGGAATTTTATTTCACATAATTTCTATTATTTTTTTTCTAGAATAAAGCAGCAACAGGATTCCTTTCTTTCCAATTCAAATGTGAATTCCATCCACATTTTGAAAAGGCAATTCTACCCAGGGATCCCTCAGAATGAATGAGCTGAAACTGAAAGGTGTGTGTGATTCAGACAAATGCAATGGGCTCAAGACAGGACTAACTGGATGCCATTTTATGAGTAATACAGGAGGTCAGAATAAATTATTTGGCAGTCCATTCTAGCCTTAAAATCTATTAAAAAACCTGAACAAGTTCAGTAAAAATGTAATAGTGTTTTACAGAAATTACTTTAAAACCCCTAAGAATTAATAGTCATTAATAGCCTTTTTATGATGTTTTCACTATATATTTCAAGTGCAACAAATCCTATAGAGAGGGTTTTTTTTTTCTTTTCTAACTGATGTGATGGGGGAAAAAAAAGTCTTCATTTGAATGGTCAGCCCTGGCACAGCAAAAAAGCTTGTTTCCTAGTGCTGATGCCTCATATGCATTTGCAAGTAGGAAGAACAGCAATTTAGAAATGAGAGGGGGATCTCATTTTATCGTGAATTTTCAAAGCATCACTCTGTGCATCATTTAGACAACCTTTGGCTCTGACTGCTGCGTACAAATGCATCAGCCAGTATGTGTGGGCAGTGTGAGCCGTTCAATTTCCCTACTATATAATAATAAAAAAACAAATGGTAGTGAAGCCAGCATTTAGGTCTAGAGAAGGAAGCTGTGATAATGCCATGAATCCTTGTACTCAGGGATCAACAGTGATGGCATACAAAGCAGGCATAATGACAGGCAGATTTTTGCTTAACGGGTGTTGATCTGAGCCACAGGCACATTTATCCAATCTTGTTTTTATCTCACAGCTCCTGTACCCTGACTAATACCTTTAAGAATAAGAGTGGTGCTTTAAAACATGGTAACTCAAGCCAATAGGAATTAAACACATTTGAAAATAAGTTAATTCTTTTGGGTTAATATCACAGATTTCTGGCCTTTCTTCCGTCCTCTTATTCCCCTCAGCTAGACCTGTTTTATGTTTTAATGTAATATATTGTACTTTAGAGGATGTAGTTTCAATCCATGTTAGTGAAAAAGAATAGAAATCCAGAGCTGCTGCAATACAGTGTGCCTTCTGGGGATCCCTGTAGCCAAATGTGTCTGGAGAACTTCCCTTCATAGAATATAGCTTCTTCATTATTACTAGTAAGAGACATGAATAAACATCCCATAATAAAAATACCTACTCTGCACACACAAACGAGTTTTTCATGACAAAAAGTATGTGTTTTATTGCTTTTATTAGCTACTTACTACTACTGCACAAATACAGGACTAAGAATTGATCTTACAAATTTTATTTGTGGTGAGACATGGGTATTTAAAGAAAATGAAGTTCGGAAAGAGAAGATGATTTCAATAATTTTTAATAATCGGACTGTCACATTCAGGTTTACAGGCTGGTTGTAGATAATGTGATGGTCCAAATTAAGAGAATTGGGATTGAGAATTGTCAGAAACAGGGTATTAAATAGAGGAGGAGTCAGGCCTCTAATCCCATTACCGTATTCACAGATAAAAGATAGTCAATCCAGTGGTACATAAACATGGACATGTTGACTCTAGAGAAACTTGGCAAGGCCAATCACATGAGTAGAATAACAATTCTGATGGCATAAGCCCTACATGGTAAATTGGCTCAAGGAAGATTTTTCTGAACTGCTCAAGACTCATAAAAAATTTCTGTCCAAAGTGCTTAAAGGGTAAAGCATTATTTTTAGGTCTATATAATATACTTGAACTACAGAAGCTCTGAATGCTAGCAAAATTTTTCAGAATATGCTGCTGCTGATGCTTAGTGATGTGAAGAGAAATGTGATAGTGCTGATAATGTGTTGCATAATCTTTTCCTGTGTAGAAGGGCCCAGGACTTGAATCAGAAGTGTGGGTATGCCATGGCAATGACCACAGTACCTTCTCAGCCCTGCTAGGCTTGGAATTCTGTCGATATTTCTGTGAGATTTTGATCCAGAATGGAGCACAAATTATGTGAGGGTTGAAAACTGTTTATTGTTGCTGGAATAGTAAGATACAAATTAATAAAGAAAGCAGCAGCAACAAAATGCTGCCGGTCACAATTTGTGATATAAAATTAAAGTAGACAGCCCAGAGGAGCTAGTGACAATAAGTAAATAACATTTACAAATATGCTGGAGGAAAACAAAACAACAAAAAAAAGCAAAAGCAAGAGAAGCAGTCAGTCTCTTGATAGATGACAAGCGTAATAAAAAGCAGAGAGATGAGGCTTTGCACAATTCTCTTATCTTTCTGTCCTTGTTCTCACTCGTGCATCCTAAACTGGAAATGTGATCCTCTCATGTTTAATGAGAAGGGACATATAATATAGAGGAAATAAGAAAAGCAGACATATTCCAGTGCTTTCACTGCTGCTTGTGTGAGCCTATCACCATACAGGAAACACAGAATCTGCAACCCTGTCACAAAGCTCAGCCCAAATGCCTGGCAAGGCTCACAACTCTGCAAGAAAATCCTGCCTTTTCTGCTAGGTCTTCACATCTGGCCCCACCATCTTCCCACAGCACCTGCATCCTGGTGAAAGTGAGCACATCACAGCGCTGTGTGGGTACTCCATGCTGGACAGGTCAGAAGGCAGCAGCTCTCAAACTTGTTTCTGCCTCTGCTCAAGTTCCTCACCAAAGACTTCATCTGCCTTTCTCCTACCATGTGCCCCTGCACTACCAGTTGTCTAAAACTCTTCCACATTTGCTAGAGATGTGCATCACACAAAAGAGATATGATACACTTGAGTGACTTTTTCAACTTCACAGATTCCCTCTGAGTTTAGGTAAGACTTTCAGGGGAACACACCACCAAAACAGTGCTCCAGTTTTTGTGTTTTCCTACTGAGGTCTCTCTTTGGGTGCCATCAGCCACCTACTCCAGCAGGCTCTTCCAGGAATCCCATCACAATATTGCCACAAAGCCTTCTCAACCAGTCTGTCTTTGCCTCTTACTTTCCCAGCAGCTCTCTGTTACTGCTTTTCCAGGACTCACATATTTCTCACTGACATTCCTCTCTCCTCCCTCCCCCTTTCCTCCTAAACATCTTTTTCCTCCGTGATTTTCCCAGCAGCAGCCTCTGTCTCCATGTCAGCTTGGTGCCTCTGCCTGAATTCCGTTGTTAACAGAAGTTACTGGCATAACATACAATTACATGGCTATGGATTATGGAGCTCTATTTAGTATTCAAATCCAAGCTTTTCTCAAGTGGCAGAATATAATAAACTCAAACTTTTGCCTTCAGTGGAAGTTTAACAGTGGAGGCAGGCCCAGTTTAAATTTCCACTGTGTGTGGAAAGGAAACTGGAAAGATTTATGGAAGGAAGGTAATGAGAGCTTGACAAATAGGGGAATTATCCCACAGAGGATGGCTGTGCTCCTCAGACTGCCTTTCCTTTGAGCTGGAGCAGCACTGGCCTCCGGGGTTGTTCAAAAGGGGTCTGTCTGCAGACCCACAGTGCTGCAGGAGTGTGACAAATGCAGCCAGAAATCTGCTGGCAGCTGGAACCTCCCTGGGCCTGTAAGCTGCTTCTAGACAGAGAAGAGTGGGGTTGAAGGGCAAAGAAAATAATGTGGGGTGAACTTCAGGTGAAGAAGGTGCCCAGGCTGTCTGGGCACTGAATGCTGGGAACTGATGAAGCCCAGGGAGGCTGTTCCATCTCCAAGAAAGGGGGCAGTCAGTGTCTAGGCTTGTTGGGCTGACTCAGGTAGGGCTTGGTGCCCTGACGGTCAGGAGGGAGCAGATTTGGTGTCCTGCTGCCTTTAGGGAGAGCCCCCAAGGATCCTTTGGAAGGGAAGGTGTGCAGAGCTGCCCGCAGCTCAGTCAGCCTCAGCAGACACCCCGTGTGTCCCTCACCAGCTGGCATCAGCCCATCAGAGCTACACTGCTCTTGGCTAATGCAGCAAATGTATTCAGTGCAGATTGCCAGTGCTGTGGGCTGGGGTAGCCCTAGGAGCCTGCTCAGACAGACATTTAGGAGAGCAGCAGGTGACCCTGGCAGCTGGCTGTCTATGCTTCTATGGGCTGGTGCTCCATAGCCTCCATCCCCTTCACTCAGTGCAAAGCTTGGGATAATCAGTGAGTATAACATACCAAGGTGGATGAACAATGCAAAGTGCTTTTCCACGCCTCATGCAATTATGAGCTATCCCTCATTCTTCATTCAAATAAATACATTAAATTTTGTTGCACTAACATGCAATACTTGCAACAGAGTGTGCAAAAGGTCTGGTTTGACCTCGTTATTATGTTCCTCAATCATGTGTTCAGAACACATATCATATATACACTATTTCTGTCTAGAGAAAAAAAAATGTAGAGAAAGTGTTGTAGTGAAATGCAGTGAAGAATTTCGTAAAATGAAATTCTCACAGCAATGCTGCTGAGCTGGACTGAGAACACACATTTTATGTAAAAACCATTCCAGAAGAAAAGTGTGTCATTTGCATTATGCTACATGATAAAGCTAATACCTCTCTTGGAATCATAGATTTTTGATCTCATGATTTCTGTGTGTATAACATTTTCAGAATTTGTGCTGTGATAGCAATCTTTTCCATTAATTTACCATCTAGTTGCAAAAACAATGCACTGCTTTTGTTTTATTAGTTTACCTTTTATTTACTGCATTCCTGCTTTACCAGAGTTGTGTTGAATTATTAACAGGTCGTGTCCATGTTCACAGAAAAGCTAAATTGAATCCAGTACAATGTGGACTTATTAAAAGACTGGCTAACAGATTTGCTTTGCCCACAAAACTGTACACTGTGGTTTCAAATATTCTTTTTCCAATTAAAGCTATTTATTTATTTTGATTTCTAGCAGTCATGGTGAATTCTTGACAGTGGTATTTTTTTCCACAGAAATACTCCGTATTTTTGCAGGAGTAAAACTGCATGTTTAATTGGTTATTTTAACACCTTTAGTGCAATATCTCCGTGCTTTAATAGGCCTATAATCTTTAAATGTAGGTCCATTATTTTCTATGGCACGAACATTGGCAGGCTTCTCAAGCGTCTTGCTTCTCATTGCTGTCTCTGATTTCACATTAAATTCCCTCTTTGTCCCTCTTTAGTCCCTGCTGATGACCCTTATTAACCAAAAGGATTTCTAGAGCTGAAAAACTTATCAGGTTAGAAAGGGACATGTTACAAAAATGTGTTTTTGGTAGAACTTAAGGTAACTATAAGGATAAAAAAAGAAAACCTGTCATTGTGCGTTGGGGTGCACAAATATAAGTTTAGATTATTTCTTTTCTTAGTATTTTTTCTTCCTGATGGATGAAGTGCTAGGCAGAATCAATGTTTTGCTTCACTAAAGGGCAGAAATCTGCAGTATTCTTCTTTCCTAGCAATTAAATGAGCCTCCATGTCAGCAGAGCAGGTCTCCATAATTATTGTCACCATGACAAGCGGATCATCTACCTACATTCCAGATGTGTTTGGGGGGAAACCAGTGGAACTCTTGCCCTCTTTCTGTCCTATCTGGTAGAAAAAGATGTGAAGGATTGTGAGAGAAATGGCTTTAAGAATGTCTTGTGTTGAATGTATGAGGCCAGATTTTTCATTTTTATCAGCTGATGTCACACCACGAGTTGGCAAGGGGAGCTCTGTACATTGATGCTGGTTGGGATCTGGCTCTTTGAGTTGTGCCTCTTTAGCAGCAGAGTTTTATCAGAACAACTCATGTGTTAGCAAAATTGGGCCAATTGTGGTAAAAAAACAAACCAAAGCAAATTTCAGTGTTACATCCTAAAATATGTAATGGCATGCTTAGACACTGGATAGGGAACTCACTGGAAAGAGCTAAGGACAGAGGGCAAACACAATATTTAGGAGTGAAAGGAAGAAATATCAAGTATGAACAGGAAACTGGTGTCCCACATTGTTCAGTGTTGGGGAGATATTTATGGGACAACTAATAAATCAGGCCAGAATACCTTCAAGAAGGATACTGAAAATCAGGGAAATCTTAGGGCCCTTGTCACAAATCTTTCACCAAGATTTAACAGAAAAGTTTCAACTCTGTAAATATATCATAAATTTAGATGTGTAGGAAACTACATATATTTTGATTCTCTAAAGAGGATCTTTAGAGTGAATTATTATTTACACTTATGTAAGAAAGATATTTGTAGAGATAGGTCTTTGATGTTGTGAAAAGGCATAATGGGATCCAATAGTCAGAAGATAAGACTAACAAACAAGATATGTGGTTTTAGTATTGAAGGTGATTAACCCACAAATCTACTTAATTTGGAATATAATCTTTTGAATTGCCTGATTCTTTGAATCAATAGTGAATATTTTTCTCAGATACAGGATGAGAAATTATATGAGACATTATAGACTTGGTATAGGAATCGGTTGTTGAAATTCTGTGGGGAAAAGTCAGATTAACTCATCATATCATATATATTATCATCCATGATTTATGAATAATCTTGTAATTAATGAATAAGTTATGTAATCTTGGCCAGTTCTACATTTTGATTCCTGCTTTTATCTATGTTTGGGTATAGAATCTTCATGCAGAATAACGTATTAGATCAGGCAGAGAATCAGCAGCATTCCTTGGGAAAATTTGGAAACTACTAATTTTTCTGCTTTTCTAAAGGAGTCAGCATCAATTGTAAAGCAAATAGATGTTGAAACCCTTAGCAATCCCTTCTTACTGACCTGGCCAAGAGGTCAGCTGACATATGATAGCAGGGACTGGGTTCAGGGTTTACTGTCTCAGCCTACGCTGAGATGTAAAGAAGATGCTTTTCTAGCCTGAACCCCTATAAGGATGGTTCAGGCTGAGCAGAGTATACAACAGGATTTACATTTCTTCTCTGTTTAAGACTTCATTTCTTTTAAAGTATGTCCTCTTTCCAACAATGCTATAGGGAGAAATGGAAATAGTAAAGACCAGTCCTAGGAGGGTCTTTTCTGTGTATCCACTTAAACTAAGAACATAAGTGAGGATTAAGCTATCTGAAAAAATAGAAGGTTGATTCTCTATAAGTTGTAACATGAATCAAAGCAAAATGAAAATTCCTCCTTTACAAAAGTATGTGATTATTTTACTGGTGCTATTGAAAACACTTGTTTTATTCAAAAGCCTTGTTATAAAACCTTCATAAGACCAAAGAGATGGCTAAGAAGCAGTCTCCATAAGCCATAATTGGAGAATCATAAATGTAACAATTATTTTTGTGCTCCTGGAGTCTGTACAATTTCTTTCTCTCGTCAAGGATTAAAAAGAAAAAATTACAATAATGTTGTCAGAGCGTGGTTCATACTTTAATTCAAAGTTTGTGGGCTAATCCTGGCAGTGGTAGAACTACAGTGAAGTTTATTGAAGTTGTTTCACAGGGGGATTAGATGCTGTTTGTCTCCACATGCCTCTCTTCTGCTCTGATTATATATCTTTATGTAGTCAGGTTTTTTAACCATGGTGGAAGTATTGACTGTATAATTTTTATTGTTTCAAGCTGCAACTTAATTTTTGTTTTGTTTCAATAATATCATTGTCAATTGACAACAAACAATTGTGAATATGTTAAGCTTCTATTTAAATTCCAAATGGGTGATGAATGTATCAGAGCAGTCAGAAGCAGAACTATAGTAACTGTGATTGATACTATTTGGAAATAAATTCTGTTAATTTTGAGTTTAATGAAATTCCAATAGTCAATTTTACACTAAAAATTATTCCTTCAAGTTCTTGAACTAGCCCTCATCTGTGATGAACTCAGTCACATCACAGTGCTTTTACACGTGAGGAAATCTCAATCTTCATTTGCTTTGGAATGCAATTTATGGCATGAAAAAACTATGTCCCAGAACAGTGCACTCCCCCATCCAAATGATCAATACATGGTTTGTGTTTTGCAAGTAACATTGCCTAAAATAACAAGGAAAAAAAAATTTAAAAAGTGTGGGCGTTTATTTCTAATTCTAAAGATTTTGATGTATTACCAGTGAAGAGAAGCAATATATTCTTAGACCCTGAACACAGTAATATCTTTTGTGTCATCATGTTCTGGAGGGATTACATGTATTTAGATATCCTTTATGGAATTTAAGGAGAAATGCAGAGGCTTATGTCATACTGCTCTTAACCCTAAGATGCAGAGGCACTTAGGGAAGATAAACTGATATCTGTACATTGATATAAGTCTCCTGATGCGTGGTCAGCTACACAGAAGCACAGCACTGAGAGCATTTCCTGGAAAACTTAATTCCCCTGAACTGTTCCAGTGGAAGTATGGAATGTTTGTGCATCCTCTGGAGATTGTCCATAGGAGGTGAAATGTCCTGAGGTAGGCCTGCAAGTATTTGCTTAGCTCTAGAGGCAGGTGCTGGGTAACCCACTAGGTGGGAACAGGGGGAGGAATTAACTGTTCACACCCATCACAGAGACCATTTATGTTTTACCTTCTTCTACCTGTCAGGCTGTAGGACGTCATAGCCCATTTTATTTTACCAGCTCTAGAGCACCCACATCAGGCAGAAGGAGAAATGCCACCTTACCAAGGAGGGATGGCAAGGGATGGTCCCTCCATCTCTCACAGAAAAATAGGATTTTTATGAAGACCTTGGAAATCCAGTCATTCTTGGACAGAGAGAGATTTCCAGATGTTTGAGACTGCATATTTTCTTGACTATATAAATCTTTTAGTATTGACCTAGGCAGTATCTAGTTCCATGTTTTAACACTTTTCATGTGGCAATTAAAGCAGTTATTCAGTATTTAATAGTATATAGCTCACCTCAACAAACAGCAAAATTCCCAAAGCTATCTGTAGGATCATGTTTTTGCCTCCTGGGCTTTGGGTACTCTCAGTTGATTGTAGCTTTCCTTTTCCTGTGAGGAAGCTTCCAGGCTCTTGGGGTTACTCTCATGTCTATGGAACCTCCTTTATTCCCAGTAATGGTATTTACCTGTCCTGTCCTTATATCCTCTTTGCCTCAGGCTCTTGGAAATGTAGTCAGGTGGTGTGGCTATTGTGTTTACACTCTTCTATCTTCCACTTTGACAAGAAGAGAAGGACTTGGAATTTAAGTCATCAAAACCATGATTTTGACAATTTGAAAAACTTAATCTAATAAACTATATGTAGAAAAACAATAAATTCAATGCAGTAAGTGAATGAGTGAGGGTTTTTTTGTCACTGGGGAAGCGTTCTGTAGAAGCTGTGACAAGGATGAGCAATATTTATTTTGTTCTCATGTTTCATAGCTTTTCAGACTGCAATGCCAAAAAGGCCTATTAGGATTGTCTAATTTAGATCCCTCTTGCATAAATAGAATTTCACCCAGTAATTTCTGTGCTGAGCCTGATAATTTCTTTCTCCAAAGATGTATTCTTTTAGCAGCTTTGTGCTTCTTAATGGTTATTGATTTAAGCATCCTCTATCCTGCTCTTAAAAATGCTTTGTTTAGGGAAAGAAAAAGTGCACTTTGTTTCTTATCTGAACAAAATGAACTTCTTTACTCAGCTTGGCGTTTCTCTTCTTTCTCTATAGCAAGAAATTTCTGCATAGCAGCTCAGGACATTTCAGGGAGTATTTTCAATTGTCAGTGGAAAAACCCTATTGATTTCAGGTAACAACTGGGGGAAAAATCCCATAAAAACAAGAGAAGAGAAAATGTGAATACTTAGCATATGATTAGCAGATTCAGCAACTTCACTCACTACTCTAATTGTTTATAGACTGAAGGACAGATTGATAACAATCACTCAGTTCTTCCACAATAATTATGTACTGTCCACATCATCTTTGCTACAGTTTGAAGAGGAGACTCCCTAAAATATTTATTCATCAGTCAAAAAGATGGGAAAAAGCAGTAATACTGTCATGACATGAATTTTTAGAGGTGCATTTGAGGAACAAGGAGGATCTGGAAGCATTTGTCAGCTCCCTGAGCTATGATATCACTGGTGTTAGTGATATCTCTTGGTGGGACGAGTCCTGTGACTGGAGTGCTGGGATGGAATGCTACAGGTTGTTCAGGAGTAATAGGCAGGGGCAGGCACGGCTCCTGGGAGCTTATTAGTTTACTACCTTGAGAATTTCAAATAAATAAGCCAGTAAGTAAATATTATTAAGGGATGCTTGTGTCTCCATAGAGGTTGTGAACTAACTCTGTGTTCCAAAGTTGATTATAATGTGCTCCCTCACAGTAAAGTTTGCTAAAACCAAAGCAAGGTGCCTAATAAACCACACATGAAGTGTCTTTTAGGAGGTTAATTCACTGTTCAAGCTTAAAAGATACTTAAACAAAGCTGGACTGGAGTGCAGCAGTAGTTTTTTATCTTTTCATGTGCTAATTCTTTCTTCTTTTTCTTTTTAAACAGGACAAAATTATTTTCTTGAGTAGTGGCAAATTCATCCATATAAACTAAAGCGGGAAGAGTCACTCTTGCAATGGTGAATGGAACATAAAATAATAGGTGGTATAGCAGTTAGCACTCAACCTTTTCTTCTCTCTGTCACTTCCTACACTTTATTGTAAACTAGTCATATTCTTGAAACAAAAAATATACTCTCCAGAAAAGGGCAAAGCAAAAGATAATGTTATTTATCTGTCTTTTTCCCTTTCATTGTTCTTAGTCTCAGCCTTCATTAGAGCATATTTCAGTATTCCTTTATCACTAGTTTATATTCTCATTCACATCACTCTGGAAATGCAATGCCTCAAATGTGGGGGTTTGTTTGTTTGTTTGTTTTCTCTGCCTTTTAACCAAGCCTAGCCCATGGCACGCCTGCTCAGAAAACCTGTAGCCTAGATGAACATCCCTCACTTTTCTCTAACACCTGCCTGTGTCAAAGCAAATTTTCATTCACTGCAGGATGGTTCAGGACCCCATCCCTTAGATTGCTTCTCCCCATATCACAGTGCAAGGAGGCAGGGAGTGGCTGTGTAAATCAGAGGCATGCCAGAAGAGGTTCTTATAGTCAACAGAACACAGCCATAGCCCAGGCATCCATAACTGCCTTATCTATGTAATCCACTTTCACAGGCAGCAGGAAGGAGCAGGCACCTAGAAA
>VWYP01016645.1:344433-366416 GCA_013400435.1 Pycnonotus jocosus | reverse complement strand
TGAAACCAGGCCAGAAGTGCTTACAGTGGTCAAAAATGGGGCATACCAATTTTTGAATAGAAGGGCTAGGGGCGATGTAGACAAAGGTGAGTAGAATAATTAATATTTGGGAGAGCTGCCTGAAGAGGAGGGGTCAGAAGATGTGGGATACTTCACCTGGAGAGAAAAAGGCTGACTCTGAAGTCACCAGGGTACAAGATAAGATAAAGACAGAACTGCTGCTATCACCAAATCCTCCACTGCTGGATCTAGAGGACAGTATAAGATGTGGTAACATTCCTTCTGAGCTACCTACAGCAACAGCTGTTGATGCCGGGGCTACGTAAAGGAAAGGCAGTAGAAACAGCCTGGCTTGTGTGCTTCCCTTAGTAGTGTCTCTCTTGTGCAAGTCAGAAGCATAATACTGAGGTAAATGGATTACTGGTGAGACACAGTGGGGCATTTCTTAACATTTCCCTCCACTGACTGCGTAAAGAATGAAGAGGAGCTGTGCTCCTAATTTCTCTTTCCTGTCAATTAATGTTGTTTGGCATCAGTTCCAAGCTGGATGTTCTGGAAATGCTACCTCTGGTGTTGGTCTGACTTTCTGGAACAGCAGGAGTCCACCATGGGCTCTGTCTTTATGAGTGAGGTCAGCCTAAATGACCTGGGAGAGAGCAAATTCTCTCTCCTCCTAATGAAATCAATGAGAATTACAGGCACTGAGTGTATTCCAGCAGGTGTTCGGCATCCCACAAGGTCAGGCACTTGGTTAATAGACTGAGACTGTATAAAATGGTGTATGCTATTAGCAGCCAGGGAAAAATCAAGAGGTAGAGAAGGACATTGGGCTGAGCTGTCAATTGCATATTGGAACAAGAGGAGAGAAACTGTCTGTAGCACTTAGAACAGAAGGGTTTAGACAAAATAGAAAAAGTCACTAATGTTTGTTGCTATCAAATTTATTCTGCCTTTTAGAATACTAAGTATTTTTAGTAATGAAAAAAATTCTGTCTCATCAAATGTATTAAAGAGTCACCAACACGAATTAACATTGCTCAGTGATACTGAATACTAACCTGCCTCCAAGTCTGAACATATTCAGTCTTAGGTTAGCCTTATATATTTAGGTAAAGTTGACTTGATTTTGAATGCATACCTGCATAAAATAAGCAAGCTCAAAAAGTCAGGTCGACACAGGTCAAAACAACAGTCCACAAAGTTTTTGAAATGACCAAGAAACTTCATGGATCTGGTACCTCCATTTAACCATTCACCACACCAATCATACTTGCTAAACTTAATTTATAGCATCTATACAAGACTGTGTGTCTCAGTAGTGTAATTAAATTCATAGAAGCTTTTCATAGTTTTAAATTTGTAGCTGGGTGTAGCATTCAATAAATAATACCAATCTCATACCACAAATTGACTCTAATGCAAGCAGATAAAAGAATCAAACCTGTTCAGAAGAGACTATTAGTCATATAATGGAAACAAAAACTGAGTTAGCGTTGCTTAGCTAATCAGCACAGTTTTTATTATCTCATTCTTTTTTTTTTTTTCAAGTTGTAAGAGACCAAATCAGAGGTTAAGTTACCATGTTCAGTTTAATTTTTCTTCAAAAACAAAATCTTCAGCTCTGAAGGACTGTAGGGACCCACTCCATGCCTCACAGTCTGATGGAGGCTGAGCATCCTCTGTAGGTGGCAGGGACTCAGGCACTTGGCAGTGCCCAGGTGCTCAGCATCTCGCAGCAGTGGTGGAATGCTGCCGGCAATATTGCTCTCTGAGAATCAATTAGACAAGAAATATTGGCAATTAGTAACACAAACCCTGTGATATTGCTATAATTGGTTTGGCAAGATATAAACATTGGTACATTCAGAGTTCCTTCATTAGAAGTGGCTGTGAAGTGCATGTACCTTTCATCAGAGCTGTCGTGGTGTCATCTGCATCCATGCCCTTCTCCTGCATGGGGAAAATGTTTTCACCCATCTCAAGCTCTCCGGGCCAAGGAGGATATCCCTCAAATCTTCTTCATTTTAACTCTTCACAGTACTCCTTGCATTGTGCTGGGATAATGTAGTTTCTTAGTTTCTCAAGGTCTCAAGGTATTCCTTTAGGCTCATATTTGATTACTGAGCCTATGAACACTTCAGGGCATGCAATATCCATTGCTATAGCACAATGGTTTTCTCACTGGTGCTGAGGCTGCTGGATGTGTCTGCGATAGGAAAAAGAAAAAAATTTTTCCAGTTTTCTAATCATCTGATATTGCATTCTGGTATCAAAACTCCTCTGAAGTAATTGTTCATCCTTCTGATCCCTAATTGCATTTATCAACTCGGTGTGAAACCTATTGCTACCTGGAGCTTTGTCTTCCTTTATCCAAATATTTCCTCACAACTATTTTCATAATCTGCAAAAGAACCTACAAAATATATCCTCACAGGAGGCACTGTTAGTATTCTTCTTAACAAATAAAGAGGAAAAAAAGTCATTGAGTTTTTATGTTACTTTCAAAATTACTGTTAATATGAAAGAATGGTTTTTTAAGCATACAAACACCATGCAGCACTATAGGTTGTGAGATAGAAATTGTTTGTGTATTATTAGGTTCATGCTGTTTTGAACTACAGAATCACTTCTGTAATACTTTTCTTGGAAAATCGATTATGTATGGAACTGTGTAGCAGTTTAGTTACATAAACCCAGGTAATATTATAATTAAAAAGAAAATATTTACATGCTGCACAGGGTACTTTGGATGCATCTTAATTATGTACCTTTGCTTGCTGACTCGTGTTATGTTTATAACCTTTGGGTAAGTCTATCAGGTGGATAGGAAAATAATAAAAATTGATACCATAGTTATACTTTAGGTGTAATTTGAAAAATTGGTATCTAGATATATGCTGCCAGTGGCACTGTGAATTAAGAAAAGACATAGAAAATATATTCTTCAGGATGTAAATCTTACATTATAATGTGAAGCATCAGACTGTAAGCATCCAACTAACCATGTTTTAAGTATTTTAGGCCAAATTAGTCTAAGTGGTGTAAATACATTGACTCTGGCAGAGTCCAATTTTTGATAATATTACTCTGCTGTGAGTCAGCTCTGAATTAGATAATTTGTTGTTCATTTTAATGAAAAGGGTTTTGGGAAATATTCTTCACAGATACTTTGCAATGGTGGGTATGTACAGTGAGTGATTCCATTTTTCCTCGTTTATCAAAAGTAATTTCTATAGTTTTTATGTCAGGAAGATCCTCTTCATACATCTTGGAGTAGCTGTTTTATTAGGAATTTCAGATGATGAGATCACCACAGTCATTTGCAGCACCACTGAAGTAAATGAGGCAGGACTTAGCCAACTAGCCAAGTGAGCATTGCAGGCTTATATATCAATATTTGTCAGAGTATTTACAGACTTTTGGAGTTTTAATTAGCTGTTGTATGTTGAGGATTCAGTTCAGTGAAGACAAACAGACTATTCCCTTCAAAAGCTGTATAAGGTTTGCTGCAGTTCTAACTTGAGGATTTGTCTGTGTTGCAAAACAAATCAAGCACACTGTGATTACAGCTCCCCATTAATCACTTTCTGCATTGTTTCCTTACCAGTCCGAACAAGTTTTTTTTCTCTCTAGGACTTCTAAATTAAGTCTAAAATCCCTTAAGAGGACATATCTCCACTACTCAATGATCTTGGGCACTTTCAGAGAAGCACTTGACTAATTTATCTGATTTTTGGTGGAAATGTCCACGACTGAGTAGGTGTCAAGTTTGCTGCTGTGGTCACTGATGATCTAAACAAGATCATCACAGGAGTTCATTCATCTGACCAAAAGCAGGCCAAACAAGCTGCTTTCTGAATACCTCTGATAAACTCAGATGTACTCATGCCCGTTATGTAGACTTGAGTATGAGATGAATGCCACTTTTGGTGCAGAAAGTATAGGTGAAAGCCAGATACACAAGTTAGGTAGAATTGCTCTTTAAACTTCATCATAAGAAGATCCTGTTATTCAGGGACATGTGACATCTTTTGTGGCAAAGATGTCTCAAGCATTGGTAGAGTTTGCTGTTGTTATCACCTACCCTTTTGCTCATTTTGAACCTGCTGCCTCCTTTAGTTGTGTAAAGTTGATACTTTACAGCTTCCTTCCACCCCTTGGGCTGACAATCCCTGCTGGTATCTTCACATTTGTGTTTTCTTCACTACATTTCTCCAGTCCGCTATCCTTACATACATCTCCACGACAGGAAAAACCACAGGTTTGTGTCAAATGCCACATTGGGCAACTGCCAGGGCTAGCAAGTTCTTGTTTTCTGTGGAGACTCCCATGCATGGTTGACATTTATCAGTATTACAAATGGTTTCCTCTGCAAGTAATATTGGATTCTACAGATTCTCAAAAGGATAGCTTCTCCTGGGATAACGAATAACCCGATTCAGTTTCGTCCAGAACATCTCACTGACTATTCTCTGGCATTCAATATGTTCTGTAACAAAATTAGTTACATCTAGGAATACAAATTTCAAGGAAGAAGGTCAATGCTTAGTTTTAAAATAAGTAGGAGTTTGAAGACATTTTGAGGACCCTCACCCCAGCCTCAAGTCCTGGTGAGAAATTTCTTCCTGTCTTTTGACAAAATCATAGCCTGGGCCACACCCACAGAGAAAAGAGCTATGGTGGGAGTGAATAGATGGAAAAGTGAGAGGTCATCTGGTCTAGATCCTATTATCATCTCTATTCAGGGAGTTTGAGGTCTTTGGGTGTATCTTGCCAGCAGAGAGGTTTGTGTTTGTGGAATGAAGGTCCTTGATGTGATCCTGTCCAAAACCTGAATGCGCCCCTTTGTTTGCCTACTGTTGATTTTCAGGCTCTGGTTTTTTTACTAGTAATGTTTCTTTTATCTAGAAGTACTACAATCACTGTGTTCTGAGATGTTTCACTGGATTTTTACCTGAGAAATTTCTGCTAGTTTGTTCAAATTCTTTCCGCCAGTATCTTTCTAAAAGGTGTTATCTTGAGTAATGATCTATGTTTTTCTTTAGGCTTTAATATTTGAAAGGATTAAATAAAGCCCAGATGTCCTAGATCATTTTTCTGATGTAGGTGTTGCAAGACAGCTTCTTCTTTCCCTACTCATCTCAGTCTTTTATTTGGTATAGTCTTTCTTTACTAAGTATAGTATATCAACTATAATAGCCACTTTCAGCAGTATCATTTTGCTCCATTTCAAGTGGATATTATTGAATTTTCCTCTTTTATCTTCAGTGAATACTTGTGTACTTTCTTCTAGGCATCTTTCTCCTTTTTTAAAGTCACACAGCTGCTGGGTTACTTTTTTTTTTTACCCCTTGGGCCTTTTGAGTCAACATTAAGATGTTCTCTTAGATCTGTAATGGATCTTAAAATGAGTCAGAAGCAAAAGACTGTGACAAAAAGAACTCACTACTGCAACATTTTGGGTGGGCCAGCTTTCTTCCTGATGACCACCTACAATACAGCATCTCTGTATTAGTTTCATAACCCTTTCTAGTACACTATAAAAATAGTTCAGGATTCATTAACAAATTGCACATACTTGATGAAAAAATGAATGACTGTATCATTATGTAATAATCAGGACCACTAAATTTGGGAAAAATCTATTTCTCCTTCTTTAAATCTCTGCTTTGATTATGCAACCTATTAGAAAAAGCATCTAGAAACTGACTTTTGGTTGAGTTAACCAAGTACTTTAAAGTATTCTTCATCTCTTTGAATCCACAGTCAAAAATTCATGTTTTCAGATAATAGAAAAGTTCCACACAACAACCTGAAACAACATAAATTTACTTTTTGGCCAGTAGAAAAGTAATAATTTTTCTGATCTAGAGGAAAGAATTAGTGCAATCAAGGCAGATGTCAGGACATAATCTAAAGTTCCAGGACATCATTATAGACTCTGGTGAACCATAGGTCAGATGCCACTGCATAAGATGAGTATGATGCTAACCTCTTTCTCTGACCTAAACTAGAATGGCAACAATGGTTAATGCACCTATGTGCCCTAATTTTCTGCCTGCAGCAGTGAATAAGCATTGAATAGGTTTCAAGTGGTTCTCCAGGGTCGGGCAGTTGGGCAGCCCAGTGAGAAATCACAAAATTAGGTAAACATGATAGTTTGATGCTGAGGACATTTTGGGTGAATGAGATCGTTTATACATGAGGTAGTCAGGTAAATGAGTAAGGGAAATCGACAGTCATTTATACATGCCAGCATCAGGAGGAATCCCAGTAAAGCTCCTGGCAAGAGGTCACAGCTCATCTGCCACTGGGACAGCTAGCAGCCAACTAAAAATTATTCATTTTCAGACACTGTTTAGGGACTTTGTTCACCATGGAGGCAAAAGACCTTCTTCTTTTTTTCCCCTTCTTCTTCTTTTTAATTTTTTTTTTTTTAAGCAGGCAGAAGCAATAAATCATCTAGTTTAAGAAGACCCAGCTAGCCCAACACTGATCGATTTCACGGGGCAGTCGATGGGCTACTAATAGAATTACAACTACCTGTCAAAATAGGGAAAACATATCTGTGACAGTGACAAAGGGCTAATCAATTGAAGTAGTGTTGTGGGCTCTTTGTAGTTTTTTGGTTTTGGGGTTTTTTTTGGGGATGATGATGAAGAAGTAGATGAGAAGTACAAGTGGGTCTCTCAAAATCGGCAACTGTGACAAACAGCAATGTTTATCCCTTTACGGGAGCCAGCAGTCCTGCAATACTGAATTCTATGGTCACTTTATTTCTACTGCAGTTACAAGGCTCTCATAAAACAAAACTAAAGAGCAGCATCCAGAGCTATTTGAGCAGTTTCTCATGTATTAAGAAAGCTATTTAAATAGTTTATATTAACACCTGCAATAATTTACTCCAGGTGAAAAACCTTGGCACATTTTGTTTACCAGAAACTGGTTGTTTTGTTTTGGTTTTTTTTTTTCAATTACACACATGAGCTTGGCAGTTTCAGGTGTTTTTTAGTGTTTTTACAGCTCAAGCAGAAAATCAGTTACAACAATGTTGTTGGCTCAGAAATTGTGTTATAATTTGCAATAATTAGATAAAAATTGAACAGTAAAAAGTTGCCCTTGTGCTGTAAAACTACTCTGCTGCCTGTGTAGCATATATATAACCTGTTTTCTTAGTACTTTACATATCTATGTCAGAGATTTAAAAAATTGTATGTAATTGAAAATGTACATCCTCATACATGTTAATACAACAGTTTGTGATGGCCCTGCAGATGCCGTGGTTGGAAATTGAAGTTGTGAGATATTTACCAAGCCATGCCAGCATAGGCTTCTGCTGTGCTGGCACAGCTCCTAAGCAATGAAGAAATACTACAGGAAAGTAAGTAGGGTGGTAGTCCTTACTCTCTTGTCTCACTGCAGTCATTCCTAGGTCTAAAGCTATCTCTGACTTTCTATAGAGAAAACCATGGTTTTTTTCTGAATTTTGTATGCATGTATGAATTACAACTTGGAATAAAACTGTAATCAAAATTAACTATCTGGGAATATTCCTCCTATATTGTTGCTTGGGTATATAAACCAAAGAGGTGTAAGTTGTGTAATTTCTTGGTACATACCTGTTTGGACAAAGATTAGGTGCGGGTAAAACTGTACTGCCAAAATCAAAAAAGTAAACAATTCTATTTTCCAAAATTTATTCATGTCATTTGTTTAAAATATGTATATGTGTATGTATATATATACATGCACACACAAACTAAACTGGGGAAACTTCCTTGAAGTCAATTGAATTTGCGTTTAAATAGATGATAAAACTTGCATTGATTCCCAATGAAAACAGGATTTCACACAATACAATTAAACCAGAATATAAGAGGAGTCAGGGTCAAAATTCTCAGATCTGAATATCTTCTTTTTCTTACTTTTTTTTCTTATTTTGCCTATATTAATGCCCAGCCATGCTCTTTATCATAGCCTGCAAATTCTGTCGACTTTGTTGGGTCCTTCAGGCTTCTGTGAGTATGGCAACAATGTCTCCAGAGGCAGAATTGTGTTTTAAATTCTTTGGAGCAAGGAATAAACCATAACATTAATCTTTTTGTAGAAGATTCTATGCATTTTTAAAACTGCGATTTTTAATAGATAGTAATAATAGCAATTTTGAAGTACCCTGCCGATTCTAGTAAAGGACTTTTCTTCAGAAACACTGTCCCCTGCTGCTAGTTTGCAAATCTTCTAATTCATTACCACATGGAGTGTTCTATGTGTACAACATTTTTTTTTGCTTCAAAACAGATAAATCCGTATATTTTACCAACAAAGGTTTCCCGACAGCATGCTACCATTTCTCCCATGTGGGACTACAGCCACTTTAAATCATTTCCAAATAATGGTAGTGGATAATTTAAAGCTCATGAATAAGTCATTTATTTATATTAAGCATTTAGATTAGGCATTGGTCTTTCAAAGCCTATAGGTCCATACTAAACTAGTATATTTTTCCTGAATAGAGGATTTGTGACGTGGGTAATTCAGTGAGTCACAGTATTCCTCAGCAAGCTGCATCATCCTTAAGTTATATATACCTGTGAGGAGTGTGTTTCCGTGCCCAGCCATGGTGAGTGTGGATCTTTGTGCTGTACAGAGCTCAGGAGCCCAGCAGGGAGTGGCTGGGCTGGCACTTCACAGCTCCTGCAGCAGGGCAAACAACGGGGAAGCTACTGCCGGAGCTCTCGGAACAAAAGGTACGAAGTGAGATCCAAGCACCAAGTGATGACAGAGTAAGTCTCTGTTTGCCATCCACCATGGCTCTTTCTGGAGCCTTACTCACTTCAAAAGTAGTGGGAAGACTCTGGGAAAGTGGGCAGATGGTCTGTCAGTTTCAGACAGATATATAAAAAACCCTGGGTAGCCAAAAAGGGTTTAACAACAGCTTTGTATTGAAGCTTGGAAAAGAGCAAGTGCCTAGGGCTTTGTCATCATGGCTTCAGAGTGCATCTGGTTTATGCAGCCAAGTTACATTGCACATGTCACTGCACCTCTGATCTAAGTTTTAGAAAGTAAGGCTTAAAACTCAAAGCTTTATGTGGGAGAGTTGCCATGAGCTTCCAATGTCTCACAAATAAGAAAGATTGAAGGAGAGTTTATCTCTCCAGAAGGCCAGAAAACTTGGCTGTATATGTCTGAGAAAAATGCATGGAGGAAAATGGCTTATGGAAACACTGAATCCTAGAATATTAGCACAACAAATATCCTGCCAGCACAGGTCCTGGCCTTAAAAACTTGGCATCTTTCTGTTGAATTGTACCTGAGAAAGAAAGCTACTGGGGACAGAATGTATAAGCAATGCTTTCTGCTCAGTGTTCAATCACTTTTGCTGCTGCATTTAGCCCCCTTTTATAAACAAAGTGTTTTAATAGGCGTTATGAACAATTGACTGACAAAGGTATTCACTTTTATTAAATAGAATTTCAGTGAAACATGTCTTGGGAGGATATATGACCCTTTTAAGGCAGGAAAAACTATTAGTTACTATAGAAGCCTAGAAAATATTTGTTCAGTGCTCTCTGAAGCCCATAGCCTGAATGCCTCACAAACACAGTGTCACCATTATAAATTAAGTTGAGACAAAGTGCCTGACTGTCTTCTATATTGTTCTGGTGTGATACACAAAGTCCTGTGAAAAAGTCCCAGTGCTTTTTCAGTCGCATCAAGTCGGGGCAACACAGTGGAAAATCAGATTGGAGGGGTATTCCTGGTGGGTTTATTAGCACTTTTGAGAAGAGGTCATGCTTCTACCCCTTTTGAGGATTCTGCTTACTAGGTAAAGTCTTAAAAGGGCTGATATTTTAATGTTGTGTTTTAGCATGTATAACATATACTGAAAGTATTCTAAAATGCCGAGGGTAAAAAACCCTGGAATCAGCTTTTAAAAGACATCTTTGGAGGCTATTGCACCGTTCAGGCTGTGGAAAGATTAAAGAAGTATCTGACTTTCTGAGGTACTCAGCACTTGCAGTGCAGTGCTACCAGAACTGCAGATTTCTGTTTAGTTTTAAAGTAGCTGAAGAGCTCTGTATCTCCTCTGGGTTGGCATTTGACAGGTGATCTAAAATGACCCTAAGCATTAAATAATGGCAAGTGCATCTGAAGGATTTTAAGCGTCTTACCTGCACACTCAATTTTTTTAGTAATTTCGTTGCCATTTTCAGATGCAACTTAAATAAGATGAAAGAAAATGTGGAAAACATTACATTTTTTATTATATGGTTCAGTTTTAGTACTACTTGCTGTGAAAGAACCAAGCTCATTCCACTAAAATAAAATTTGAAACAGGCAAAAACGTATCAAAATATGAAGAAAAATAAAGTCCCTCCAAAAAAAAGCCCAAGTTCAAAAGAAGGCAAAGTAATTCCAATTAGTGTAGTTTCAGGTCTGCCCACAGTGTGAAGAATTTGTCTTCTACCAAACTTTCACTCTAATTCATTAATTTCTTTATAGAGTTATAAACTGCACTAACTCTCTTGTGCAGAAATCAGCACTCACGAGCAGATGTGATACAAGAGAGCCTTTTTATTTTTTTTTTTAACGCAAAGAGTAATGACACCATAATATCATGTGGTGAAGGAGCAATAATTTGATAAACATTGTCTTTCCATTAGATTAGAGCAATTAATCTGATTCTAATTTAGCTGAAACATTACCATACTGGAATCCCTAGAGCCCTCTGAATAATCTCTAAACACATTGACACACTCAGCAGACAAACATTATCTCCACTCATACTGTTGTTCCATATGGTCTCCTCCCATTCTGATGGAGGGCACCCTGCTGTTTCAATCAAATAAATGTCAATTATCTGAGATAGATTTTTTAGTTCGCAAGCACAGGCTTACAATTCTGCTGTGGAACAATTGTCTGCAGTTCTCCCCTGATTGCCTCTGCCTCCTTTTCAGCTGCCCACCTTGCCGGATTGCTGTCAAACTTTGCTGCTCCATACACAGTTTCCAAGGCTCTCTCTTGAAAATTGTAGGCACAGGGAATCGTTTGTTCCTGGGGAGAAAGCAGCAAAATACAGAAGAAAAGGCAGAAGTGTTTGCCATGTATGCTTCTTTGCCCTATTAGTTGGGATGGTCTTTATTGCCTTTCTATTTGTTGATCTAGCAGGGTGCCAGAACAATATGTAACTAAAGGCAGCTTGGATGATTTGATAGAGTCTTACTCCTCCAAGGCAATGCCTCACAAGCCTTTTGCTTCAGTCAGTTATGGGCACATCCCACCGACTGTCTGACACTTTTATTTGAAAACACTATAAAAGATGACAAACTGAAAACTTCAAGCCCTTGCAAGCCACAGTTTTGACCACTGCTACAAGGTTCAAAACTCATCCAAAATATCTCTTTGGAGTGATAGAGTAAATGTGGATTAGATATTAGGAAGGGATTCTTTATTGTGAGGGTAGCGAGACGCTGGAGCTAATAGCCCAGATTTGAGGATGCTGCATTCCTAAAGCATTCAAGACCAGATTGGATGGGGCTTTGAGCAACCTGGTCAAGTGGAGACTGTCCCTGCCCATGGCACAGAGATTGGACAGAGGTGAAGTTTGAGGCCACCTTCCAACCCAAGCCCAATATTATGATTCTGTGTTTCTGTGGTTATCAGACTGCTTGGTGTGTTTGCCTCTTACATGACTTGTGACTACTATGGTGTCTAGCACTGAGACAGTGTTGTGAAATTCAGGTGGCTATCAGTAGAGATAAACTAATGCCATTGGCAGAGGAAAAATAATAACAGCACCTGAGGTGGAACCTTCTGAGTGCTGGTCTGACATAGCACTTTAAAGGCAGAATTTATTATTTTATTACATCATACATGACCTCAATTTTCTTCCCTAGATGTGTCATGTCAGGCAAATGCACCCGGTGCTAAGGGCAGTTGGAGATGAAAGATTTTGTGGAACTGTATTCTCTTCTGCTTTCTGTTGTTTGGGTGCTTAAAGTAATGTAGCAGAAGACACTCTCTCTTCATCAGTACTCCCTAAACTGTGCCAGATAACCCTATTGCACCTACTGTGAATTATATGGCATTAGCTGATTGACCACAGCTGTTTATAATGATATGCAGCTTCACAGAGGGTGTCTGTATACGAGTTGGAAACACAGGTTGGATCGCTTGGCAATCTGACATGGAGAAAATTTTAAATTTGAAAATTCTGCAATTTTTTGTCAATATTTGGCATTCGACTTGACCTAAATGATATGGCCATTGTGAGAAGAAAAGTTTGGGTTTGAATTTGGGCTGTGATCTGTGTGAGAAACTGATCCTTTGATCCACATACATGAGGGCCAGAGCAGCATTCCTCTAGCTGAGAAAACCTTTGGCTTGAATAAGTCCTTTTAGGTCCAGTAGACTGAGATAGTAAGTAAGATGTGAGCTGCTTTTCAACAGCTTTGAATCAGGACTGTTCAACTGGCCTATTTTGACTCTCTCAAGCAGAGTATACCTTCCCTTCCCAGCTCCCTTCCCTCTTGCCTTCCTCACTAGGTTTTCTTCAACATTCATCACATAGACTTGAAATGCTCTAATATCACTGATGTGAAAAAGTCTTATTTTTCAAGATGCTGGCTACCTTCCCCTCTTTCTAATATCAAATGGGCTCCCAGACACTTCAGTACCTCAGAAGCAAATTAATTCATCCCATTTCCACCAGATATTCATCTTCTCTTGCACAGACAGCTGGAAACACAGAGAAACTGTCAATAAAATAGGGTGGTTTGCATGTAGCAGTTACCCATACATTCCCACAGAAGACAGGGCTTTCGAGCAGAGTGGGATGGTTATAAGTTTCTAATGTAGAATTTTAGGCTATCCATAATTGTATTTTATAGAAATAAAAAGTGTCTCTTACTATGGATTTGGACATTATGTCACCATTAATGTGCCAATAAAGGCTTTACTTGAGGATATTGTGGAACACTACACTTCTGTTAATATTGCTCAATAAAACTGTTAATACAATCAATTTCATTTGAAATGTGTCTTGTCTTGTAAAGTATCAGATCATTAACTTAAGCAATGTCGGAAAGTTGTAACTATCCTATTCAACTAAATTAGTGTCCAAGGATTAGTTAAGATCTCATATTGCACAGTGGCAAGTATTAATGTGCTACTGGATGTAAATAAACTGAGCAACCTTCAAATGCTTCAGGAAGGGTCTAAATTTGCACTGATAAATGCTGCAAAAAAGGGGCAATGAGAGATGTGAGGCAGAGAAGGAAACAATAATGGTTCTTGAACTGAAGGCATGAAATAAAGAAAATGCTGTTGAACATCTGAAATTTTCTTGTAATCACAATGATTCTCAGGGCCTCAGAGTAAGGCATTTTATGTAATTATATTTAACATTCTTATCTGGTTTGTTTCTGTTCAAATGATGCAAAATGAATAACTGAGCACAAACCAAGCTCAGGTTGGGGAAAGGAAAACAAAACATACATTGATAGACATGAGATACTATTTTCAGTCAGAATGCCTATGTTCTACCACAAGCGTGTTTCATGCAATACCTGTCTTTCTCCTTTCCTTTAACAGGCTGCCCTGTGGTGGAGTCACCATTCCTGGAAGTATTTAAAGAGGTGTGGATGTGGCACTTAGGGACATGGTTTAGTGGTGGACTTGGCAGTGCTGGGTTAAAGGTCGGACTTGATGATCTTAAGGTATTTCCTAATCTAAGTGACTGAATCTTTCTTGCTGTTGAGAGACAAAGAGTAGGGTCAGGAAGTGCACAAAGAAGAAACTCAGGTATATCTGCATTGGCATTTTAGTTCAAGTCAGGAGAGTACTTCTGGAGCACAAACAATAATCTTGACAGTTTACAATGTTCAGCTCACATTGTAGAGAGATCTTGGAGTACACAAAAGTAAAATGAAAGGTGTACTCTCAGTTTGTACCTAATTCGCTTTGTTCATGGCTGATCAAATCCATAGGAATAGACTGGAGCTAGTCAGAAATAAAATGTCCTGAAATTCTGGTAAAATGTAAGCTGCGTCTTCAGCACTGTTTCATTCAAAAAAATTCCCCCTTTATTGGACTGCACTTCTTGCTTGTGTGCACATAGCAGGGAAATATACTGAGGACTCTGTCCCCTTCCCTGCCTACACCCCTAATAGACTCTGGCTATATGTACTTGTATAAATAATGATCAAACCAATAGTAGTTGTCCCATTTACATTTGGGAACATCATGATTTTAAGCCTGTTTTTAAAAGTATCTGTGAATGCTTTGGTACTGGCAGTTCCAACAGCTGAATTTAATAATAACGTGGGGCAGAGCCTAGTGTGGGCAGTGTAAATACAGAAGGGAGAACAAGTGGATAATGAGAACTGAACATGTTATTTTTGAACTCCTATGGATGTGTTTTGCATATTTTAATTCCTGATCTGCTCCTCTGCTTAAAATAAGCTCACCGATAATACTGAGAGCTGACTGTGCAAGTGGCAACTGCTGAAAAGGACTGGGTGGATACCTAAATGAATAGGAGGTGACAATGCAGCCTCATTGAAAGGGAGGCAGGGTATGTTGGGAGGAGTGTGGTTGGTTGACAAAGGAAATAAACTCTTCCCCAGTCCATACTGGTGATGTTGTACCTAGACCCCTAGACCTAGATTGGTTGGAGGCCAGTCACAAAGATGATCCACCTGCAGTGCTGGACAGTGGTGGCAGGTCATACAACCAGGGGAGGCAACGAGAGACTGCATTCAGGTTTGTCACTGGGAAAAATCTTGTGCCAGAAGTGCCACACTGGAGCAGGTTGCTTAGAAAGATTGTGTGATCTCTACTGTTGGATATTTTCCCTAGATGGGCAAAGCTGGTCTAGTGCTTTTGGTGGCCCTGCTTCAAGTGGGGTGTTGGACAAGGTGGCCTTGGGAGACCCCTTCCAACCTGCACTGTTTGGACTATAGAAGGCTGTGAACTCCCCTGCATGTTAGGGGACCGACACAACGAGTACATTTGTTAACTAGAACTTTTGGCCTGCGCTGGCTTTGCAGAAGGTCACAGGTAGCATAAGCTGTATCACTCACTGGGACACCAAAATCTGTAGCAGTTACATGGGAGACTCTGTCTCTTTGCATCTGAGATTTCTTAGTAAGGAGAGGGGTAAAACTAAGGTGGAAAAAATAGAGGGAGACCCTTGGGGAGCCTGATTTATCATTGCTGAGAGGAAGAGGGGAATGGTAGTTATTTCTTGAACAAGGCTCCCCATTCTCCCACCCAGAAGTAGCTGCTGCCCTTCATGTTTCCAGCTGTAGTCACAGCAAAGGCTGATTTCCACCTGGCAGCCTGCTGCCTGAGGCAGCTGCCTACATCACCTCACCTTGATGACTAGCTCTACTCAGGACTTGAAAACTTGCTCTGGGGAACAGAGCAGCTGTACTCAAAATACTGAGCAGACGTCTTCATCTGCACCTCAGAACTGAAGGTTTTCCTCTTCTTCCCCATGGGATGGCTCAGTGGTACAGGTTAGGAGCAGAGACAGGTGTCAACATGGCCTTAGTGAGACATCTAAATTTTCTCAGCTTTACTGAGGTACGGGGAGATGAAGCTGCAATCTGGCCTCAGAAATGTCACACATATGGACTGGCAACTAGATGTGACCCACAGAGGCATAGCTGAGCAGGTGTCTGCTTAAAAAACAGCTGCATTGATGATGACTTTTCTTCACTGCCTGTGTCAATTTTCTCATCCAAAGTCAGTAGGATCAGTGACATTGAAAATACTCAGTACAATGTTTCAGCTCTGATTTTAAAATTTTAAAAAATATATAATTAAAACACTTCTTTTTCCAAATATTTTTTCCCAAAGTTTCAGTTTTACTGAGGATATTTTTCTGGTTAACATCACATTTTACATTATTTTCCTAAGAAATCAGTCACTTTTTTTGGGTTTGAGTTCCCTTTTGGAGAGTTTTAGTGAGACAAAAGAAACTTTCAGTGGTGGGACTGGAGAAGCAGACTCCTTTCACAACACAGTAGTCTGTTAGCAAATGGTAAATATGACCTATGGTTGTAAGACTCTAAAAGGATTTTTATCTCTGCTCTATTTTCAAGATGTGACAAAATTACTAGCTATGTATCTATACTAGCCTATGTATCCAAAGTCAGAAATATACTGGGAGCTGAATACTGCCAGCAATAGCAGGGAAGCCTGATTTTAACTCCACTGCAACACAGCAGAGTTCTGCTTTCATGGTGCATTAATTCAGCACCTGCAGGTGCTCTCTTCCCTTGCTGAAATTACAGGCTGTCTAGTGAGTAGTTAAGGCTTGGAACTGAAGTGTAAAGTCGTGAGGTCTTTATTGATCAACACAGGGCCAGATCCTAATAGCTGGATGTAAGCTACAGATGCTGCCTCATATTGCCTAGAATGGAGACAAAGGATGAAACATAGCTGAGATGTTTTACTGCCATGTGCAGTTTATAGAGTTCTTCACCTTTAAAATAGAAGGTTCTTTGAATTCAGAATTATAGTGCTGGAAAGGGATCAGCATTAAAATATCTTGGTTAACTTATCAGTTGAAATTATAATTTAAAAGCCACCTCAGCATCTCAAAAATTATTTTGAAGCACAGGACTACATGAATCAGATGAAAGCCAACCCAAAATCTTTGCTTTTGTCATGTGCATTAATACATTAAATTAGAAACATTAGAGAAGCCAAATTCAATGTGAAAGTAGGCAGCATTGTTTGGCTGTTGGGCTGTTGAACCACTCTGGTTCCTGTGCTGGTAGGAAGGGCTGGAAGTAACAGAGAGTCTAGAGAGGAGGCCATAAATAAAAAATACCAAATTTAATTTGGTATCTTAGGTGAAAGTTTAACAGTCATAATGAGACTGCTGTGGGGCATGTTAATATGCTCCAATAAGCAATATATTATTGTTGTTTCTTTGGTTTCCCCAACGTAGCAGTTGTGTTATAAGGTCTCTGTCTGGCAGGGTGGAAAATGGAGATGTTCCTGAGCTCAGCGGAGAGCAAGAGCTGCTGCCTCATTCCTGGAAATGCCAGTCCTCTCCTGTGTCTGCAGCAGTGGTGCTGTGGGGTTCCTGAAGTGTCCCATACTGCACTGGCTTATGTCTCTTAGCTGGTTTTCTACCTTCAGGCAGGCAGCATCCCTCAAGGCTCCATGCCTCACCAGAGCTTTGACAAGGGAGATGCTGCAGCACTGGCAGCACATGTTTGGTGGTATCAGGTCTCTGTGATACCTCTGTGATTCAGCAGACCGTGCTGAATTCCTGCCAGTGTTTGCAGTGAGGCAGTTCCCTGAGTCTCCATGCTGTTCAGTGGATCCATGGAGGTATGCATGCAGCTGCATACACTGCTCCACTCTGAATGCTGAACAACTTGCACAGACTTATCAGGGACTCATTGTATGCTGTAAATTTCAGACATAAACCACCAGACTATAAAAGCACTGAATGGGGTTGTATCACATGGCTCTCTAGCTCTTTGCCCAGTCCCTGCTGGCCATCAAAAGGGGGTATTCTAGGAAAGAAGATAAAAACAGGGTGCACAATACATGATACTTCGTTAGGCACTCTCCCTGTTTCCAATCATTTGCAGCTCAGAGGCTTCCTGACCTGGAGTTGTTTCTTTAAATTTACAACCTGAAAAAATTTTTGATCTGTGAACTTGCCCTGCCTCTCCTTGGATCCATGTAAGCTTTTAGGTTCTGCAACATCCTGTGGTGTGGAATCCATCAAATTCACATGCTTTTCTAAGATCACAGTCTCAGAGGTTGGGCTGACTTCTCCTGTCAACAAGATTCAATCCCCCATTGCCATCACAGCGGGATTGTACTCCAAAACCAGCTCTTCTTCAGTACCCTCTCTCTGTACCTGTTAATACATGTTAATATTGATTAATGCACTCACCGCATATGGTGTAGGCACTTATCTTACTCCCCATACACCTGGGATACACATTAATCAACAGTACAGCGTGCTGTAGTATGTCATGTCTCATTGCTTAAAGATTTTCCTACTCCCTTATGTTGTTTATAAATTGAAGAAAACTAAGTGCTCAGACAGAAGTAATAGATCAGTATAACTAGATTTGTCTTAATACACCCCAGATGGATTTGCCCAGAAAAGTTTAACGGAAAATCTTTTTGAGCGTACAAAAAAATTTCTGAGGACTTATATCACCGAGGATTACTTTTGGCAGAAAAAGCCAAAAAGTCTCTTTGTTCTGCTCCCATGACTCCCATAAGATAAAAGCATTTTTTCTCCCAATCCTCCATTAAAAAAAGATATAAAATTTTCACTATGAGCTCTGTTTAGACACTGGTTGAAACCTCTCTGAACCCAGGGAGGTTGCAGATGCCCCAACCCTGGTGGTGTTGAAAGCCAGGTTGGATAAAGCCTTGAGCAACCTGGCCAAGTGGGAGATGTCCATGCACACGGCAGTGAAGTTGGGACTAGATGATCTTTAAGATCCATAGCAACTCCTAAACATTCTATGATTCTATGATTAATTTACTGGTTCAGAAAGACAGCATTTCAGCTTCCTAAACTTTTAGTTTCTGGAACAGTAATAGGTTATGGGCTAAGTAGTGCTGTAACTTGGTTCAGTTGACCCCAGAGATGGTGGCACTCAGTTTCCCTGGTGCTGGATGCCAGAAGTCAGGCACCTGCCCTGAGCAGCCAGCTTTGCAACGGACACAGAGGAATGTGTGCCTCCTGAGACAGATTTATTTTAGGTGTTTAAAATCAACCCCTAGAGATGCTCTATTGATTGGAGGTTATTGATTCATTGAAAACTATCTTAGACTGCACCTTACCTCTGGGAAAAGTTGGACCCTGGGACCTGGAGCTTAAAGAAAAAAGAAATACGATGGAAAATGATTTCAGTTGTGTTTGGTATAACAGTCTTCAAATATATAAAAATTAATATTCATATAAAGACATAAAGGAATTGAATAAGCCAAATTCTCATAGAAGCCTAATGCGCAGAACACAAGACAAAAGGGCTCATGGGGCAAACAGCAGGTCCTTCCAGTGTGAATGGTTTCTGTTGTTAATTATTCTGTTACAGGTCATGTGAATGGTTCATATGTCTAACTGACCATTAACTAAATCATTATTGTTGGTGGTCTTGGTGTAAAGCAAGGACAGAAGTGATGGAAACTATCCTGTGATCAATGTATTTGCTTGAGGTACCAGTGACAGGAGGGAAAGAGTAAGAGTTTAAGGTGATAACCAGAGGTTTTCCATTGTCTGACCTGCATTGTCTGTATTGTCTGACCAGCCTCTCAGGTGCATAAAGTTTATTTTTACATTTGTTTTGGAAATTATGGACAAAAGTATGTCTTTTATCACTTAAGATATTCCAGAGCTTATGCACAACCTAGTATTGGTGTATTTTAAAGTACTTACACAAAATAGGGAGGATTTTGTTCCTCATGTAGTCCTTATCATACCATTTTATCACTTCTGAATGCAAGCTCTATGGCCCATTAATGTACTTTTTGAAAGCTTCTTTTTTGAATTCTGTCAAACAAGCCCACAGTTTCTTTGGTTTTTCAAAAGATGTCAATATACCTTGCATATTATTGGCACTACATGAATACCAAATAGAAACTATGATTTTCTTTCTCTGACTGCATATCAGATACTATATAATAAAAGATACAGTGAGGCCTTCTGAGCATTGCAAATGTGGCTTGTGATGCAAAGAGTGAGTCCAGAATAACTTTAATGCAGGAAGTATTTTGATGCATTATGAAGAGCTTTTTCATGCAATTATACTTTCCAGAGTATTTATGCAGTGCCTTCATCCTTAAGCAAGTGGATAAACAATAAATAATCCTTCTCATCAGTGTCACTACATCCTTCTGAATAAGTCCCCAAGGCACTATAAATAAAGGTTATCTTGTAACCATAAATAATAAACAGAAGAAGGATTTTTTTCACTGACTTTTATGAAGTTTTCAGTAGTGTTTGAATTTGACTTGGCATTTTTGATAGTGGCATCGTGTTTGTCTGCCTGCCTGACATGTTCAAAGGCAAGGAAATTTGTTAGGTCCACAAAGTCCACAAGTTTCTATAGGATTTCAGAGTGTGGTGGGCTGTTTGTTAATATCAATGCAATCTATTGCTGTCTGGGTTACATTTGAAAGTGCAACTGCATAGACATAGAAATATGTCAGGATTGTCCCTAGACCTGCCTATGGGATGAAAACAGGGCAACCTGCTCTTGCTCTAACCAAAGAGTGCTTATTCAGGTTCAGGATATCTTGAGTGGCTTTTATCCAGCTTAGAGTAGTATAAAAATCACAGAATAATTTGGGTTGAAAGGGACCTTAAAGACCATCTTGTTACAACCCCCTGCCATGGGCAGGGACACCTTCCACTAGACCCGGTTGCTCAGGACCCCATCCTGGTTTCCTCCCTTATTCCTCTCTGTGCTTCACTCAGTCACTGGCGATAAAGGCCTTCATTTCTTCAGATGTAAAAGCTGGTTTAACTTTCTAGGATCATGCATGCTGGTAGTCTGTGTGGAAGGCTTTCCCCAGTCCTACCTGAACAGTGACTTTGTGGTGCCATGGTTGAATCTCCAGCCCCTACCCAGCTTCACCCTCTGAGCAACACTTTGCCATTGCTGTCACTGGGACATTATATTTGGTCTGTTTCCTAGTTGTGTGTTTCTCATGATAGAATATTTTGTTTCCCAGCAGTGGTTGGCAAGAGAAACTAAGCTCAACCAAAGGAAACTGAAAAAAAATCCCAGAAGGATATTAATCAGACAAGACATGAGTAACCCGAAGAGGTGAGTTATACATTTCCACATTCAGAGGACACTGCTTGCCTTGTACCTTTCAAAGTTGTTAGTGCCACTGCTGATCCAAGCAGTATTTCTGGCAATTCTCATTAGGATTCTCCTGCCCAAAGTCAATGGACTGCCTGTATCAGAGAGCACAAGGACTAAACTTATCTTTGCACTGCATATACTAAAAATGTGTCTGAAATGCTACCCATTCATAAGAGCAAAGGAATCAACAAAATAGCCTTTACAGGACCTATTCTGATATGAACTCTTCCCATGACCTTTATTTTATGAAAATCTGATACCTCGGGAGAAATAACCTGAAATGCTTCATAAATATTTTTAGGCATTAATATAAGGAATAACTTTTCAAGGGCTCCAAACATCACTCAGTCCCATTAAGCCCAAGAGCCCTTTATTAGCTTTTAAGGAGAACTTTATAGTACTATTTTACTTCTAAATTGAGAAAACAAAGCAAAACATGAACAAAAAGACTAAGTCTAGAAATATTCTGATTTGTTACAGCAGCAAAAAATTGTGTGCTAGCAGAGGCCCATGTTGGGTTTTTATGCCCTATGCTTTTGTTATGCTTTGTCTCTCTCTGTTTAAATTAAATCCCAAAGCTACTGTTGGGTCGATTTTGGGTAGAGCAGAAGTGGCATAAAGCCAGTTTTTCTCAGCTGAGAAAATACATTCCCTCTGTGATAATGTCTTTTTAAAAAAGACACTATCAATAAAGTAACCAGTAAAGTAAAATACATCAAGATAGATCTAATAGTCACACCAGAGAGTTTAGTAATGTATAGCAAGCCTGTCTGCTTCTTGTGAGATCACCACCACAGACCTGATGTTTTTTGGTTTTAATTTTATGTCAGCATGAGCTCTGTTCTCTCTGTTCAATATAGCACCCTTTGTACTGACAAAGTGGAAATAACATCTATCCAAACACACTGGCTCAATGAGCCTTGGTTTTGATGACCCTATGCCTTGTTGGCCTTCTGGTTTAACTGTGGTAAGTTTATTGTTGGCTTCAAAGTAGTTAAATGTGGTCTGAAAGCCTTTTCTTATTTACTGCTTCTTTTTTTTCTTCCTCTTTTTTGCCTTTTCATTGTAGAAAAAAATAATATCTCAAGGACAAACACTTAAGTTATAGTTTTCTTT
>VWYP01016645.1:288266-344414 GCA_013400435.1 Pycnonotus jocosus | reverse complement strand
TTTTTTTTCTTTCTATTACCATTTTTATTACAAGGTAACCTGAAGACCTTTTAATTCTCTTGATTGTTTAAAGAGCCTTAATGAAAACATGACATCTCAGATGCAGAGATAGGTATAAATGAAAGATTTCATTTGCCAGGAGTCTACTACAGTAAAATCCTAAGGAATTCAAAAAAATGGAAAGAGTCAGTAAGGTTTTAGTGGAATTTGATAGGAGGCCCCATACAAATATCCAGATGAAACTCTAGCCAATTATTCTGTGCTGAATATTATGCCCTGATGAAAATAAAATACCTGAGTTTAATCTTTCATTCAGAGTAAAGATTTGTAGTATAATGACCTGATTTAGCTGAAAAAAGGAAAAAATAAGTAAGTCTGACAGCTGAGAACAGAGGGGAGATTAATCTCAAAAGCTGCTAGTCTTTGTTTCCCATCCTTTCATTATTATTCAATCAGAGCGAAGAAAGGACTAGCTGCCCTGACACAGCTCCAATTGCATTGCTCAGAGAAAGGGAGAGGCATGTTGGAGAGAGAGATTTCATTATTTACAGACCTAGGAGCTGAGAAGAAAGTAGAAAGAAAAGGAGCCATTTGGTGCACCTTTAGGTCTGCCTGGAGCTTTGGGCAGAAGCAGGCTGGCAGTCATCAGCAGGTGCAGCAGGGGCAGCTGCAGGTGGGTACGACAGGGTGGGATGTCTCACAAGGTGCAGGGTACAGTAAGCCACTGAATGCATCATTACCCCACTTTTCAGTCTACATTTGACCTCCAATGTGCACATAAGGAGAAGGGAGATGATGCAGTGACAGTTAGGGTCTGCTCTTCTGGTGTCTTTGACAGTGGCTCTTCTTGGCATGTGACATGATCCCAGCTCTCATTCCACTTGTGAACATTTACACCCACGAGCACCACTACAATCCCTAAATGCCAGTGCTGCTGCAAGGCAGAGTGCCCCTACTCACTCCAGCTGACTGGAATTGCATTCAAAATACCATGATGTACCTTGTACATCTTACACCAGCTGTTTGAATTAATGTTTTAGTCTGCTAGGCTTTAGTTTGTGCAGTAATACTGGAATAAATATTCAGAGTATCTTTAAAGATCTGGAGGATGATGACGAGATGAATTAACAGCCATTTTAGATTTTCCAAAATCAGGTTATTTCAGTCATCTAATTTCTTTCTAGAACTAAATAATAGCTACCCTTATAGATAGGAAGGAAACAGGCTATGACATGCTGCTTTCTCCTGACAAATTCTGATTTTATCTCTCATGACATTTCATAAGCTAGCTAAGAAAGCACTCTATAGATTTAATTATAATAAGACTAGTTGCACTCACTTTGGAAAACTACATTTTAAAAGTTTTTAAAAGCTCACTATCTCTTTTCAGTATTTTTTGTGAATTTTCATAAGATACCAACATTTTAGGACAATACTACGGGACAGGATTAGTCTTGAGAAAGAGTTTGACACATTAAAGATGCAGTCTAAGGCAGCAGTTCAACAAGAAGAATTTCAAGATGTTATGCTTGGACAGGAATAATCTTCTTACATCCACAGAGAGAGAGAATAAGAGGCTGGATAATTGAGTATCCTCCT
This sequence comes from Pycnonotus jocosus, assembly GCA_013400435.1. NCBI lineage: Eukaryota > Metazoa > Chordata > Aves > Passeriformes > Pycnonotidae > Pycnonotus > Pycnonotus jocosus. Next base: position 342,815 of record VWYP01016645.1, on the reverse strand, counting down.
CACTAGAGAATAAGAGGTTAGGCTGAATCTCTCGTCACAGTGAATCACCCACTGAACAGGATAAGAAAAAAGTAATTTTGTTGTGAGTTAATAGGATAGTTACACAAGAGTATTACCTGTAGGGTATTTGAAATCATCTGCTGGTGTATTAAGTTTTGGTAAAGGTTCATTTGGAATATTATGCCCAGTTTTGAGTCCTAACTTTTGACAAATACCTGACTCAACTGAAAACAACAATTATAGGAGCAGAAAATGTGATTTATGAAGAAAGGCTAAAGAAATTGGGATGGTTAAGTAAAGAAAGAAAAAGAAAACATTAGCAGGAAACATAACAGTCTTTGCACAACTTAAAGAAGGGCGGAAAACTGTTCCTTTCACATTCTACTGATAGAAAAAGAAATAAGAGGCTTTAACTGATGTAATGATGATTCACAATGAAAGTTAGGAATAATATAACGGGAACAAAGACAGAAAAACTTTAGCACAATCTGTGAAAGGTTGTGGAATCTTCACTTGAGGAACTTGTCTCTCAGGCATGGCTTGGGTATAGTTCAGTGAGGAGTAGGATTAGATGTACTCTTCTGGTCATTTCGGTATGGTTTTCTATAACTTTTTGCTGAGTCTGTTTGTGTTTTCCTTTCAAGATGAGATTCCTTCTGAAGAGCAACTGTGAGGTGAAAGATATTATTTAGCAGAAAAAAAGAGATTAATTTTACTTGATTTCCAGTTGTGTACTCACAATCACCTCTCACATGCCCAGAATGGACTTTTTGCATCCTGTGTGAGCCTGCTGGTGCTGGCTGAGCCTAGAGTAGGTAGACTTCAAAATACCCCTGCCCTACTTGCAAATGCTTAAGAAATTTGATGAGTTTTACTGTAGAACTGGCACAGTTTCCAATGAGCTGGAAGTCAACATGGTATTTTTAAAAAATTGCACTGCTTTGGAAAACCTTAGGCTTTGGTTAATCTTGAGACACCCGTTTGCCTTAAACTAAGCTCTACAGCAAAATTGTGCATGAAATTGTTTGCACTTTGGTGAGTGTTGCCTTTGCTGACTGTAATTCAGCTCCCAAAAGAAAATTTCAACTGTCCTCACTATAACCTTCTTACTTTCATGGTTCTAGGCTATGATTACATTGGCATACAACTTATGATCCAAAAAGTTTTCTTGTTAATAAATTTTCCTGTTAAATTGCAGGCTGTAAGGTCTGGTTGCAAACACTTGGGAGTTTAACCATTTCATCAGAAGAGCTCTATTCTGAGCTCTATTATTAAGATTGTTGATTTTGGCCAGCAATTGCAATCAAAGTGGAATAATTTAAAAAACCAGCCAGTTGTAATTACAAACCAAAATCAACAATCCTACAGCCTACTGGCACCATATATTTTTTTCTGCTCACTGTGATTGTAGTTCCCCCATTTCCTCTTCTCACTCAGCACTGGATACCTTCTACTTCCTGCTTGACCCCTTTGCAGGGCATCAGAGCTGGGATATTTCAGGGGCTGTTGCTAGCAGGATGTCTCCTGTTACAGACATTCTGCCCATGTATATGGGGTTTGTCATGCCTGCTCCCAGTAACCTGTCATGGGAAGAATGCCTCTTGTTGAAGGAAACATCAGGTAGCCGACTGAATTGATTAAAAAACTTTCATTGTTGTTTGTTAAACTGACAGCTGGAAAATTGATTCTCAGTTAACAGTTCTAATTTCTATTACTGGGCATCTCCTTCTTGAAAATAATTCAAGTTTTGCATTTAATAACTTGATTTTTTTTTTTTTTTTGCTTATGTGTCACATACTGGATTTGCATAATGAGATTTGAAAGCATGTCCAGAGGTAAAGAATCCCTAAAATAGCCTAGATTGTGTTGAAGGAGACAAGGAGACATTTACATATAGAAGCCCAAAGAGGGTGAAGAAAATCTTCTTCATGGCTGTTGAATATTCTGCTAGTTTGCAGTATCATCTATTTTGACATTTCATCATGGGCTATGGAGGCAAAACAATTATAACAGAACATTGCAAACAAATGAGCCCAAGGTATAAATACAGAAAAAGCAAAAGTAAAATATTTTTGAATATAATTAGTCATACTGGTCAGGGGCCATAATGTAACCTCCTTCAGCTGCCAAAGTATTGCATTCCTAGGCTTCTAACTAGTTTTAGGTTCAACCTTCTGCTGTCTGGAAAAGTAAACAGCTGTGTTGGTTTTGGGCAGGATAGTTTTGGCAGGACAGGGTTAATATTTTTGTGGGGGGGGCATAATCTTATTTGATACTATCTTGCAAGGGGCAGAAGTAAGGGACTGGCATTTGGGGGGGGGGAAGGTTGGTATTTTTTTGCAAGTTTTCTGTGTAAATTTTTCTTTGTCTTATACATTTTGTTATTAATGTTGTTGATGTTACTGTTCATTAGCTTATCTCATTGTCATTTCCTGTAAATTGTTCTTATCTCAGTCTGTAAATTTCACCTTTTTGAGCTTCCAATTCTGATCTCCATGCCCGGAGTGGGAAGGGGAAGGGCATGGGGTGGGGAGCAAGCAGGTGGTGTCTGGTTTCAGAGTCTTGTTTGAGGAATGGAAAAGGGCTGAATTGGGGAGTGCCATTCCTAAGACAGAACAACTGCTTTCCAGTGATTTTTTACTAACTCTGGTGACGTAAGAGAAAGGATATACTTCTTATCATGTTTAAATTTTTTCAGAAATGTTCAGAAGAGTGAAGTAACTGGAAAATCACCTAGCTTTTCTGACTGCTTATGACTCGGTACTGCTTATGACAAAGGTGCTCACTAGTCAAGATGTCCTCTCAGATAAGAGCCTTGTTGTTCAATATACTCTGTGGAGATATAAGACCTGACCTGTAACCTCTTTGGTTTGAAAGTGAAGAAACAGATTACCACACCCAAGCTGCAAGTCTGCAGATGGAACTGAAAATCACTCTTTTCAAGATGGAAATGAACTACAGAACTGGGATAGCATTTGGGGGAAAAGAACATAACCTCCTGTGGCATACAGAATTTGGATGGCATCTTCTGTAATCTTTTGTGAAATAGCAAACATAGCAATACGATGTCAAGAAGTGGCTGAGCTGCTGTCAGGGCAAGAATATGTCTGTAAAAAAACCAGACAAATTGGTAGGTATCTAGTGAACAGAGTTATGTGCATTGCAGCTGTGCCATCTTCCTGTTATGAAAAAAATCTCAACAAACAGTATTTTATTAGAATTAAGCATTCCCTTTTTATTTCCCTACTATTTTATATTAGGAATTGGACCTTTATTTTTAAAATCCCAATATAGGGAACAAATAACACTAATGAGGTTAGATTTGATAATTTCATATAAATGATGAACAAGATCCCATATGCATTTGAAATAAAACTGATTGAAATTCATTCTGGTTGTCTCCCATTAATCTTAATTGTAATTCTCTATTTCATTTTAATAGGTTACTAGACTTTAGGAAGCTGTGTTATTATTCTTATGTACTTGACTGGTTTTTTATTCAGGAAGTTTTTGTGAGTTCTGCATGTGGAAAGGAATGTGAACACTGCCATTTTCTATATGGGTGTTTATAGGCCAAGCATTGCTGTGATTCAAAGCAAGTAGGGAAAAAGCAGAAAGTTCTGCTAAAGAGCAGACTTCTGTACCTGGGATACATTTGGTGGAAGGCTTTTGTTTGTAGTACAACTTTTAAAACAAAAATAGATCTTTCTGTCCACAAAGAACAGATTACTGATAAAACAGACTGACCAAATGGCACATGCATTGCTTCAGAAAGCTGCACTCACTTTTTTAATGTCCAGAAGGAAGACTTGGCATTTGTAATGCAGAACCTGGAAGGACAAAAATTTCACCCTTTATGCTTTCGCTGACTTCAAGGAGAATCGAGTGTTCTCTACACCTTGCAGGACTGAATCCTTTGTAAACTGGCTCTTGATTAATATATGTTATGAATATCTATTAAATGTTACAGTAGGTTGATAACACCCAGCCATATCACTCATTTATTAAAAGAAGCTGTTCAGTCAAAGACTGAATAGGGAGGTGAGAGAGCAACTCAGCTGTACTTAGATTGATGATACTTCTAAAAATTGTCCAAGCATGTGTGCAAGAACCTGTCAAAGTAAGAGTTTAATAAATGAGAAAGTGAAGGACAGGTAACTTTCCCAATATACAAAAGTTGTGCTCATGCACGTGCATGCTTCATTTATTCCCTGCCTCCTATCAGGTAAACAACACAGAAAGAGGGTCTGTTTGCCATTTCTGAGCTAGATTGTCTGGAAAAGAAATTTGCCGAGTCAGTTATTACTGGGGCTACAGCAGCATGCTGCGTGGCATCACTGAAGGCTGCTTTTGCACCAGCAAATTTCCACCAAACTCAGCGTAGCGGTTCCTGCCTGCCACTCCAAGAACCTGCGCTGGTTTTCTGGGCAGCATCAGCCACAGCAGGATTTGCCCCTGGGGGGACAAGTGGCTTCTGAAGAGAGAGAGAGGATGGGGAAGGGAGGGTGAGGTAGCAGGGAGAGATGCAGGGGAGTAGTTGAGCTTGTGGAGTTGTCTGCTCCAGGCAGTCTCACCCTTCCTCCACATTGACAGCATCAGTCCTGATTTTATACAAAATCTGCACTTTTCAGAGTCTGTTGCCCAAGTTAATTGCCAATTTTGCCTTTTTTGGAGGGGGAGCTGTGCCTGTTTACACCCAAATTGGTAAGGTACCATAACACTATAAAATTCTCAAAGGCAACAGGATATGTTAGGTATCAAAACATTTTCCTCCCTACTGATAGTTTGGAGTTGCTTGTGGTCTATATTTGGTAAACTAGATGATTCATACATTTTGAAAAAGAATGTGCCTAATACAGGTATTGAAAACTACCTTTAGCTACTTGCCTGATGTGAAATCATCATTTTAAGTCCTGTCTTTGATCATGTAAATCTCGGAGAGGAAAATATAAACCACTTGGAAATAGCACTCAAGCAGAAAAGGGCTGTTGGCTGAGAAGTTCTTAGTTCCTGAACACTCCATAAAGAGCCTTTTCTGTGCAGTCATCTGCTTTCATTTCTCCCTCATAGCTATAGAAGCTATTCCATTTGTAATTACAATAAAGGGTTTGACACAACCCACATTTCTAATAAACTGCTACAATGCTTCTTTATCAGCTAGTTTTTTTCACTAGTTTAACCTCTTGTTTCATGACGTAATTCATATGTAACACTCCTGATGGGTTACTGAGAAAATGTCTGGGAGTACTACCTCCTCTGTATTCCACACTGTCATTTTGACATTATCAGTACTTATATGGTTGCAGCTCAGGCATGTTTGCTTAGGAAGTAGGCTGGGGATTTTCTATGGTAAAATGTATTGCTAGATCTTGGGTAGCCAGGATGTTTTTGGAATAAAATTGCAAAGGCTGACTGGCCTTTCTTTGCTTTATTATCTGTTTTTGACACTGTGGTTGATATCTGGTATCTGATTTAGTGTGATGTGTTAGGTGGCTGACTGGAGTTGCAGCCCCCCAGATGTTTGTGATTATCTGTGTTCTCATGTGTGTACAGTATGAAAGGCTTGTGGAAGCTGGCTGGTTAACCTTGTTATTTTCTTCCTTTTAAAAGGGGAAGGATGCTGTCAGGGCCATAAGAGCATCCAAATGCCTCTGTTGCCCTTATCACCCACGCATGCCTGCCTGCCTATGGAAATGGAGTTACATTTCGGCACAGGTCCGCACTCCTGACTGAGAAATGGTGAGTGTTGCTCAGAGTCTTTCTGTCTTGACTTCCTGATGGGATTTTCTGGAGGGATCTCCAGTCAGTCTCCATCCCTGCCTTACCCTGTTCCCAAAAGGGTCTTCCTGCACAGACTCCAGGTGTGATTCATTCACCCTGCCTGATGGTCCCCAGCTGGTTGGTGGCTGCCACAGCCACCAGGCTCCCTCCCCTCAGATGCGGTGGGTCAGCACCCTGCTAGAAGAGGACACTGGCAGTTCTGTGTCCCCTCAGCTCCTGGGGGCTCCTCTTCCCTCAGGAACAGCCCCAATCCGCTGTAGGCAGTATTTTCTACCTCAGTTGGCTCAGGCAGCTGGTCATTATATAATGACCTCTTTGAATTGCCTGTCCCGAGTCTTATTGGCAGGAGCAGGAGCCTTTGATGGTTTGGTAAATCCAAAATAGATGAGGGTCACTTCACGGTCATGGTCAGGTTGCCTAGAAATATCTGCTTCATCTGATGGCATTTGGTGCCTTCTATGGGAAGGTGGATTTGTCGGGGCATGTGATGTATTTAAAGAGTGTGAGTCATCAACATCTGAAAGGACTTTAGTGCCCTCATGTTGTGTGCTTGGCATTGGCAGTAAATGTAAGTGAAGACAGTCTGCTGAGCCACACTGGAAACATTCACACCATTGTGCCTGCAGAAGCACTGGAATATCTCAGCAATCACTTCTGGTGGCACAGTTTGTCCCTATGAGAGTGAGGAATAACAACTTATTATCAAGTTCTGTGAGATATGAATAATGTGCAATCCTTGCCTGCTAACTCCTCCTGAACTTGCACTGTGATTTCTGCTGCACACTGCTGCAAATTGAATGTGTTTCTGGGAAAGGGAAAACAGCTCCAACCCAAACCAATAGCCCTCAAGCAAACTAAATGAATTGTTTAATAATTTAGCTTGGTGGAAGAGGCACATGGATGGGAAAAGTTAACCAGCCAGGCAAAATATCAGCAGTAAAGACAGTAATCAGTGTGAAATAATCACCACAGTATCTGAGTGCATGTTCCAAGCCCAAAATTCTGCATCTCAGCCTCCTCCTGGCAGGATAGAAGTCACAGTGTGCCACTTCCTGTCATCTTGGCATTAACTGCTTGAGTCAAAAAATGTAATGAGAAAAAGAAAGTCCAAATCTGGGGTACATGCCGTTCTGCTATTCAGAAAAATTACTCCCATTCATGAAAGATGTAAGCCAATGCTAGAAAAAAAAAATAGTGTAGGTTACATGGGAGGTGTTTAATATAGTTTTCTCTAATAAGCCAAACAAACTTCACATTCATCAACATGGATTTCTTGGCATGCAAGTGGTATTCAGGAGCACATAAGGGAGGGGAAAGCCAGACCAGAACAGAAGTGAAGAAAGGGAGGAAGTTGTCACTGACACAAATGATACCAAATATGCTGATTTAGTAAGGAAAAATGTAAATAATTTTTAGTGTCTTTTGAAGAAATGTGCCCAAGTTAAAGTTGCCTTGAAGGCATATGACACAGCCTGACATTGCTTTGGCAGCAGAATGTGAAGGGTGTGGATGCAGACATGAAGTGTCCTTTGATGAAGAGTGCTCACCAACAGCCTTTCTGACAGTGGCAGCAACACCAGCACTTTTGAAGATCCAGTTATTTTTTCTGTCTCTGGACAAAGAGATTCAGGTGTAATTTGTTAACTGTGAAGAAAAATGCATGTAATTTTCCATATATGGAGGTGTTTATCCCCTCATTTCTTCACAATCAGCTAAACCTAGCACTAATTATAAGCATATAACTGGTTCAAATCTTGGGGTTTTTAAACTGAGACAGAGACAGACACAAAACTTTAACTTTGAAATCATTATAGTCAGTTTGGAACTGAACTAGCAAACAGTTATTACTTCAAAATGCTGAGTGACCACAAAGTGACATCTCTACTGGGACGCTATTGAACACAGGATCTCTCTAAACTTTCTAGGGTATACAAGGCCACATCATGTTGGGCCTCTTCTGCTCCTAACTCTCCTCTCCCTTACCCTGATGTGGGCAGGAAAATCCCTCATTTCTGCACTATGACACTAAGGCCATTATGCTTTGTAGTTGGGTACTTATCAGTTCAGGTACTTCTTGTGCCCACTTGGCTCTATTCTTTTGGTTTTCTTTGTTTTACAACAGGGAACGATGCATTTTTATAGAGCAGAGCCCTTTGTATCTCTTTTGAACCTTGGCAGTCCAGTGGGGTGTATCATTGGAGAAATATGTATGAATTTCTGTACATCTGGGGTGTATGCAGGTAGCAGAGACCCTATTTTTTTCTCATGCTTCTGCTTGATTTCTGCAGCACAGCAGAACCCATGCAGCCCTGCAGCAGCTCTCCATCTTCTCGAGTCAGACGTGAGTGGTAAGGGGACTCTGTGGCATTGTGCTACAAGTGTGAGGAGTACCTGTGCTGCTGGGGGAGCAGGGACTATCCCTCCGGCTGAGCTGGGCCTGGATGCTTTACCTTTGCCACACACCTTTGTCACATTCCTATCTTTAAATGCAGCATTTTTCAGTGTTAAATGCTCCAAGGGATTGTTGGGCCCAATCATGTTAATTATGGGCCTGAACTTGGACCCAAGCTGGAAGGATTTTAGTTTGTTTAAGCTGAACTAAGACTGGATTGAAAATGTGCTGGTTCAGCTCATACCTGCAGCTGCTTCAATTCCTGAAATCCCTGTCCCACTACACATGCTCAAACCTCCAAAGGCTGGAAAGCAGCAGCCAGTGTTGGATGGGACAGTCATATTCCACAACAGCAGTTCCAGCCTGAAGAGCTTTAATTTCTGCTGGTGCTCTTCTGTGCAGATGAATGCTTTATGGACTATCATCACTATCCACAGCCATGGGAGCAGGAGAATTAGAAATAGGCTCTTTACAGAGGATACCTGTGTTCTTCTGGGAGAATGGCTAAATTTTAAGGTGCCAATTTTACTTGGGAACAAAGAGTTCCCAGGGGACACTTGCTGATGTATTCTTTTGCCTTTTTCAATCTACCCTTTGCAGTTTCCTCATGTGCTCCATTTGGAGTAAAACTGGCCCTTAAAGAGGGAGCCTGAAGTCCACACGTAACTTGCTTCTTTATTTAACCTTGTGCTGACCAGTTAATCAGGAATAAACTGAATCCCTCTTGAATTCTGCTATCCAACATGTATAATTTAAAAACCCAAATGAACTGACACCTTTTCTGTTTTGCAGAAACCTTAATAACTTTTCATAGCCTCTAAATTATTGGCTCAGAAATCTATTTTCTTTCTGAAGACTTCTGACTTTTAATAACAAAGGAACTGCCTGCCCCAAGCAGAGAAATACAAAAGCACTTCCTTTTTTTTGGTTATTCTTCAAAAAAAGATATCTTTAAAAAAAGTTTAATAGCTTGTGACCTGAGTATATCAACAAGGAAGCTTACTAGTATAATTTGTTTAGTCCTAGGTGGAAATTTTTTTCTATTTATCTTTATCTTTCAAAAGGGAAATTTGTAGAACCTGCTTGGAGATTTAGGGAGATATCACTGCTTCATTGCCAATTTCACATTACCATTTAATGTACACAGTATGTGGGCTTCTCTTCCATGTTTTGCAATAGATGTAGAGTAAGAGTCATAATATATCACTTTCACAAGCAATTTAGCACAGCATAAGGGAGGAAATGTAGCTGTACTGTCTTGCTACTTATTTTCTAATAAAATTCTAATAGATTTTAGGTTAATGACACAGAAGATGACATTTATATCCTTTTTTTTTTTTTTTTTAATCTGCAGCACAATGAAGCAGGAAGTTATAAAACCAGATGATAAGATAATGCACTCCTTGCTTGTGCACAATAAAGTACCCTTATAAAGTGCTGGTTTGCCTTTGATAGTTCACTGAAGTCTCCCTGTAAGACAGCACCTGGCAGGCCAGAGTCAGTAAGACTGGATGGACTTTCCTTCACTGAGATTGATTTGCTCCTTACTTGAAAGATGATCTGCTTTAACTCTCCCCTGCCATGCCAAGAATTATCAGATTTATTTTAAAAGAAGGCAGGAAAAACAACAATATTGTTTTTTCTGTGGTTAATAAAGGAAGATTAAAAAGACTCCCCTGTTGATAAGATCTAACCATTTATGTTCCTGCATGATGAAAGGTGAATACTTATTTAAGATTTATTTAGTATTTTGTCATCTATAATGAATCTAAAGGGCACAACAATTTGTCTTAACATTCTATATTGCAATGAAGCTCATTTTAACAAATAACTATATAAATAACACATTTACTAAGCCCCTTGCTTGACTGATCTTGTGTTTGAGCTGTAAAACATTTTTAATTGATAACAGACTGAATCCAAAATAGCAAAATAGATTCTTTCTGTATAGAAAAAAAAGAGTGGAAGGCACTTGTAGCTGTGTACATATGTTTCTGTAAATCTTGCTGTGCATCTGTGTAGGGTCTCATTTCATGCTTCTCAAAGTAACTGTAAATAGTATGTCTGATTGCTGTGAGTATGGTACAGGGCTGCTTTCTAATTTTAAGTTCTTCAGAATTTAGATGAAGCAAACTTCACAGTATTTTTTGAAATGTCACGATGTTCTTTGATTTCCAGAGGCAGAAGGAAGAGTCAATGTTTTCTGATAATTTTTTCACTTCTAGCCAATCATACTAGCTAGTGATTGCTAGAAAAGATTGTAATTTCTGTACAAGAGAAGTAAAAGAATATTGTGGCTGGATTTGATGTTTACAGAATCATGCAACCTATCAAAAAATTGTGAGACCGTAGTGCTATTACTCATGACTTTCTTGTTAGTCTCAATGGATGTGTTTCTGTTCAATGTATGTGCTCTTTAAGCAGGCTTTTGCCTGGTATTGTGAGTTGGCTCACTTTTGAACATGAAACAGCAAATTAATAAGAAAATAAGAATTCAGCATAAGAATATCCCCAGTGGAAGGACTATTCAGGCTTCCCATATAATTGTTTCAAATCATCTCTGTTTTGTGCTGTGCCTACCCATGAATAGCAGTAAGTAGAAGATCTGAGATTTAGTTCCTGTTGTGGAGGATATGCTTTCTGCAGCAGCTTGGTTTGACTGCACTGGAGTCTAGAAGGACATAGCAGAGGTGCCAGGCTGTCATTTGTACCTCTTCCCTTTCAAAGTAAGCCCTGAACAGCTGAAAAAGGCACCGTTTGTGTGTCAGTGGGTTTACTCAAGTAAAACAAATCAACGTGTGTTGCTATAGGACACAAAATGAACGACATGCACACAGCTAAGTCATCAGGGCAAGAAGAAAAAGTTTATTTCTTTACTTCAGTTTATATAGTTTTTTGACAATGACCGTGGATTGGAGGATGAGGCTGCCACCTCTCCAACCACACTGGTCAAACTAGAAGTCCATCAGTTGTCTCCTCCTCAAGAGAGGAATGAAAAACAAGAAAGGACAGTTACAATAACATTGCATTGTTTACAGGAAATTCTGTGAAAGACTCCATTACAAAAATGCAAACATCAGAAGGCTAAAAGAGATCAGGGCGACAAACGTGATTGTCATGGGAGGAGTGGGAGCTTCAGACAAAATTTGTTAGAGAAGTCCTCTCATTGAGTCACAAGATGCAGAAAGGACCTCCTTGCTTTTGTAACTCCTCCCAGAGAGGAGCCTTGGTGAGACTGGATCTCCACAGCCTCAGTCAACTGTTCATGTCTAAGTGATTACACAGGTGTAATTGAACTTTTGTAAAACAGTTATATTAATGCAAATGTATAGAAGCAATTAGATTAAAACTAGAAAAAAACAATTATTAATGACTGTAGGCAAATCTCTTTTTCTCAGCCTCAAGAAGTAACCTTGAGGGGCATCCCCACTCAAGGGAAGGACCATCACACACCTTAGGGATGTATGCTCGAGGGCCTCACCGTGCAAAGTGGCACTGGCCTTACATGGTGTAAAGTGATGGCCTGCCAGTCATACACGTTTTTAAGATTATGTTTTGTCAGATATACTCAGCAAAAAATGCTTTGTGCTGAAAGAATATATTAGCACAGCTTTGGTTTTTAAGCTTTGAATTCTGAATATTTTCTCAAAACCTGTAAAAATATACAAGTTTTGAGCTGCTGTATCCTTGCTTAGGCAGAGCATCATGCTACCGTGTTCTTACTTAGCTTGAGATATCTGAACAAAATCTAGTACTTTTACTTAGCTGCATCTGGTTTTGGGGAAGATTTGAGTATTTTTTAAGAGTGCAATACTGAAATAATTCAGCGACATTCACAGTGGCCTCTAAGGATGGTGCTTTTGCAGTATTATCTGATCTCTTTTCCTACCTCTTTCTGAAGATGAAAGGAGTTATTTCCATACTGATTTCTCTCAACAGTCTACAAGAAGTCCAGACAAGTAGCTCTCAACCTCTAGTGGCTGAGACTTATTGTTGAGTGTCTCTGTTACAGACTCTGCCTAGCAAGTCTGTTTTGCTGTGAGTCACTCTGAAGTTGAACTCATTTAGCGTTTCATTTTCAATGAAACATTCTCTGAAGAAGAATGCATGACTAGGAGCTGGAGCTACAGTGCTGGAGCAAAGGGACTGAGGCTTCTTCTTCCAAGGAGTCCTCTAGGAGTCTACTGCTCTGCTTCTCTATGTGCTCTCTTAGATGTACATACAACTGTTAGAAACAAGAGATTGAATGTATTAACCAGGACCTTTAACTCACCTTGTCTAAAATTCTTTGTTCTATATGCCAGTCACAGTTCTTTGCCCGCATCTGAGCAGTATCTTTTTAAAAGAGAAAGAGCACAGTCAATGTTCAGCTGAATAAGTACTACAATTTCGTCATAAGATATGTTGAAAACTCTTCAGATGTTTTAAGAAAGTATTCAGAATTCAGAGTGTATATTAAATTATCAACTATCTAATAAGTGTGGTACTTCCCAGCTGGGATCCTTCTGGTACATTCATTCATCTTCAACTGGCGTAATTAAAGATGAAAGGTGTAACACTGATGATCCTTCTCTAGAGATCTCATCAGTTTAATTCTAGAACTATCAATGGAAAGGGAATATCATATAAATTTTTCAGACTTAATTGGACACCTGCTGGAGGTCAAGCAAAACAACCAAGGTCTACTGAAACAGGGATTGCCTTCAGTAATTCAGTAATTTGGAATGAGGGAATTTGGCAAGGCAGTGCAATCTTTGTTTCATATTTGCTAAAACCAAATTATATTTGTCTAGCAGAGTAGACACTAGGAAAGGAGTGGAAAACAAGAAAAGCATGCAGGAATGTGCTTAAAATCTCATCATATAAACTGGTAATCTCATGCATGGAGCAACTGAAGCAAAGAATGCCGTGTCAGGGTTGCATTTAATAGCTTCCTACTCGTCCAACGAGGGTGTGCAGAAGTACTCCTGGTGTAACACAATTTCTTTATAAACTTCTATTCAGAAAATGTGCTGTACTAGATGAATGAAAGAACAGCCTTTGTTTCCCTCAAGAGTGATTTTAAATCACATTTGTGATTCGATGTAGTGAAAAAACCAAGAATGAGTCACTTTTAAAATAATTTTTCATATGGTGGTGTCAAGAATACTTTTTTATTATGATGATGTCATCAGATCCGCTTGATCCATTTATAGCTGTTATTTAAATTGCTCTTTCCATAAATGTATATGACTGCCTTGAGGGTGTTTATATTTGTTACAGGAGTTGTCTCAGGAATCTTGGAGCAATCTCCCAATCTAATTAAGAGTGCTGTAATTACAGCATAAAGGGCTGTGCTGCTAATACTAAAGTTTCAAAAATCATGAGTCAGGCCCCATAATTTGAGACTGGTCCCCAAATGTGAATATTTGCTTTTTAAAACACTATAATACATTTTGGGCTTGTAGTTAATTTTTTAACTCCCTCTGCCCCTTGCCATGGTTTGTGTGTGCATGTATGTGCATGCACGTGTGCTGTAATTCTACAAATAATGTTATTTCTTCACCGTAGGTTTAGGAAAAGGCAGTGCTGGTCCCTAGTCTGATTTTTTTCTATCTGCCTACCTTTAAGCACTCAAGAATTGTTACTCCACAGGACTTCCTGTGGTAACTTACATTACTCACTCCTCGAGAACGAGACAAATTTTAGTGTCTTCTGTTCTTCTCTGGCCTGGAAGGGAAAGAGATTGGAAAAAAAGAATTGAGAGAACTTTCCCACATGGAAGGAAGAGACAGTACCTTGACTTTCCAGTCAGTTTGCTACTCAGATGAGAAATTTATCTCCTTGGCTTTCATTTTCTCCAGATCTGGGGAACTACATGATGAACGCAACAAGTTCTGATGCAGGACCAAAGTATTTGGATTTATCTAAAGCTTAAACCAGGACCTTCCTTGTCCTGGCTACAGGACAAAGCTAAGATTTGGTGATAAGTGTTGGAGTCCATGTGCTGCAGGAAACAGGACTTATTATACAATGTTTTTCTTCTGTCAACATTGAATTCAAGTTCTCTATGATAAAAGATGCTCAGCTACAACATTGATAGGTACAATATATGTAATCTTCCTTACAAAACAGAATGAAGGAAGCTCTGCTTGGGTAGACTAAAGCAAGATCTAATCTTTGTGCCTTTTTTTATCAGTTTCCTATAGCTTAACTAGCCCTTGGAATAATTTATTTCAGTTATCCCTAGAATTTCAATTAGTGAATTACCATAAGACATCACTATGTCTTACAAGGCAATTTGAATATTTAGCCTTGGAAATGGCTGTGTTACAACTTAATGTAGGATGTGTTGCCTGTGAATGGAAATATTTTTGATTTCTCTCCTCATGGCTATGACATAAATAAAGAAATCATTCAACAGTCCCCTCCAGACAGCAGCAGGAATCTGCCTCACCACAAAATATTCTTTGCCATTGCACTTCAAAGGGATGTTATACTAATTGAGATGGATTTTTTTAAAGGATAAAAAGCTTTTAAACTTTCTTTCAGATTCCTGTAAATGTTTTCTCATACATCAACTTTTGCCTCATCCTCTGAATTGCTTGGCATCATTTCATATGCTCTACTACTTGCAACCCTCCTTTAGTAACTTACCCTTTCCATATCAGCTGACTCAAGGTCCCTGGGTACTTTTCTCCCTTCATGATATTTGTAACTTTTGAACATTATCTAGGAATGAGTAATGAGACATGCCAAGTTTGACCAGACATTCTAATAAGCACATCTGTCACCTCATTTTCATTCCTCAGTTTTGACTCCACTGTTTGTAAATTATGCATCCTTGCTGACAGGGCCAACAACAAAGACCATGTATCCCCATTTTTAACTCTTGTTTGTACATCACCTACCTTGCACTTGAGCAGTGAGGTTCCCAAGCACCCGTCTCTGATTATTAAAGACTGTATTTTTAAGGTGGAGAGGCTGAGTGTTGCTCCAGTGAATCTTGTATAGCCTTTTGGAAAGATGCAAAACTTATTTTTATCTAAGTATTGTATTATGTAAATACAGGCAAGACACCTTTACTCATCATCTAAGCTTCACCTGTAGTTGACAGACAGGGAAACAAGCACCATAGAGAGGGGTGTATTTTTTCATAAAAGAGAAGAATAAGCAGGAGAAATTGTCCTGTGCTGATACCCATAGTCCCTCCCTGGCATCTAGGTGAGCTGTGATATTCTGATGTGCACACTCTAACTTCAGAGACACATCAGGCCTAAGCTTTCAGTATCTCCTTTTCTTGCACTGAGCAAATCCCCACTGGATGAACCCATGGGCTCTCCAGGGCCAGCTCCTCCTGTCCTCACTACTGGCATTCACCAGGTACCAGATTTCTGAGAGATGTTTAGGGTGGTTTATTGCCTGTCTAGACAGTTCTCTGGAGTCTGGAACTTCATCTCAGTAAAAGAAACATATCTTTTACCTGGAAATACTGCTACTTATGTTTTGTTGTTTGTTCAGGATGTAGGTGTCAATTGTTAGCAGTATGACTTCATTGTATGGACCAAACACCATTCCTGTTTCATAAACCTCCTGTGGAATAATATAGGGATACTGCAAAATTCCCCCAGGTTCAGCCAGCCATAGTGCCTCAAAACACAAACCATGTTCTGCTTCAATTTTTTTCTTCTTGATAAAAACAGCCAGACCCTGAGAACCAATATATTAGCACAAGCAGCACAATTGTATTGCTACACCTTATCAGTGCATGATATATGATTAAACTTTTTTTGTTAAAATGTCTCAGTTCCAGAAATTTCCCTATTACTGACAGCTTAAGAAGGTGAATTTGTCTTTGGCAGG
This sequence comes from Pycnonotus jocosus, assembly GCA_013400435.1. Classification (NCBI taxonomy): domain Eukaryota; kingdom Metazoa; phylum Chordata; class Aves; order Passeriformes; family Pycnonotidae; genus Pycnonotus; species Pycnonotus jocosus. Next base: position 326,800 of record VWYP01016645.1, on the reverse strand, counting down.
TTGGAATTCTTCCCTTTGGAACTCATACCTTTTTCTAGAACTCCCCTACACTATGCTTGAGTACTACAGTGTTGCAATGTATAACATCCGCTCAGTTCAGCAAAGCTATTGAGTTATTGTACTGGTTAATATAGTGAAATTTATACAAGTTTAATCACATTTATTATCCCTGACAACAATGCAGGTGTTCAGAATGCTAAGTGAATTTTTTTAGAAAGAATATAATTAATTCTTCTTGCCTTGTCCAAAAATGCTTAGTGGTCAGTTCTGCCACGGAAATGAATTTGATAATATGTAAATGTGGCATTTTGGAAAGTAATTAAAAATAAAGTTGCTGTAATTTTAAATTCAGCTAATATCTGTCTTGCTACATTCTAAAGTGGTACTAGGCTAAGTGCTTGAACTAATCGATTTTTAAAAGGGTTTGGTTAGTGATCTCAGGGGAAATAAGGTAGGTTGTATGAAAACATATTAATTATAAAGCCTTCTTTTTTAATGGTGCATGCCCTTTTTAGAGTACAATATATTGATGTAGTAACTCCTTCAACTTAAATCATCCAACAAACCTTTCTAGTTTTGTCTCATCTATCTTGATTTTTAGCTATATTTATTACGGGATGAAAAGAAGATTTTAGATTTTTAATTATTATCTACAAAGGATTCCAGAGCAGCTCAGTGATTTAATTTCTTTGTGAAAAGTACACAACTTCAGCAAATTTTTGCTGACTAGGAAATTTGTCTTTCTCAAAGATTAATATTACTTTTGTGTTCAGTATGTCATATTCTGCTCTGAAATGTGCAGAAACCTTATTCATGAAAAAGTTTTTAGTCTTTGAATAATATTTTAAATTAGTCTTAGAATTTCTGTTTCAGTTTTGCTTGATGTGAATCAATATTTTTGAGTTTTTAATTTAAAAAGAATAAAGGCATCTGTAATGCAGAGATAAAGGCTATACCTAGCCTGTGGGTTTGAGTGAAATATCAGATTGTCTGGCACAGAGAGGCTGGGGTTTTAACTGCAGAGCACAAGGCAAGGCTGGAACTGCTTCTAGGGAATGTGGTGAAGCTGCTCCTGATGGGCAGGTGCTGTGCTGGAGGAAGCTGACTGCTTGCAGTCCTGGTGAGACAGGGCAGAAGCTGCTCTGCAGGGGGAAGGCTGGCCTGGCAGGGTTTAGTGTGGAGATGGCAGGGGTGGTCAGCAGTGGGCACAGCCTGCTGATCTAAGTGAGGCAGAATGCACAATAAACCAAAGCACTAAGGAGGAGCTTCCTGCACCTTTCTCCTTCAGTGGGTGTGAAAGGACATCGAGTATCAAAAACCTTGTTTACTGGACTGGCTTTGAATAAGTTAGTTTTGAAACTGAGATAATTGAAGTCTGCTACAGAAGAACAAAATGAAAAGCTTTGAAAACAACTATTTCTCTCAATCACTGTTCCTTGAAGGACAGGTCCTTTCCTCCAGCTCTGCTTTCAGTTTTAGTGTCTTCCCAGGTTACAGCAGACACTATATAAAAATCTAGTCTTTGATCTTAACCCTAGTTGCTTGTCTGCTCCTGATCCCCAGAGTCCCTGCTTTTTTCCACCCTGGAATCTAAAAGGTAAGTGTGCTTGAGGTAGACCTCCACTCCCTACAGAGAGTTTTCTTTGGCACAAGGAGCACCTCCTCTCACAAATCTAATGGACAGCTTTCCCCTCCAGCTTCTTAATAAAAAAACCAGTCAGTGAACTGTGGATCAACAGATAAAACAGAATCATAGGATCATTTAGTTTGGAAAAGACCCCTCAGATCATTGTGTCCAACTGTTAACCCAGCACTGCCAAGTCCACCACTAAATCATGTCCCTAAGGGCGACATCCATACCTTTTCAAATATTTCCAGGGACAGTGATCCAGCACTTCCCTAGACAGCCTGTTCCCCTGTTTAACAACACTTTGCATGAGGAAATATTTGTTAGTATCCAACCTAAACCTCCCTGGGGTAATTTAAGGCTATTTTCTCTCATCCTTTCCCTGGTTGCCTGGTAGAAGGGATGGGCTCCTAAATACGCCCTTCTCTCAGGTAGTTCTAGAGAACAATAAAGTCCCCTCTGGGCCTCCTTTTCTCCAGGCTAAACAACCCCAGCTCCCTCAGCCTCTCCTCACAGGTCTTGTGCTCCAGACCCTTCATCAGCTTTGTTGCCCTTTTCTGGACTCACTCCAGCACCTCAGTGTCCTTCTGGTAGTGAGGGGCCCAAAACTGAACACACGACTCACAGCCTCACGTTTAGGGATCAGTTTTCCTGCTTTGTGTAACAGATGCAATAAGGACCAAAGGATGTATTTTCTTATTACTGTTTCATTACCTTGCTAGAGTAAGATTCCCTGATTTTTTTTAATTTTTTTTTTTTTTGGTGTGTGTGTGTGGCACACATTTCAAAAAGGATGTTTATTTATGTTTATTTATGAATACCTCCACTTCTAGGCTGCTGGGTGTGATCCTGTGCTTTCTTTGTGACAAATGAAACCACTACTACCAGAGCTAACACTACTTACAATGCCTAATATTAGGCAGATATTTCAAGCATTTTTAATGAAATTTGCAGCTAGGAAATAGGATCTTATATCACAGGATTGGTCAAATTCTTCACATACCATCAGAGAATGTAGCTTCCAGCTAGAAGAAAATTATTAAGTGAATACTTATATCTGATTATCCTGTTGGAAAGAAAGGTGTGAACATTATGAGTGTTTCAGCTACTGATTAGGCAATAGAGTTTTGTTTATGCTCAGATAAACTCTTGAGGTGTTTGCTGGAGTTTAACAAGGTGGTGTATGGATAGTAGAGTACCTGGAATAAATCTGACAATACACATGTTATCAGTCCCATTTTCAGTGCTGCAGTGTGGATGACAAGAAATTGTATTTCAGAAGATGCTTGTGCTAATTTACCAGCACAGGAGATCCTGTGCCTTCTTTTCCCCATCGCACTCTGGCTGTGTGATCCTGTACATTTTCTTTTGTTGTCTCTGAAGCTAGTCTGACCCCTTGATGAGACATGTCAGCTTATTCAACAGGCAGAAAATTATCTCCCTTTTTTTGCTTGCTGAGTGAGCTGAATTGAGTCATCAAACTGTTGGAGCTAGCACAAAGGAAGTGGTAAGTACACACAGCTGAGACAGAGAAAAAGGGGAAAGCTGAACCATATTTTTAGTGGTAGGAAGCTGTTAGACCAGCTCAGCACTCTTGTGAAAACTCATTCTCAGTGAAGAACTCCTGTGTCACAATCACTCTGCCTCTGGACTGGTAAAAACTGGATATGTTGGCTGGTAAGGCTGGTGGTTCTGCAGAAATGTTTGCCAGAAGAAAGGTTGTTTGATTTAAGTGGATCTCTTTATGGAGATGTCATTGGCAATGGATATTGATGGATTGAGGCTAATTACCAAGTCTTAGTTCATAACATTTTAGTTCTTTTTTATATTTTTGTAAATGTAAAATTTACACGTGAGCTATATTTTGTTGACTCTTGCAAAAGATTTTGTCATTTGCACTTCACAGAAACATTTAAGGAATCCCAGAAGTTTTTGTTAAAACTACAGATGTATCCACTTACTATATCTGTTACTCTCATGAATAGGATGGGAATGCCTCAGAATCTGCAGTGCTAAATATCATGAGACTTACTGAAGAGAATGCTTGCTGGAAAAATATAAAGCCACACAGAAGTGAGCATATTGGAGGGGTTTATTTTTGTCACTTTAGACAAATGCCAGTGATTATGTCAGGATTTTGAATTTTTTGTGGTGTTCAGCAACTACCATAAATAAACCCCCACAAGCAATGCAAAACCCAACAACAAAAAACTCCAGTGCCTGTCTAGGCATTAAAGAAAGGGACAAATTTTTAAAATTATGTTTAATACCCTCACACATTGGTTTTCTGTGCACTCTTCAAACATGGTTAATGCTAAGATTTGAAGCTCTTAAGAAAGCTGGCTTAAGCTTTCCATACCTTGCTGAACAGTCTCCACACAGTAGGGCAAGAATGACTGTCTGTTTTCCGCTACAGAACAAATTATGTGTCCAGATTCAGCTGGACATATCCAGGAATGGATCAAAACAATCAAAACCAGAAGACTTGAGTGGCCTTCAATGAAATGTTGTGTCAAATAATAGGACAAAAAACATAGGGCAGAAGATAATGCACTGGAAGTTCCACCTGAATATTAGAAAGAATATTTTACTCTGTGTGTGACATGGATTTCCCAGAGAGGTTGTGGTGTCTCCCTCACAATCTCATGAGCTGTGCTCTAGGATGATTTTCTTGAGCAGGGAAGTTAAATTGCGACACCCAATGACCTAATGTGGTCCTTTAAAACTTCACCCATTTGTGATTCTGTCTGTTCAACATCCCTGAAATATGCTCAAAGAATGACAAACAGAGATCAAGTCATGGATCAAAGAAAGGTAGGTATTTTCAGAACACATTCATAGAAAAAATCTTTTCTTTGGAGATGGATTTCATTTGAACGACTAAAATACTTGTATTCTGATTTGCAAAAAGGTTTTTTTAACTGTTAAATGACAGGAGACACCGGTATAATCTTTATCTGAGAATTATTTTTGCTACAATGATTACAAGTTTATTATATCAATATCAGGAAGTGGGAAAATAAATTAAAACCAAAGAAGTTACTCTGAGTAGGTAGGTACTGGGTTGAGGCTGACCACAAGAGAATATGTGAAATATCAATGTAAGAGGTGTGGGCCAAATAATAGAGGCATTAGAACTGTTAGCGTACAGAATGAAGTTGAATATCACAGATGAAAGAGAGGTGGCCATGGCTGGACTAGGGATATAGTCAGAGTCTAAATGATCAGAATCAATGAGATTACCTTCACTCAGTACTTATGATAAACACAACATTCCCCCAACCAAACCAAATAACAAACACAGTGGATAAAACCATCTTGAAGTCAAAATTACTTTTAGAAAGGCGATAAAAGTTGTAATATTGGCAATGGACCGTCAGACCTTGATTTGGCTATACCTGTGGATCTGGTATTTATTTCAGAATGATAAATAGCACTGGAAATGTATTAATTTAACTAAATCCCACTTATCCAGGATAAATTAGGTTAAAAAATGCTGTGAAGATGTCCATCACCACTTTATTTGTAAAAGCAGTCTTTCAATTCTTTTTTCTCAATAGAACTAGGAAATGCTGATGCCATTTTAAGCTTGATTTTGCATGAAGATGGTTGTCAAAAGACTGTAATACAAAAGTACTTTGAATTGAATGGTCCTGCTGTCTCTCAGTCTGAGTGAAAGAACAGACAAAGGAGAGCTCGCAGGGTTCTCAATCTGAATGGGAGAGAAATGCTTCCAAAGAAGGGGATTTAGCCAAGGAGAGCAACAGAGTGAGATATTCATAGACTTGTCTGTGAAGGAAACTTGTAAAGAAATCAAACATGGAAAATGAGTTTAGAATTTCAGGAAAGGGAGGGAAATATTTTGGCAATGCAGCTGTATCAGTGTTAACTTAAAGTGGTACCCTAGGAATGTCCAAAGTGAAAGAAATGGATGATTTCAAGGCAAAAGAAAACTGTTATTGAAGAATTGTGAAAAATGAACCCACAGAACCACAGATGCAGTATCAGTTTTTCCAGTGGTTTTCTTGATTTCAAAGTGATAGGGTATAGAATCTCTTTGTAGTGAAAAGTAATCAGAAAAACCTAAATCATTTAGCTGAATACTATAAAGTTAAAAAAAATATTTTGAGAGAAATAATGATTAGGATACCAAAATAATTGAGGAGCTGGATAAAATGTAAAAAAAAAAAAAATTACCTGAGTCGAAATCTACAAGCATATCCTCTTGCCTTCTTTAGTATAATCAATTATTTTCAAGGCAGATACAATATACTTAACTAATCAGAATTTCAATAAAATAGTGTATGGATTTCCCATTAGATAAACTTGATAATGAGGATGGTAAAAAAAACCCCAGCCTGTTAGGAGAGGAACTGTCTAAAAAAAGGAGATAGCCATATTTGTGATATGGGGTAGTGGGAGTTTATTGTTAGACTTCCTCTGGAGAAACTATTAGTATATATCTCCCACAATCTTTTAATTTATGTCTGTGTAAAAGCTCAATGTTTACAGCCCAAATAAATTTTGCTGATGGTTTAAATTGAGGAGGGATCATTGTTGCAGAAGAGGATCATAATAAGAAAGTGGCAAAAATTGAATGACCTTGAGAACTGTGATCACAGAAAGAAGATGGAATTTAAAATTTGAAACACAAGCATCATATAAAGATTTTCTGCTATGATTTTGGATCTTACCATCAGAATAGAGAGAAGAGAAAGCTTGATCAAAGAGTGACACAAGGAGCAGAAATGATGCAATGCTATGGAAAGAAAATTCAGTTCTAGGATGTGTCTGCTAACAGAGGGAGGGAAAAGTGGATGTGACTGGATGTGATCTTCACTATTACTGTACAACCCCAGTGACCTGTATTTGGTAAAAGATAGTTGAAGCCAGAATAGCTGCAGAGAAAGGCTAGGAGGACTGTGAGGGGAGCGGAGAGAAAACAGAAAGACCTTCTATTTTTTAGCCAAATTGTAGACTTAGGAAGTATTTAGGGTAAGCCTGTATTGCTTGAATGTATCCTTGTCTAAGGCTTCTGGGAATGAAACTCTTCCAGTCAGAGAGTCCTACATCTGCTGATTTTGGTTCCTTTACTACTCACCATGGAATTTCTCTTAAAATCCAGCAGCTCTTCAGAGACATAGCATGGGGAATTAAAAGAATTTAAGTAAAATAGCATATGTGTAGATGCTTTCATGCTGTCTTGAACTGCCATTAGATGCATCTAAGGGGAAAAAACCTGTGGAAAATGTGCAGAGTGAAATCCTGGCTCCAGCAAAGACAGTGGTGAAAAAGAATGGTTATGGGGTCCCCCAGCAGTATAGTTAGTTTGAAATAAAGTAGCTAGAAGCAGTTAATTTTTATGGTCATCTGATCTTTCCACTGTTCACATTCTTTGTTCAAATTTAAAAGTGTTAACATAACTGTTTTTAAGAACAAGACCCTGAGATCTTAAAAGAAAAATATTCCTGGAATGAAGAAAACAGGACAAGTCCTGTTTTTAAATCTGAACAAATAATTATCACGAATTAAAAAACTATCACAAATCCTTAAGCACACTTTTTTGGAATGAAACATTCTTAGATTATGGGAGAGAGGGGGGTTGTAATTTTACTATGTCTTTCACTGTCACTCAATAAATTTCAAAGATTATTGGAAGCAGGTTCACATAAGATTCTGTTATTTGTCTTTCGAAATATGCACAAACTCATAGGACAGTTCATGTAAATCACTTTGAAACACCCAGCAGCCTGGTAGTGTAATGCAAACAGAACTATTTTATAAATCAGTCAGGAGAGCTCATTCTTTAAAAGATATGCTATATTACTGGAGGCAAAAAGCTCTCTGTTTCGTTATATAACAATGACAATAACTCAATTTAAGTGTATAATGACCCAAGTCAGCAGTCCACAGCAACAAAAATTTAATAGGAACCTTATCTAGTTTGCTGACATGTTCTTCTCTAGAAGCCATTATAGGCTCTTCAGTATACAAAACAATTGGCTCTAATCTTTAATATTGCTAAGCAGCAGGGGGCAAATAGGCATTTTAGCACAGCTTTGCTTTTTATAAACAGCACTGAAAACCTTCACGTGCTCCTAGGCACAGAGCTGTGTGTCAAGCGTTTCTGAAGTTTGGTCATTAGAAGGGGCTGTCTCGAAGCAGGGAAGTGTTTCTGCACTCCTGTGATGCCCTTTAAAATGGATCGAATGTCACCTTGTCACAAAGGCAAAAGATTCTGGTGAGGGCCTCCTTCAGGAACAGAGTGATTTCCCACTATCTCCTGATGTAAATTAAACCCCTTATAAGATGAATGGGCTCCAGAGAACCATTATAAAGAAAATCGCTCTATCAAATACAAAACCAAATGTAATTTCCTCCCTATTTCTTTCACTAGTTTTCTATATACTGCATGTAAAGACTATATACTAATGCCTATTTTGAGGAGGTTTTAATGGCCACTTAGCTTATTTTATGGAATATTTATTGGGGTAGTAGTGCTGAGACCAGGACAGCAATAGAGTAAGAAGCTATGAGAAAACAACACCTGTATTCACATATCAGTCATGTCTGTTCAAAATTCATTCATTGTGTTCATTTAAATGCAATTTTGTTACTTTTACAAAAACAATCAGAGGACATCAGGTATAGATAGATTTTTTATGGTTTTGGTAATGTTGCGATGCTTTAGCAGTGCATACTGGCCCTCCATAACAGAAAGGTGAAAACTAATGTGAAAAATCTGCTCTCTGCCTGAAACAAAAGGCTTTATACAGAAGGCACTGCCTGAGTCACTGAGTCTAGTCACCTGTCATCACAGATTAGTGATTTTTAGTTTAGAAGGCTTTGCAGCAGATATGTCTCACATGTCCTTGCACACAGGCCAACCAAAAACCCAAATACGCTTTAATACAGTGAAAGCCAATGGTAAAGGAGGAGGCATCCCTAGAACAGAAATGGGAAAGAGGAGAGTATGGGGTAAAAGGAGCTGTGGTGAAGGACACATGGATGTAAATGAGAAAGGGAAACCTAGAGCTAAGGAATCCAAAATGAAAGTATTTGGGTATATGTACAGAGCTCCAACCTAGATTAAGTCACACCATGTTTGCCATAGGATAATGTCACAAACTTTGACCATTGTTGTATCTTCCCTGGTCGTGTTTGGGATATAAACCACTACACCTAAGCTAGCCAGGATAATCTCTCTTTATCCTAATGGAGAAAAATAGGCAATTTTAGGACAAGAACAGGCAACATGTACTTTAGATGGGATGTGTTGGGTCATAAAAGCACCTAATTCTCTCCATCAAGCCTTGTGGTTTCCTTGGTTTAGTTTTTGTTTTCATTCTGTCCATGAGAAATACATCCTGTTTGTGTGGGCACTTTCTGCCAGAAATGTTATTACAGGACACATCCTCTGTGTCCAGCTCATGGAGGCATGGAGACATCCTCCCATGCATATTGATATGGTTGTGTATGATAAGTGTTGTCTGTGCTCTGTTGTGAGGGCTCTGATTGCCTCCTCCCTTTCTTTTTATTGCTCAGCTAGCAGAATGAGTTCAAAAGGTTAGTGTTTATTCAGCCAGTGGTGTAGGAAACAGAAAACCAGGAACTTTGTGAAAAATCATCCTGTGAAAGGAGAATTTTTGGAGTTTGGATCCATTATGTTATGTTATACTTTTCAGTGCCTGCTGACAACTTCCTATTTAGTATTGTCAATCTTTTCTAGTGTTTCTTGTCTACAGAGCTTGTGGGGCCCTCTTTTTATTTTAATTTCTAACTACCAAATAGTTATCTGACACCTTGTGAATGGAACCTGAGGAAGAATGAAGTTGAAAGAGTGTGTCATACAAGGATGTTATTTGACAAGATAACTGTGCTGTTCCAGCAGCTTCCAGATGCCAGAAGGGGTAGTTTTACCCTTGCATTCCCTGTTCTGCCACTGCTATCAGTTTTCCCTTGCTTCAGCATAATGAATGGCCAAAGATGGCTTAGGAAAAGCATAAAAAAAGAAAAAAAAAAGAAAAAAAGGGGAGAGGGGAAGAGTTCATAGTGCACCAGGACTGCTGAAATTGAGAAGACAGGACTGTGTTGCTGAGTGAATGCGCCTGTGGAAAGGAGGAAGGAGAAACTCTCATTTTGGCAACAGCACATTATTCCCTGTCTTACCTGAGGATAAATGTGGTAACCATAGCCAAGCATCCAAGGAAATGAAAAAGAAGCTGCAATGACCTAGGAATGATGACATTTGCTCAGCAGCTGGATCAGGCAGGTGATTTTCACTGCGCAGGGTCTGAGGTTGCGCCACTCTGCTGATTGTGGGATGCTGGGAGCTTACATGGCTTGAAGGGCTGCTCAGGAGGCTTTAGTTGTGTGAGCAGAAGGAGGCTTAGAGGCTCAAACAAATGTTTTCCATCAGGTTTTACAAAAAGAGGTAAATGTGGGAAAGAAAGACAAGGGTTTGGACGTTATGTTCATGTTTTTATTAAAGCAGTCTCACTGAGTTTCCTTTGGCTATTTTTCTGATTCCTCAAGTGGGAACCCTTAGGTAAAGACCATGGTAAAGCACTTCCACTTCTAAAATACAGTGTTGGGCTGTCATTAGACCTTTGAGTTGGCCTTAGGTCTTACTGCCTGTGGTTGGGAAGGAAGCTTGTTTTACGTGCACTAAAATGCCTAAAGAAAAGACACCCTACCATGAAACTGTTTTTATTCCAATTAAAATGTCTTTGTGTTTTTGGAAACATTTAACTCTTTTACTTGCCTTTCCTTTTCCTTATGAATAGTAGAAGAGTTCAACACCCCTGAAGAGAAGGTGAGCCTGTGTTTCATGGAGAGCTATTTGTTATCAGGTGGTGAAGTGTGAACTCGCCTTGTCTCACTAAGGAAGCTGACAGAGGCAACATTTCGTTTTCCTCCCTGTAGTAATTGCTGTTAGGTGAAATAATTTTCAAAGTCTTGGGAAAGAAAAATTGCTGTTGGAGTTAGTCTTACTGATTTTATCGTTACTGACCTCATAAGTGGCTGCTGACTGGCTTTTTACCAGCCAATAAGAACATTCTGGGTTCCTTTAAGAGGAAGTGGGCTTAAGACAATGTCTGTCATGAAGTAAAACCATAGGCTCAGAGGATTTGACATTGTTTATTTCTCTTAGAACTCATTCATTATGTTTCCCATTCTTTTTGGATTTCAGAGGCTTATTTCAGAAAATGAGCAGTTCAATACTGATCTGTGCTAAAGCAAACACATGGTCCATCTGGTGAATTGCACATCTGTCTTCAGACAATAGAGGGCGATTGGACATCCTCCAAGATGGTATTATGCCCTAGGCCGTGCTTTGTCTTGTGTCTTTCCAGTGATTTCAGAGTCTCTCATTTTTGTAGCAGTGTCTTCATATAAAGACATTCCAGTTTTGAACTTTTCTCTTAGAATCCTTCAGGGAGTTTTATCTGTGTTATCATATGAGCAGAGACTGTAAAATGAAAATATAGTATAAAGCAAGAATTGTGTAGTTGATTCAAACAGCTGATCATGGGGTTCCTCCTGCATAGAACCATTTGAAGCATCAGGGCCCAAGTTTGCAATAGCTATAAAGACAGAGATTGGAGAAGACTAAATGATAATGTAGTGATGATTAAACACCAAAGCCTTTCTCTAATAAAGAAATGAGGTATGACCTAATTACTACTGTTTGCTAGTAAAGATTGATCCATTTATCATTTTACTCTCTGTAATGGTTAAAGTATTTTCTCTCAATTTTCAATAAAGTGGAACTTTTGAAGTATTTTCAAACTTTTGACTTATGGCTTATTGGGGCTCAAGTAGTCACAATTAAATTATGATGATCTGAGACTACTTCTGTGATTTTAGCCCACCTCAGTTTAATAAAAAATGCTAAAAGTTTAATGCCAAATCTTAAGCTTTCCATAGTTCAATCTATTTTTTGCTGAGAAGTAAGTCAGCAGTTGTGACTGGAATGCACCAAAAGCATTCACATTATGGACTAGGTTGGCTCAGTTAACAGAGTAACCTATGAAGCCATAGAAATCTGGTCATGTTTCATCAAGAGCCAGAGTTCCAGCATTTTTCTCTGGTGTCCTGGTGTAAGGCCTCAGAAAACTCACTCAACGAGCCTCTGACAAGGGTTTAAGGTATTTTATGTACTTGGAGTCAGATGCACAGAAAAATACTGATAAGATATTCTCAAGAGATCAAAACAACAAAAAGAACTTCAGCAGCAATTTCAGAAAATCAGAGGGCTTTGGCAGAAATTTAGAGCAGCATTTGATCAACATAAAGTGTTTCACAAGGCATTAACTTAGCCCATTCAACTTAGCAAACTTCAAGCCCATCTGATTTTACCTCACACAAAGCTCCAAGAAGAGGGACTTAGAAGAGAGAGAAAAAGAGACAGACAGAAAAAAAATATAGAATGAAACAAGTATCAGTACTACCCCTGGTTCCAGTGGTGTTCAGCAGGTAGAAATTCCAAGAGGTGGTAGGGTCAAAGCACATGCTTGCCGCAGGTTCTGGGTTAAATACCCTTTGGCTTTGTGGGACCTTCCCCTGTCCTCCAGCTGGGACTTCCAGTCATCTGACCATTCTGAGCTGGGGCTCCAGGAGGGGGATGTTGAGCATTGCCTCCAGGGTGTCAGGCACTGGTGGCTGCTGCAGGGCAGAATACAGCTGAAATGTTTTGAGCTAGCAATCCTTCCAGCCTTACACATCTGGAGACAGCAATAGAATTTAACTGTATTTAACTCCTTGGGAGGTCCCACGCAGAATAATTTAAATGTAGAGGTACATCTGCCTTCCACACCTGACCTTGGAGGTGTTTTTCAGCAACAGGACGGCCATGGCATTGTAATGATATGGGTAGAAGCTGAGTTAGACAAAACTCTTTCATATTTGTGTAAGACAGGACATTTGTTTTAAAACATGGTACAGAATAAATAACAAGTCCTGCCAGAATCCAGAATTTCCATTCTTGGGTTAAAGGTCTCATGACACTAGTGTTTGAGATCCAGATAGAATCTGAGTTCACACAGAATTTGTGATTCTGGGGTTAGTCCTGTATCTGGCTGAAGGGAGAACCTTTCCCCTGCTACTTCAGGGTTTGCACGGTAGTGTCTTTACCTATGCTAGATTCCTGTGCTCCAGATGAAGGGTTGCCCTGAAGAGGACAGTGAATATCAGCTGGCAGGCTAACAATGAGCTTGTTGCCATAAATCCTGGTCAGCTTCAGACTGTTGATGAACAATGAGGTACCTTTACTGTCAAACCCATTTGAGGCCCTGTAGGTGGAAAGGTGAAGGCATCAAATGTTTTAAATTTGTAATGTCCTGCACTTTCCAGAAGAAGGACAAGTACCTATAGCTCTTATTTGAAATTCAGACACTTTCAGGAGACCCGTTTTTATTTATCCAGCCAGTTGTGAGGGGAGAGGATTGCAAATGAATAGATCAGATGATTTATCTTCAGAAGATTTTGCTTTCAAGATGGCAAGCAGCACATGCACTTATTATTAAGCACATATGCTTATTTCAATTCCACCAGCATACTCAGAACTTCATCAATGAGACAAACACTGAAGCTAATTTCCATTGCTCCCAAGGAGCTGTAGTCTAATCATGTCTGTTGAAGTGACCTTTGGAAAAAAGTTAACAGAGTAAACGACAAACTTATCAAGGCGTAATTTTGCCTAATTTCATAGCTTTTGAAACCTTCAATAAAAATGTTTACTGCTGCAACTGGTGGTGAAGGAATACACATAAAAATGTTTTACAATTTTTCCTTGGTATTTGTCCTTTTTAAATTTTTTTTTTTTATCTTTTATTTTGAATTTGATTGAATTTAAGTAAGGTTCAATGTATGGATTTTTCCATAGCAAAAGTACATTGTGCTGTGTAGCTACTGTTCCTAGATGATCTGAAATTTTCCTGATAATTGTAGTGAACATGTTAGCTTCATTTTTCTGAAATGAGAAATGAATGGACCGATAAAACAAAAAAGCTCATGTAGGACAGGTTTGGAAGATATTCAGTTCCTTGCTGAGATGTTTTTCTTGCTGGGCTTGGTATTGTTACAGCAGAAAATTGAAGGCCATAGGCTTATGGTCTGCTTTTCTGCTGGTAGCGTAGTAGGTAAGTCTCTTTGCTTCACAGGCAAGCCAGGAGGTTTCTCTCTCTTGCCACTGCTTTTGTCTTCCATCATTTTTACTCCCTTGACCTTTACCTCTGCTGATGCTGGAGTAGATTAGATGGTGCTCTTGACACTTAGAATTTTAGAAAATGTTCAGTTTCATTTTAGGCCTAAATCTTTCAACTTAAATTTTAAATAAAAGATGCTCACTGTTAGGTCTTTGGTCCTCTGGAGAGCCGAAATTCATTGCTCCATAAAACTGTACAATTGCAGCCACAATATTGTGCTTCCTACTCCTGTCATGCTGTAGATTTTATGACTTTGTGATGCATTCCTTGTACTGAAGCTATAGAAGACCTCTTTTATTTTCCTTGATTTTGTCAAGAGAGGTTAGCAGCAGATCCTTTACACCCTCAGAGAGGAACTCTAGTTATTTTTAATCTAGTTTGCCTCTGTTGTTGGCTCTTACCGTGGGTTCCAGAGTTCCCAGGTCCCGTTGTGCCCCTGTGCTTCAGGGCACATCCCTGTCTCTCCCATGTCTCTCCATTTAAAGGAAACTCAAGAAGGTGGATGTGACCTGTTCTGTCTCCTGAGGTGGACAATCAGAACATTGGGATGGCAAGGCACATTAAGAACTGTCTTTTGCCTTCAATCTAGAAGCAGCCTCTGGGTTTAGTCTAAATTTGAATGTCATGGAAATGGGCAAAATGCTCGTCTGTTCTTCAAAGAAGTGGAGAGAAGGAATGAGGAAAATAGCAGTGAGTTCCATCACTGCAACAGATCAGTTGGGCTACTGTCTGTAAAGGTCTGTTTCATTCATCACTTGCAAGATAATTATGTGAAAAAACCCAATTTCTATTAAATTGTACAACCTGTTTGTTAAGGCAATTATTTATAGTGTTTTTCCAACTGTAGCTACAATTCCTCACCTCTGAGGTGAGAGCTGACTTTCAGAGGCCTCCCACAGACTATTTCTCCTTGCAAATATATTCCTCTTACCATTTTTCATTTAGGCTAAACACAAGGGAAAAGGCCAAACTTTTGTAGGTTTCTGTGTCTGTCAGACACATGCACAAGAGGAGAGTGAGGCTCTGTACTTTGGAATACACAATGAAGAAGAAAAAAACCTGACATCTGTTTCCAGGATAATTGATTTTCATACATTTTAAATGTATAGTATATAAAGAGCTGATTTAGTATTTTAGAGATTATTAACCATTTCCCCCCAATTCCATCCTCTGTTTCAGATTATATTTTGCATGTGGAATTGAGTATTCAGTTAACTGCAAAGCTATGGAAGCAAATTTTCCTGTTTCTAATTGCACTGCTTGCTCCAATTCCCCTTGTGATAGTATTTAGAGTCAGTTGAAAATGCAGTTTATATTCTATGTACTTAAAGTACCTGAAAATTTAGCTCCACGTATGTATACATAAACACATACACACTCATGAATATTTGCTGAGTTCTGCAATGATCGGATCCTTGACTTTAAAATGATGGCTAGTATGAAAGAAGAAATTATGAAATTTATATTTGCTAGCATCTTTGTGTTTATTTTGTTTTGTAAGAAATCCAAGGCAACAAGCAATTCAAGGGGAAAAAAATTGCAATAATAGAAAAGAGGAGGTCACTGATGAAACTTTCAAATTCAAAATATAGGAGAGAATAAACCAAATTTCAGATATAGTAGACAATAAAATATGTTAGGTCACTTTCTAAAGCTATCAAGTCAAAGAAGCTTGACACTCAGAAAAAGTCAAAAGGTATTAATGTATTTTAGTACCACCTGCATAGGATGTAGAAATAGCCACTGCTTATCAAAAACACTGTATAAAAAACACTGTATAAAACCCAATCATTCTAGGAGAAAAATAGTGCTATTTAATAGTGCTATTATTTCATTGTTATTACCCTCCGCTTCAGGATAAAATCTGATGGCTACTGTAAAACTGCCTGAAAGGAAGCAGTACCAATTCCCAGTACATGTGTAAATTTTCTTGTAATTACTGAGGAATGCTGCTTTCTGCACTTTCCTCATGGGCAGGGCTGCGGGGAGGGCAGACACAGCTGCTGGCAGTGGCTTGGAGCCTCAGGATGCTGCCGCAGCCTTGGCTTCTGGCTCCCCGCTCTCCTCCCTGGGGAGATGTGAGTTTACAGCTGCTTGTTGTGACCAGGGTGATGTGGGGCAGGCAGAGCATTCCTGTGAATGTGGCCAATGCCCTTTTCATAGGGTGAAATCCTACCCTTGTGAAATCAATGGGATATTTGCTGTCACAGGGCCAGGGTTTCTCCCAGAAATTCTTCGTAATCTGAGATAGACAGGCAGGCATCATTGGGACTCGAAAAAAATTCCTCAACTTGCTCTAGTTTTCTCCTGCTCATTCCAGTTTTCCAGCATTTTGTATACGAAGTTTAATTTTTCACTGTGCCCACGGTTTGACAGCCTGGGAATTAGGATTACCCTTCTTTCTTTATGGCCCCAGGTCCCAGCTAAAATTGCAGGAGGGATCTTTTAGCTCAGGCTGCTCCAGAAGGCTGTGCAACAGGACACAGGAACTCATCTCATCTCCTGTTTTTCCTTTCCCAGATCCTTCCTTCTTTGCCTGGCAGGGTGATGGTGCTACAGGAGGTCTTTTCCCTCCCTTCTCTCTCCCTCGGTGCAAGTGAGATGGCCACAGGGGATGCAGGGAATGGAAAAGGACAGGGTTTTGAAACACAGGGAAGCACATCTGTTGTTTCTCAGATTAGAACTGAGCCTATAACAGTTGTCTGACAATTTGCAAGTTGGATTTATAAATCTGCCATTGTAAGAGGCTGAGTTATAAATGCACTGTGCAGTTTATAGAACCTGCCAGCAAATCTTAACTGCAAACCCTTGATTTATAAACCATCTTTTAAACCAGTAATTTTTAGTTTGGTTTTTACTGAAGCATTTCAGTACATGGTAAGTAGAGCAAAAATTTCCATATCCTAAAAGGGATTAACAAATCTTAAATCAGATCTGTAAGTCCTAGAACAGATTTACAAATCGTACCAATAAATCCAAAATAAAACTGCGTCTTCTTTTTTTTCCCCTTGGCTTACAAATCCTGATTTTGCAGATGCCTGGTAAGGAAGTGATTTATAAAGTAAGAATTCAAAGCTCAACTGACAGCATGATCAACTCTGAGAGGTCTGGCTCTCACATCTTATCTGAGAGCTTTGATTTACAAGCTGTAGTCAGGCTCTCTCTATCAGAGATTTTCTCCTGAAACTTGGACTTGTTTATTATGAGATCTACAAAAGGTTAGGCTCTCTCTGTACCAGAGTTTGACTGCCTTGGCAGTGTTATGGAAAAGGTGATACCTAATCAGATTGTAGCTGGCAAAAGTGCTCTGCATAGCATTTGGTTGTCAGAGAAAACAAACAGCAGCTGAGCAACAAATTCTTGAAATGTTAATGAGATGAGATCCCTGAGTCTTTCTTCTTTCATGCCTCTGTAAGGCACAGTGCACACCTTCAACAGCTAGGAGGACAGAGGTGTAGGTTCATGTGCTGCTTTGCACTTGTTTAAGTCCCATTAGGGGCAAGATGAAACATAGGTTACACACTTATATTGAGTATGTATGGGCTTGAGCACATGCTTCAGCTTTTATTTTAGTACACTGCCTAACAGGATTGCAGCTGATTCTTTTTCAGATTTGAGACTGGATTTTCTTTCTAACTCATGTCAATACCTTTGAAATTCATACAAATAAAAATGCCAGACAATTAAAATTACGTAATTAGAGAATGCATTCTGGAGGCTGAAATCAATGTAATAATCTGTCTCCTTCTGATGAAAAAAAATCCCCACCAACAATCGAAAGCAGCTGCAATGACAAGAGAATATTTAATTTATGGAATATTTATGTGAATTTGTTTCTACTTGACAGATTATCTCCCACTAATCAGATAAGTAATTTAAAAATCACTTTCTATGCTCTAGAGTGATCACTTTAAGTGCCCATTTTTTCTCTATTGATAGTTAGGATTTTCTTTATCTCATCTAACTTGTTTTCCTTCTACCTACTCTTCACCTCCTCTTTACAGATTAAATACTAAGAATCCTTTCACATTAAAGAACTTTGTGAATACCCTGTGTCCATCTATTGTTTGGACTCAGTCACTGACCTCTGCATACACCCTGTAGTTCAGAGGTTGCTTTTAATATTTGAGCTCCTTGACAACTTCTGGGTATCTTTATATAGAGTAAGCATGTACCTGCCAAACCCAAGAGATACTGACTGCAGCTGCTGGAAAGGTGTTTAATGTGGGCTAAATTTTGTTGGACTATTACTTGATTATTCTACTTTTCCCTCCTAGGCACAAATCCGACTGGGGATAGCCAGTCAGTACTGCTCAGTACTCTGGTCTTGTTACTCCTTGTGCTGCTTAGGACTTTCATGCCAAGTTCAAGGCTGTCACATTGCAGCAGAATCCATGCAAACCCAGCAAGTCCATTACTCTTTTCTAGTAAATTCACTGAAACTCCTTAGAAAGTGAGTGGTATGTTTCTGGTGCAGCTAAGCACTGTCTAACTTCCAGTGAGATAGACATGATTTGACAGACAGCTACCTGGATGTGAAGAGATGTGATCCGATGTGCTGGTGCCTACTGATTACACAGTGATTATTTAAATCCTTGTTTGTTGTTGGGAGTTGTTTACTGAACACAGCAGCTCATCAAGAAGAGACTTCCCAATCTGAACAAACAAATCGCATAATCCTAATAGCAAACAAAGTGTTACAGAAATAAAGAAATAATTCAAGGAGGGTGGGGGCTGGAGCATGGATGAGTAACTTTGTTGGCACATACAACCCTCACTAGTGCCTGTCAGTAAATTTTCAGACACCAAGCAACTTAATGGCAGGGCAGCAGTTGTACTGATAACAAGATATTGCATAAAGATAAACATAATTACAACCATGGGTCTGTGTGGTTTATTTATTTTTTTAAAAAACCCTAATTATGATAGTAGTATGGTTTTAATAATGTATGGAGCTGTTCCAGAATAAGCAAGTATCTATTATGCTAAGGAAAACGGTGTTTTACTTTACTTGTGCTTGGTTTTATCCAAGCATACCAAAACTGCCTCACAAAGAGCTATGGGATTTGAAGAGACATTTGACCCATGATGAAAAGGAGAACAGAAATCCAAAAATTTGCTTTGTGGCTTCTGCGGCTTTAACAAATCAGAGGAAATCTCACATATAAAAAGGTATAAATACATTTACTCTACTACCTTGGAGGAATGGGTGTGTAAAACTACACAGACAAAGCTTATGCAGATCTGGGAAAGTGCAAAGTAAAAGTCACCCTTATTTTTATTGCTGTAGTTGGCATGCATACACACATCCATACCTAAAGGGGTGTTCAGATTTTCTTAACTGCATATCAAAATTTCTTCCTTGAAAATCCTTCTCTGGATAAGCTGGAAACCCTGTGTTATAAATGAATCGGAATCAAAGTTAATATCAAGCAATTTATTCTACAATTCCAAAAACCAATTTTAAAGAAACCACAATAAAGGAAAAAAACCAACTTCGATCGAGGTTGGGTGGAAGGAGGGGAGCCACACCAAGTGTGCTATCCACCACCTCCACACACAGTGGCCGAAGCCGGGGGGTTTTTATGGAGTTTTTGTGCCCGGAGGCCAAGTCCATTGTGTTCATGTCTAAGATACAGATGCATGTACTTTTTCTTTGGTCGATTTGGTTTTGAAGAGATTTCTAGGAAGAACTTAGTTTTTCTGAATGGATTTCTGGAACTGGGTATCTGGCAATGATTTCATTAGGTCCCCTCGGTGTCCTCCCAGATCGATATCAGCCCCTGATCACCTTGTGAATTGCAATCCTCCTCCCAAGTGGAGGAGTCATCTCCTTCCTGGCCAAGCCCTTTTGATTGTAAATTCTGACCTTATCTCAAAATTATAATATGGAAGGCTGGGTGGCAAACCCTGAAAGCAGGGGTTTTCCCGCATAGCCTTTTGCTGAGGAAAAAAACATGCTGGATATTTTGGATACACAAATTTTATACAACATACATCTCACACCTGTAAATTTTGTAGGAGCAAGGGCATAGTAAAGAGTTTGAAGTGAAGGTCTTTTCTGCATTGCCCTGCACTGAGCTGGAGGAGGAATAGAGTATCCCAGGGACCTCATGTGACATGCCAGTGTACAGTGGCAGTTTAGGCCACAGTACTAAACTCGAGAATGGAAGTTTTATGATCTGAGTGTACAGTGTCAATTCAATGCCCCAGAATTTGATTTCACAATTGTATTCAAGGTTTAATCACAGTTTGTACCAGAATAAGCTGGTACAAATTCTGGCCCATGATATAAATAGTAGAGATTATCAGAACATGTCCCTACTCTTCTTGGAAGGGTGTATTTTTCCCTTTAAAACATGAAAAATCCTTGATTGAATATAAAATACAAAATATTTATTTCAAGTTGTTCCAATGTGACTAACAATGTCTCAGTTTATTTAACCAAACCAAGAGGTATCATCTTGGGACAACTCGATGTTAAAAACTGTAGTTTAAAATTTTTTGGGGTTTTTTTCTAAACTGCATTTTTCTAAGGCACAACTGTGATTTTCCCACCATTTGAAGTGCAAATAGCTCATACTTTGTTCACCTCAATGGGTCAGCTTTCCCTGTCTGTACTGAGGCACAGATTACTTCAGGGACTTCTTGCAGTACAAAATGGGAACTGTGGTTGGAAGGCAGTTCAGAGGAAGTTTGTTGCTTTGTGAAAACGGGGGTGTTTGGCTCCTAAAATATAGTTCTTATGAAGTGCTGTGACAGCTTACAAGGATCATATTGAACAGTGAACTGAAGCATTTGCTTATGGGACTGCTGAGATGTTTTGCCTCAGTTAAAAGACATATGTTCATATTTCCCTGCAAAAATCTTCAGCCTTTGGCCAAAATACTTTTGTGTGTGTGTTTTCTTAAAATTCTCTTTGCTTTCATGTGTTTGTGGTTTGCCGTTCCCCCCAGCCTCCCTCACCAAAAAAGTAAAAATTATACTTATATAAGACATCACTATTGGAAAACTCTATTTTGAGCACCTTTGCACACATACAAATGTATTTGATGAAAAAAAATTGTTTTGGTCCGTTCTTTCCACAGTTGTAATGGACAGTTTCACACTGGTGTTCACACACAAGCATGTGAAACACAGACATCCCTAGCTGGCTGATATACTCAAAGGGAGCCCAAGCATTAACGATAAGCCATTACATTTTACTCTGTGTTGTAAAAGACTACAACCATTTCTCAGCACAATAAAAAGAGAGATGGGTAAATGTGTTTTGTATTTAACTTTTGAGGTTTTCAGCTTGTTGTGAACAGAAAATACTGAACAATAAGCTGTTACTTATTGTAGCTCTACCCAAATCTACCTCCACACTCCCACAAGTGAGGGGAAAAGAAGAAAGCTCTTTCTGGGTAGCTGGAAGATGGAAAGGCTCCTTAGTGAGAAAAGAGAATAGCAGCCCTCCATACTGTCTTCTCTGTGTGAGAGAACAAAGACTGTTTTCCTGGCCCTTTGCCTTGCCTCCCCTTCTTCTCCCTTGGTGGTGGAAATCATCCAGCTCTCACGTCCCAGCAGCCACTGGCAGCGGGCAGGAGCTGCTCTGGCTTCTCTCTGTGTTAAGTCCCTCGTGAATTAGTCTCATATTTGATAGGGATTCTCTGTCTTTTGGGAAAAAAAATGCATGTTATTTTAGAAAGTTTGCAAATGTGCTGGTTTACAGAATTTAAAATTATTGTTAACCTTTCATGGAGCGTCACAAAGAAGGAAAGAAATCAACCTTTTACGAACTGATGCAGTTCTTAACAGCTCCTTCAGTGAGTCCTCGTATCAGAGGAGATTTAAAGTAAAGAAGAGAGAGAGTCCTGATGGGATAAACTTTTTCTTATGTCTTTGAATTACAGGTCAGGCTTTGCTTTATAACAATGAAAAAAGAAGTCGGAGCAGGTATTGACTTCACAATGATGTAGATCAAGTTTGTGTACTCATGCAGACATAAATGAGAATTCAAAGCCAGACACCATCTCACAGAGGGAAGAAATGGAAAATTAAACCTCTCATTATTGCATTGGAAATTATAGGATTATATCTATCACCCATTGCATATAACAAATGTTGTAGCCAGCTTTGCTGAGTGGATTTGCAAGGCTCTGGAAACGAGACATTTAGAAATAGTAGTTAAATAAGGAAAATGTGCAAGCTGTTTTTTATCTTTGTGACTGCAAGCTGTTTTTTGTCTTTGTGACATATACATAGCTTACATCTTGCTTAAAAGGGGAAGAATTATCTCTTCAGCCTCATCTGTGTTATAAGTTAGATTTCATTGTGGACTAAAGGAACAGCTTAATAAAGACCATATCCTTAAACATCTGCATCCATTCTATCAGTAGATCAAATCATTGCTTCCCTTAGGTGCATTTGACCTGACCCTATTCTTACTGGCTTCACTTGCAGCAGGGATTTAATTCATAATGTTTAATTTTCAAATATTAATACTCATCTATCCTGCCAGTTTATTTAATAAACATATAATATTAATCTAATTCAGCTGGGTGCTGTTTAAAACTGAGGAAGTTCTGCTTTTTAGTTTTTCACTGCTATCGTCTGTTCAGTTACCCTGAACAAAGCAGACTATATAGGAAAAAAAAAATCCAATAGTGACATTTAGAGTTCAACAGTGAGCAGCACACAAGTTGTCAAGTGTTTTTCCTTGACTTCTTGACACAATAAAAAAAGACTAAAAGATTTTTTTTTTCTCACTGGCACGTACAAATATTCTGGAATTAATGTGTGTGTCTGAGGAAGAGAAGAATTTGACCTAAGTGTTTACTTTTATCATTTTCGATTCTTATCTGTTACAAAGGTGCTTCCAAACACGATGGGCTATGGAGTATAGCCATGCCCAGGCATAGTGTTTATTCCAGGTTTCTCAGGCATCCATGTTCAGTGAATGGAAGGAATTGTTGAACTGTACTAAATAAGAACAAAAGCCCCAGTGAAGTATTCACTTACTTAGAAACAGCTTTCTGTTTCAATCTCGTTATTCAATTACATCATGGGATACTATGCAGGAGACAGTGAGCCAGAAACGCTTTAATCAAATAAAGAAACTGAAAAGGACTTCTCCTCTCAGTATCATTTTATTGAGACTAATATTGTTATTGTCTGCAGTGTCCATATCAAAGAATCTGTATTGATTTAATCACTTCGGGCAAGGTTACAGAGAGAATCCTCAATACACTTCCATCAGCATATATTTATGGAGATCAGTGCCCTCTTACCCTCTTACAACAGCTCGGGGTTTAACTGGTAACTTCAGCCCCCCGCACCCTCGGTAAACTGCTGGATGAACTCTGACTGGTTCACCAGGCAATAATCATGAAAGGGAGCTCCTCCATCTGAAAAGATGTGGTGTACATACGGTTCCAACATGAGAGCTGGCTGCTTTTTACCTCGTGAAAGGTGGCAAGAGACTCTGCCATTGCCCTTGCCCTCCGCAGTGGTGCTGGTGCCGCTACTGCCAGCACAAGACCTCTTTCTGTGCTCAGGGGACAGGAGGGCTGCCAAGAGCTAGTGGCTGCCAAGGGTAAGAGATAACCAGGAACACAATGAGGTAAGGAAAAGCTGCTTGGTTTCCCTCCTCCTCTGGAGGAGGATATGTGGTCAACCACGATCTGGACTGAGTACAGTGTTTGAATCAAGCCAGATGCAATAACCCTTAAATCAGCCTGTGACAAGTAGAGAGAGAAAGAAGGGCGATTGCTCCAGTTTGGCAGTGCTGGCTTCGTGTTTCCACAAAAAGTGCTGCACTTTTAAAAAAACATGAATGGACTGGCTTAAGCCATTGCTGTAATTAGGTCTTTGGTGATCCTAATTAGGGGTTTGTCAGCTAACACAGAATGGCATTTGAGAAGGTATGTAGGGTCTGAATGCCAAAATGTAGAGGCTTGGTTTGCATATCTGTTAACAAGATGTCCAAGGGGATTTTCATCTTCAACGTGCCTTCTAGGTACACTGTGTGCTCAGTGACAGTGATAAGGAAGGTGGCACAAACAGAGGTGTCTCACTCTCAGTGCTCAGTCTTCCTGTGTTCAGAAGATTTCTGTTGCCACACCAGGGGAAAAATGATAACACACACTTATCAAGCCACTGTGGCATATCAACAGCAAAGGTGAGATTGAATCTGGGCATTATCTGACCAGAACATGGTCAGAAAAGAGAGCCAACGGCCCCCACGTGTCGATTGTCTGTCGAAGTGTCTGGCTGACGGCTGGCTGTAAATGGTAAACACAGCCTCTGAAATACACATCAGTTCTGGAATAATTTGCTAGGGGGAACAGGTCATGAATGACTTAGCTATCACTAATAGTAATCTGTAATTATTACCTCGTTAGGCTGTGTTCTGTTAAAGTCACCCCCTGGGGGAAGGAACGAAGTCAAGGGCACACCTTGGACAGATCTCCCCCAACAGATCTCTCTGTGGGACTACCCTTGTGTTTAGCCTTGCTGTTGAAATAATCAATTACGTTCATCTTCTAATTAATGAACTAGTATCCGTTTCAAAGGACATGCTCATGCCGTAATTACCACAATTGTGTTACCTGTGTAGCACTCGGGGAATGAACGTGTGTGGAGTGCTGTTGAGCTTGAATTGCATGCTGTGGGGAGGCAAGGGGGATGTTTCCTCTACTCTAGAGTGGACACTTTTAAATGAGAAAATACAGAAGAATCTGATCAAAGTGTCACAAATGAGACAACATATTTTTCTCTTTTATGGTCAGAATTTTAATTTTTTTTTTTTTTTTTAAATTAAGTCTAAGCACTTTTTAAATCTCAACTGCAGGAGAAAGTCTACTTCGTACAGTAGGAAAAGTCTGCAACTCAATGTGTGTGGAGAAAAAAAAAGCATTTTGCATCCTTCTATTTTTTATGTTATGCTGTCAAACATTTTTGTGTATAAGATTTCAAAATTCTTTGGTATCTTGAAAATCTTTAATAAAAAGTGTAACATCAATATTAAACATGTCTGAATAGAGGCTTTATGGGGAGTCAGCTAGATGGACAGTCTGATCACTTGGAAAGTGATACTTCCATTTGAAATGAGTTTACCTAATAATATTTTATTTCTCTTATCAATTAAATTCTATATTGAAAATCAGAAGAAATAAAACATACATAAAATTTAATTAAAGCCAGCTAGAAATATCACAGTAAGCTGCTGGTCAGGTCTTTAAATGGTGTAAATTAACCTGGCTTCACTGAATTAAAAAATAACTAGCTCTTTAAGTTGTAGTTATAAAAATAGATTTTCTACTTTCCTCCTGGAATCTGGGAATAATGTACAGCTTTATTTCGGTGAATCAGGACATACAGCAATTAAAAGCACCTGAGATGATCAGTAAGAGGCTCTTTGTACATAAAACCAGGTCACTAGACATTTGCAAACAGTGGAATTTAAAAAACCCAAAGGATTTGTTTTGCAGGTTTTATTTATTTTGCTTTGTCACTTTCCCCCATTTGTTTCCTAGTTATCTATTGAAAATCTTATTTTAAAATTTGCATTATATTTGATTATAAAACTCATATTTTTTTGTATAGCACCTCTTTGCTGGTGAAGTAATGTTGCTGTATGCTTAACAAATTATTGTTTTGTTATGTAGATGATGACAAAATATCTGCTTTATATAATTACAGTTTTAGACCAAACAAAAAGAAAATTCTGTTAATAATTTGTGCATATGGTACTCAAAACAACTGCTCATATTCTATACTCCAGAAGAGAGACAGTTTATAATAATTTTCTAGAAATTAAAGTAGCTATTTCTTACTTTTGCTTCCTTATGCATTTGTGTGCCAAGTTTCAGCCTGAAGCAGACTTTAATGGCTGCATATGGAACTCTCAAAGTGGCTGCGATGAAGACACTGACAAACTGAACAATACTGAAGTTATATAAATCATTATGCAGTAGATGTATGCCAGCTGCCAAATGATGGGATTTGAAAGAAAATTCTGTGTGTGCAGCTTATTTCAGACTCTTCTTCTTCTTCGATATTTCTTTTACCTGTCAGTAAAATCTCTCACTTGTCTTGCTGTGAGCATATGAATACTGAATTAATGGACCTCTGTCTCAATCTAGACAGAAGTTTTCTGACAGAAAGTCCTGTGTTTTGGAGTGGCCAGCTGTACCAGTACTTTGTATTGGGTGTACATGTGGGTGTGTGTTTGCATTAGCAGCAGCATGAACAGAGATGGCTCTTTAGAAACCTGTGCTGGCTTGATGTCTCCCTGTTCCCTCTGGATCTAACAGGAGAAATCTTTCTCATGAAGAGGCATGTGAACACTCTGTACAGAGTTGTGATAAATTACAGATGTGTAGTAAATTAAATTTATGATAGCTACCTTTGACCTCCTCCTATATGCTTTACTTATTAATCATATTTCTTCTGGGATCACTTGTCCTGAACATCTTCCAAGATTTCTGCATTTCTAAACTGGTCTGCTACAATTGTGTACGAATATATGATGCTACCAAAGGAGGGAGGAGGCATGAGTCAGAGACCTCATCAAGGAGAAGTATTTCACTGCTTTGGAAAACTGTACTTGAATGGAGAAAGAGGAGGAAAGTTACAGCAGTGAGCAGCACTGGATTAATGTCAGCCTATTTCAGTGGTGCTTCTTCTAATTGACTGTTTTGTGATAGCTGTATGCTCATACATAGATAAATATCAAGATAAGGATACAGTAGCTAAATCTCTGCCATTTTGATCTAATTCTGGATTCAGATCTTAGATGACAAGTCAGTGAAGTTAACCTCGGTGCTACCCTCTCTCCTATGTCCCCATAACAACACTTCCACCCTCAACACAATTGTGAAAAGGTGGCCATATAAACTTGCTCAAAGTGTCAGCTCCAGGAAATTGTGCTCCTTCCTTTCATGAGTCTGTGAAGATAAAAATAATATCCCACCACCATCCATTAAATGCATTCTCTATATATAGAGAATATATTAGAATGATACTACGGATATTGAATTTATCTTCATGAGATGGGGATGGTCTCATCAGTCATGAGTGTCACAACTAAGCAAAGACACAAGTGAATAATGAAGCCACCCTTATCGAGTACAGATGAATTCAATTTCCTCTGCACTATAATGTCATATTTGATTCAGTGAACTATAACATCTACTTTTTATTTTTTAAGTTGCCCATGGGTTCTATCTTTTTCTCATTCTCCCTCTCTAAAGCTGTTTTTGGGACACATTTTTCTGCTTTTATGCATCCCGCATGTCTTTTTCCTCTGTCTGACATAACAACTAAGTCGAATTCATAAATGGTATACACAGAATGAAAACACTTACCATGTCAGGTACCTAAATTCCCTGCCCCTGCTAGCTTTTCTGAAGAACCAGTCCCTGGGAGTTATGCTGACAGAACTTTATGCTCAGAAGTACAGGCCAATGGTAAATGGGCTTGTTCTGGGGCATCACTAAGGCTATATTATCTTATGATTTTTTAAAAAGTGTGTATGAGTCTGTCTATGACAGACAAAGGAGCAGAAAAGAATGAATTGTAGGAGTGGACTTGGTGTTAAGCAACCCTGTTGTGAACCCAGGCTGAGAAGAATCACCCAAATGTGTACAATATTATGCAGCAGTGGGTCATATGCAAAAGAGTACAAGGAACAAAAATTGCTGTGGTCTTCTTCTTCTTCTTCTTACCAGAAGTGTTTTTAATATGAGAAGAGGTAATCAGAAATCCTGCTCCTCTCTACACCACAAGCCCCTTGAAATTTTTTCCAGAAAATGTGCTTGCTGTGATCTGCCTATCAGCCTGCCAGCAAGCTGCTGTTTCAGGGTGCTTTGGATGCACTGGGAACAAATGCCACTTGCATGGCACTGCTACAGCCAGGCACTAGACACTGAAAGAAGTGCAGAGGGACAAAGCATATTTGAAGCCTCTCCCACTGTTGAAGTTGTGCCAACATGCTGGCTGCAGACAATACCAGATTTGTTTTCAAGCAACTTAAACCATTCACATAATCCTACAAAACTGACGTCTTTCTCCTTAGACAGGAGAATGTGCCACTTAAGCTACCAAGGGCAGAGCATACTGCTGTCTCTGGGAAGAGCTTCCTCTGGCTGGCACAGTTCTTGGCACAGTGGAGACATGGCCTCTGGCTCAAATCCCCAGAGCTTGTTCTAATTTTTCCTCTTTGCAATAAAGAGAATAAACAGAAACCTGTTGCGTGAGCATTGCAGCTGCTGCATCGGCTCTGGGCTTGGTGTTATTATGTACCTAGGCTCTATATTCTATATTACTTAATACAGAAAAGGGCACAATAGCTCAATTTCAAGCTAATTATAGCAGTAGAAGATTCTATGGGAATGCCTCTCCAGGTTTTACCAATAAACTCCTTAGAGAAACAAGGAAACGTATTCACATTATATTTACCTAATAGATGAGATTCAGTCTATTAGATGAGATATGAAGTAAATTAAATTCCATGGCAGGTGAACACCCTGAGGGTACTGTAGTTTATAACACCACATTAATATTCTGTAAGACCACTGCATGAGCTTAGTACAGCTAACTTCAAAATTAGCTTTACAGGCCACCTGCAGAATTTTTTCTGGTTGCTTTCATAGTCGGTGCTGCAATCATAGATAATTTAACATAAATATTAAGTAAATAATTGGTTCAAAATATTTCAAGGTTAGGGACATAAATCTCATTCCCATTACATGCGTGCAAACCATAAAAATACAAGGTGGTGCTGAACCTGGCAATTTTAGTTTCCAGTGAGCCATATTCCATTTTTTGAAATAGAAAAGACCTAAACAAATTCCACAGAATGCAATTATTGAAGGTGCAGAAGAATTATTGGGGAAAGCAGATATTAATTCAGAGCTCTATGTAAAAAATGCTCAGGCTGGTAAAATGATTGTAATGAGCCCTACTAACGTTTTAGAGTCATTTGTATAGATTTAGTGATATGAATATAGACTGAAATGGTTCTGCTATCCTTTTATGAAAGAATGATTGCTGAAGCTGAGTACTATTTGAGGTAATGCAGAAGAGGTAGTAGGTGTGCCTCATTATGACAGCTGTGGCTATGACATGCTCTCTAATTAGGTTCCAGAAACTTGCTACTTGCAGGTTAGCTAGAAGTAATCATCACAATAACTAGGTGGTCTCTTAGTCAGAAAAGCACATTTACATTTTGAAGGAGGTAAGCTTTTTTCCTAATGCAGCTCCCTAGCACCAGAGCTTGGGAATGATATCAAGAACTACTCTTAGATGTCAGACTTTTGGCTGTTTCCAAAAAAAATTTTAGCAGTTCATCACAGTGATATTTGGGAATAAGTTGGTAAGGTACTATGTCTGTTATGTGCATTTTCCCAACATCAGCAGGCCTTTAATTTGATTTTTTTAAATATATATACACCACTTGCATTTTTATCTGACTGACTGTAGCATGTCTGTGTAGATCCTGTTTTGATGCTCTTTTCTCTAATTAATCCATAAAGATACAAGGAAACTTGTCTTTTAGTCTTTGCTTTAGACTGTAAATTGGTTTAATTAGCCTTCTGTTCTTTTCCAGATCCTTTTCAAAACATATGGTTTTTTTGATATTATTTTCAAATTGTAAGAAGTGGCTGAAGAAGGAGAACTACAGATGTTTCTCATGGACTAGGCAATGCTTGTTACTGCAAAATTGATCTGAAGTGATCTTAACACCACATGTCACAGAAAAAAATTATGAGCAGAGAACCTGCTGTCAGAATTTGGATTTCCCTGTTTCTTCCTTTCTACATATAGCAATTGTTTTAGGTTTATCAAGTTTTTTTGTTGTTGGTTTTTTTTTTTTTTTCCTTTTCATACCATTCAATGTTGAATCTAAACAAGCTAATTCTCCTTCAAGTGATTCCTTTACAAAATGTTTGCTGAGGATACCTGCTGGCTATTCCCCTACTGCAGCAGGGGAATTTTATACAGATACAAATTTCAGATAGCAGGTCTTCAAGGCAAGTATGCAGAGGCATTTGCTTTGGAGGAGAAGGCCATGCTTTGAATCTTTGTGTCATGATAGCAAAATCCACCAGAGCTGGTTTTTAAGACAACATCTGAATATTTAGCAACTGAAAGAAATGTTGCTTAAGAGTAGCAGAAGTGGATTTACAAGGAGTCAAAATCCATTGAACTTCTGACAGGAGTTCTGAGAATTTTTTGGAAGAAAAGACAGTGAAAACTCTTCTCATACGTGTAAGAGATGTTTTTCTTTTATGCCCAGAAGTGAGGGCATGTCAGTGTGAACTCACAATTATCAAGTGATGTATTGATTTGCATGTAATTTCTTTCTCAAAATTAAGGTATACTTGTGTGAGAATTGTGCTAATAAAAACACTTCCAGAAGAAAGTGTGAACATAAAACAAATAGAGGAGGAAAGCAGAAGATATAATTCAAATGCAGAAGGATATAAAAAGAAGGCAGGGATTGTCTTGCTTATTTTGGTAATTTTTTCCTCATATTTTTAGAGGTACTAAGATGTGTCTTGATTAAATTTGTCTGTATCTGCTAACATTCCTGATTGTGCACTTTGATTCTATGTGGACTCACACCAACTATTAAAGTTTAATGATTGAATAATTTCAGTAGGGGAAGGTCTGCTCTATTAAAGTGCATTGAAGTTTAATAGATAAAGTCTAAGGCAGACATATGAGGTAATATATAGTGTAAATTTTTATATATTCAGTTCTTCTTACTACGCCCTAGAGATACCAGGAGACAATGGAGACCACGTGTAATGAATGACAGAAAATGTTTGTAAAAGTTCTGTGGTGAATAAATTAAAGCCTGTAGTCATAAGGCTAATAATAGGAGAAGTGAGAAATTAGGAAATATAAGCAAGGCAGACAAAATATCTAGCAGAACAAATGGACGTAATAATTTTCAAACATGGCAGCCAGAATCAACTAAGGTAAACATTCCGAGCCTCAGTGCATGCCTAGACTAGGCAAACTTTGCCACTGAGTGCTATAAAATGGAAAGGAGTCATAAACTGTTTGGGAACAGAACAGGAGTGTGTGTCTGACCATTTATAATCTTTTAATCAAACATGGAGCTCATATCTTGGAGTCTGGTAGCTTTGGAGAGTACTTTGTCTGTGCATTCATAGACCATTCATAACGCAGTGAGCCATAAAATGCTCTCTCACTTTCTTGCTTCAGCAGTTTCAACACCTTCCTCTGGGACAAATTTCTCTAATAACAGGAAGTAATTCAATTTTGCTCTTGCTCCATCCTAAACAAACAGTTCTGACTGTTGTGGCTTACCAGATTTGTGGAGGCTGCACAGGGAAGACAGCGAAACAATTTGGAGTTACCAGGTGCCCTGTCATATGGTAAATTGAGTGTTGTAGGGACTGGCATTGATGTTGATGCTTTAAAGACCTGAGAGCATTGCTGTGCTTCATGGCAGGCTGCACGTGGTGCACTGCAGTGACAGTGCAAGGAAAGGGCTCTGAGGGGCAACACCACTTCCTTGCCTTCCTTTCCCTCCTGCCACCCTGCTGCTAATGGTCCTATCACTGAATGTGTGCTTTGCTGATTTCAGGATATAAGGAATGCATAAGTAAAACCCTCTTCATTCCAACAGCTGCCTTTCTGCCACGGGTTTAAGGCTTCAGCCAGTAGTAGTGCAGTTCAGGGGACAATTTGGCTAGCTGTGGGTTCACACTCTATCCTAGTTTGGATTTTTACATCTCTTAAAATTTGCAAGGCAGGAAGTTGATTTGTAAAACTGTTGAATTTGTGAATAATACCTTGAAATATTTTCCTTATCAGTTTCTTTAATTTTTTTTTCTTATAGCTCTTTTAGGGTGAAATTATATTTTTTGTTTTTATTAATAATGAGCACTTACATGCTTGAATTTATGTTGCTGCAGAGAAAATGCAAATATATCAAGGCAGAGAAAATATATCAAGGGCGTGAAAATTGATTTAAAAATGGAATACTCTTATTATTATATTCTGTAAGACCCAAACTGATTTATTTGGGTCAGTTTAAAAAACAAATAACAAAACTCTCAGTGGATGGGTCTTTGTAAAGCTTCTTGGGAAGTACCTTGTCCTTTTAGAAAGGCCACTAGTGAGATTTGTCTCGTCAGATCAAGCATTTTCTTCCTGTAGTTCTTTTTCTCTCCAATCTAATAATCTGAGGCTCATCTGCAGGTCTTGTAGTGACTGGAGGATCCACTTCATGTGAGGTTTTGACAAAAAGCATCCTTACTGCTCCTGAGGATTTCCTGCTTGAAGAAGTTCTGCACAGTTCTCTGTTTCAACTGGATTTTTTTTAGCATTCCAAAGCAGCTGCATTCATGTAATATTTTCTTATATTTTCCCTTTTTCTGCTCTAGATGGCAATGTAGCACTTTTACTTCCACTGAGAACCTCATGCTTCTGTAATATTTGTAGGCATCCGGCAAGCTAGCAAGAGCTAGCAACATATCTTATTATGTGTACACAGTGCTAGCTGTAATGGTTCCCCTGCCACTCAGCTGTGACTGTCGCCCCATTGCTTGTATCCACCCTCCTTCCTTGTCTTTCTTCTGTCTTCACCTCACAGGCTCCATCTCCTGCTCCTGCCACTTTTATTGCACCACCTGAATTCTTTGCCTGCATCGGATCATCAGATGAGGATAACTGTGCAGGAGACAGCTTTGACTTCTGTATTTTTCCCCCTTTTGGGCCCAAATCTTTGCTTTTGCAGTCTTATATTTCCACCAGTTCCTTCATATCCCATCCTTGTGCCTTTTTTTTTTTTTTTTTTTTTTTTTTGAAAGTCAAAATAATTTGTTGTGAATTTCACCACNTCCTGGAACAAGAACTTAATTTCCGTGAAAACTCATTCATGGTGCACTAATCAAAAAGAACTCTTCCAGCTGAGTAGACCCTTCCATTTTGCTTGTGAAGTAGAATGTGCTATACTGCCAATCTACAATACTGAAATTAGGAACAGGCTAATAGCACATATTTCCAGTTATTTAAAGGCAGTTGCACTGCATCAGATAACATCTACCTATTATTCTATCTTAAGAGTGCAAATGGTAAGGGAAAGGATGTTAGACAAATGATGTATAAATTGCCTTCAGGTGGCACTCGGGAATTTAAAGGTTCCTTGAGTCAAAAGTTGCTTTGTATTGTTGCATTTAATAATTTTGATGGAGATTTCTTCTATGAATGGTGGAATTGGTTCCATAACAAACTTCCAATTCCATTATAGAACCTATGCAGACAGTTCTTAATTTTCAGATGCTTTAAACCTTCTTTTTGATATTAAGGTGTCCCTAGTTACTGGATTATAATACATTGTGAACAATTGTTGTCCTTAATTTGGGGGTGATAAGGTACAGCAGAGTGCACACTGTGTAACATAGTTATCTAATAATGATGCATGTTTTGTTCATTTTTCCTCTCCTATTGATGCCCGTGGTCCTTTTTATTTTTAAAATCTGCTGCTGAACATGAAGATGATGGTTTTTTGAGATGAGTGCAAGATCTCTTTGTAAGTGATAAGAGTTAATTTGGCATGCATTGATGTGTCTACTTTGTGTGGTTATTTCCCTCTCTTGTTCTTTGCTTTTTATTTACTGACAGGGGATTTCATTTGGTGTGTTATTACCTCTTCACTTTGAAACAGGTATCTCCTGCAGCTCTTCACAGTCAGTTCACAAGTGAGTGATTTTGAATAATCAGAAAACTTTAGTAACCTGTTCATGAATGTGCTGAGGAGAATTAGCTTTAGCACAGTAAACCATCATTGGTTATCTCCCTGAAAGATAAAAATGGACAATTTATTCATATAAATAATAATAATTCATATTATTAATTTTATAGCCCTTAACTAGTAATTAATTCTTGATATCATGAGGGGGCCTTCCTTTGTATCTCTGGAGAGGTATTTAGAGTTGCATGTGGTGAGTTGTGTAAAGGGGCAGGGGAGAAAGTGTTTTCTGTAGTGTACCTTTTCACATGCTTTTTAACACTTTAGGAGGATTCCAATAGATTTCTGGGTCATGACTTCCCTAGAAATTGTCCTTCTGATCCCATTAAATTTGCCCGTGTGTTTGAGTTGACTCCTACTGTAATTTCAAGCAATTGCTGATTAAAAGTTTGTCACAAGTGGAAGTGACCAACTTTTGATTTAGAAAAATGGTAGAGGCAATGGAAAAAGTAATTAAGAGATACAAAATTACTGTTTGAGACATGGGAAGCTGGAGAGTGGCTTAAACCACCACAAAAATGGTAGCATTTCTATAGGAAGGGAAGGAAGGAGATGAACAAGAAAACAGATAGTTTTAAGTAAAAAATACATAAATGCAGAAATGTATTTTTGAAGGGATGGTACTAATGACATGGGCAGAAAAAGTAGTTGTGAAAAGCATAGCGGGAAGTGTGTCAGAAGCCACCTTTGTTAGATGGTGAGGTGGCTGTTGACCTCTGGCAAATGCATACACACACAAAACTTCAGAGTTAGATTCAGCATTGAAGGATGACTGTAAAAGAGTAGAATGGCACAAAAAATGGGCCATGTCTCAGAATAGGATACACCTGACAAAAGGCATTAGGAGCAATAGGAAACAATCCCATATATATGTAATTAGTAAGGGAAATACCAATGTAATAAGTTTCTTTTTCCCCTACGCAGTAAGAGGGCAAGAAGACTTAGGGGGTTGTGATGTCTTTTTTGCATCAGTCTTTGTAAACTGCTTGAAGGAAATTACAGCTAATTAATGCTGATTGTAAAAAGAAGTATAATTCAAATCTCCAGTGGGAAAGAAATTTAGGTCTTAGAAATGTTGGATGTCTTCAGGTGGATGGAACTGACCAACATCACCAAAGGATACTTAAACTTGGAAATACCAGAACTTATGTTTAATACATGCATGATAACCATAGCACTGAAAAAAAACACAACAAAGAATCACTGAAAAACTAGAAAATGTTTACATTTATAAAAGGGAAAAAGAGGTCTTAATTTAAATTTGGAGAAAATTCTGTAACAACTTATGAACAAACTTGTCCTGCATTCACCTTGAAAATAAAAAGTGTTTAACAACAAAAAAGACTTGGGAGGAAAAAAGTAAAGAAATTTTGTATCTTTGTGTGATAACAATCCACATGGATTGGATAGAAGCAGGAAATGCATCTCTTCTTTAGATAAACATGGTCTTCACAGAAGTTCAGAAAGCAGGTAATAAAATTGGTTGATAGTCACATCTATACACTAACTCTTTGTGGTTATTGTCTAAATATAAAAACATTTCTAGCCAGAATTCTTTGGGCTCTTTCTGGTCAGTGTTTATTCTGAACTTTACCAATGTTCTGAACTTGGCGTTATCATGAAGCTGGGAGGCACTGCAAATCCTCTGGAGGACAAAGTCAGAATTCAAAATTATCTCAGTGAAATGATGAAATAGTTTCTAATAAAAACCCGTAAATCAATAGGGATATTCAGTTAGGCAGTGATAATCGCCTACACAAATATGGGATGGGAAACAACTGATTAAGCAACAGTCCTTCAGGAAAGAGTCTGTGAATATAGTGATAACAACCTGAACAAGAGTCAACAATGTCTTGCTGTTACACAAGGACAAACTTTACAGTGAGAACTATAAGCTAAAGGAAGTTTGCAAGTCATGTGACATAATCTTTTTGCTCTGCTTAGCCTTGGTAAGGGCACACTACAGAACTATGAGGGTGAACTGGTCTAGAGTACCTCATTGCAGGATAAATGTGAGATTATGGCAGTAGACTTGTTAGATGTAAAAGCTTTCTGTGAGTACCCTGTTCTCTGTCTTCATGGCATGGTTCAATAGGTATGGACTGCAGCAGGGAAGGTTAATGTTAGGTTTAAGTTTCTGACAGAAGGGAGTCTGGATCAGCTGAACTGTGTGTTTTCCTTATGCTGTAGAAGCTATGTCTTTGGAGGCTTTCCCACCACATCCATCGAGGATGATCTAACATATTAGAGACAACCCATTCTTGAGACAGGGGAAACACTTCTAGTCAGAAAACACTTCCAGTCCTGTTAACTCTTTTCTCTTGCTTTTCCTCTTTCCACTAACTCTCTTGTTTTCATCACTTATAAGTGGCTTGCCATGTGCTTCAAGACCCTCTACTTCCTGTCCCAGCTTTATTATTCTTGAATTTACCATGGAGAGCCAAGAAGGCCAGTGTCCAAGTTGGTCAGACCTCACTATTCTTTTACTTTCATTCATTAGTTTATTGAACCACATTGGTCCCAGCACTGATTTTTGAGGTACTTGTGCTGGCAAATTCCCAACCTTTTGAGGAGGAATAATTTTTTCCAACCTGTTGGTTCCTGCCTTCCAAACTATTACTAATCCCTGAAATGTCTTCACTCTTATATTGTATCACCTTAATTTATTTTCATAACTGTTGTGGATAGACCTCATTTAAAGCCTGTGTTTAGGTTTTCTTTTATTTTCAATGCACAGTGCATCATACCTACTGAAACACCTTTTTTCTCACTATGTCCTTTAAATCTCTTTCTCTTGAATTATATAAATGATGTTGATTCTGCCCCAGCATGTTGCAGTTATTCATATGCTCACCTGTTCTAGCTTCTATTATATTTTATGCTAATTAGGAGGCAAATGAATTTTCTGGAGTGTTAATCAGACTCATTAGTCTGTAATTTCCAAAATTGCCTCTGTGGCCCCTTACAAAGCTTGGTCTGATATTTGTCTTTTGTCACTCTGCTGGAAAGTAATAGAACTTTCTGTAAGAAGAAGGGGATATACTTCTGTATTTTGTTCTCCAGTTTCACAAATGAATTTCATGAAAACATTATGTGAATATGACCCGGCCCTGGATGATATATTGTTAATTTCTTGGGGAGTATGATTTAAAATTTCCATTGTTGATTATCCTTCTTCTTAATCAAGTTCAAAGTCACCAAAAAATTGCTGCTTAAAACCTCTCATATTCTGACTTTTGTTGATGCTGATGAAAAGAATTAATTTCTTATAACTGTGCTACCTTTCTTAAGTATACTTCTTTCACTTGGAGTGTCATTTTGCCCAACTGTCTAGTTCATTTTTAAAAGAAAGATATATAAACCCTTATGGTTTGTCTTCCCTCCTGTTCAACCCTTGATGGCAATCAAGGAAATAATTCAAGGAAATATTCAGGGAATAATTTCCAAAAACTAAAAATAAGTTGCCTAGAGAGAAGAATATGGATGCCTTTAATGGCATCCTCTGAATACCTATGGCATGAACTATTTATCTTTAAATGTGTTCTTTGCTAAAAATGCAAAATCAATTAGCATTAGTTAATCAGAGCCAGGTAGTGTACTAGCACTATTTATTGGTATACTGCTACACTAAAGTGGGGTCCTAGGCTGCAGATAGGGCTTTAATCCACTCTAATACTACTATTCTTACTGCTTTTAATATTTCCAGCAAGAAAGCTGTGGGATTTCTGAAAACCAGGTAATTGTTTTAAAATATCTAAAACCCCACATATTTAGAGAAAAATATGGCCCTATTAAAGCAGGCCGAGAGGAGGGCTATGGAAATGATCAGAGGCTTGGAACCTCTGGTCTGAAGATAGATCGAGTCAGTTGGGGTTGTCCAGCATGGAAAAGAGAAGCCTCTGGAGAGACCTTTTTGGGGAGACCTTTCAGTACTTAATGGGACTTATCAGAAAGACAGAGAGAAACTTTTTTATGAGGGCTGTAGTGACATGACAAGGGATGATGGTTTGAAACTGAGAGAGGGTAGATTTAAACTGGACATAAGGAAGAGAATTTTGGTGAGCGTGGTTCACTGAAGCAGATTTCCCAAAGTAGTTGTGGACATGCCCTCCCTGAAGGTGCTCAAGGTGAGGTTGCACAAGGCTTTAAGCAACCTGAACTACTAAAAGGTGTCCTTGCCCGTGTCAGGGAGTTTGGACTGGATGGTCTTTAAAGGTCTCTTCTAATCCAAACAATTCTGTAGTTCTGTAGCTTCAGTTGGAGCTTTTTCACCTCATTCATGTTCACATGAAAATGCATGTTCATAAGATGACAAAATATAAGTACATAATCCATGACCTAGAAAAATGGGGACATTTATATTTCCAAATATCAATTACCTGTAAAGAGTTTGGATCCCTTGATCAGAGTATCACAAAGACAATGAGTCCATTAGAAATTGATGCCATAATATGAGAGATCCTTTGGTGAAAGATCTTATTGATAGAGCTTAACTTTCTAAAGCCATCAGCAATTTGGTCTCAGACCTGCTTTTCTCTTTCTGTTCCCCCTATATGACAGATGTTAGAAGGAAAAATAGCCATAATGTTAAAAGCATTTCACCTGAATATTTGTCTCTCTAATTAAGGATAATCCTAAGTGGTGCAGTGCAAATCTAAAAATTTTGGAGAAACAGGGGGTACCTTTGCTTGTAGTAATATGAAAAGTGGAGATTCAGGAAGATGTATAGCTACATATATATGGAGTAGTTTTCAGTCACTGCTCAGCTACTATATAGTGAAAATACCAGAAAGCAAAATTCTGCATGTTAGATCTTCTCCAAAAATAAAGTGAAGCACAAAAACTATTTGTGAAGCAAATACTAAAAAAAAAAAAAAAAAAAAAAAAAAAAAAAATAGGGGATTGCCTCTCCTTTCCCATT